>CP032253.1:0-352500 GCA_005610355.1 Gossypioides kirkii | reverse complement strand
TTGTTTCCAAGAGTTGGAGCTGTGCTATTTATTAGGTGTTAAGGGGATAGAAATTGAATTATTTAAAATATGGGAGTGCTTGATTAAAAATGTACATTCACAAATCTCGAGATTTCCAAAATGTAACAAATGTCAATGTTGTTACTTATATTTTTGTTGCTATTACATAAAATATTGGACTTTAAATCCGATTATCTTTATATATTTTAATGTTACCGTTTTGTGGCTATAGATTCAACATCAAAGTGAGGATATTTAAATTGTATATAATATTACAAATGAACTCTGATGTAGAAGCAGTTTCTATGAAATGAATATGGAAAGATAATGAAATTGGGAAGGATAAATTATTATTAAATTATTGGTAAGGTTTTAATCATTCGATTTTAAAATTATAAAGTGGTTATTGAATTATTCAAAAAAAATAATTAAATAATTCAACTATTTGAAAGTTTTTATTTAAATCATTGTGTTATTAATTTTTTTTAAAGTCTAGTTAACGAGCTCCAAACAACAATTTGATGTTCATTATAGTGGATTAATACCCATCAATAAGTAGAAGAACATACTTTAGAACCAAGTCGATCTGACGATCAGTGTCAGAGTTCGAAAAAAAATTTGTTTGGATTTTCATATTAAACGTTGTAGTTCACAAATAGTTGTTATTTTCATATTTCTTGACATCGATTTAATTATTACCCTTGAATATTTTTTATCTATAATTTTCCGGTGATGGGGCCAACATGGCCTTGGCACAGTTGCGAAAGGGTGAGGGTCCGGGTTGAGTTTCACCTTATGTGAACCATGTGTGGGTTCTGCCCAGAGTTATTTTGGTTTAGGGTTATATGTTCAATCTGTATTTTGTAATGGTTCGGATGTGATATCTTTGTTATGGTGCTTTCTTTTTTACACTCGTACTGTATGATCAGAATCAGCTTCAATCTCATAATAACCATCTTTTGACACGGGCTTGCCGGAAATGTGGGTTGATAGGATACTACAGCCATAAGCTGAAAACTGGGATTTGTTCTTCATGTAAAATTGGAGAAAATGTTTTTAGCATGAAACTACCACACGCATGCAAGCTTTTAATCCAGGTTGAAACATTTTTATTATACAAATGACATGTTTGAAACTATCACGCTGCACTCTGACCTACGAAAATAAAAAACATGTTAAGGTGATACAGGAGGTTAATATTGTTTCCAATGCCATTTCTATTAATTGCTTGCTACCTAACATATGTCATTTTTGTTATATAGGGAGTTGTCTACGCTTTTAATTATAACAAGGAGACAAGAACTGGAGTTTCAAACCATTTTTTTTAAGAAGTCCCTAATAGTTCGAATGATTGGTTAGAGAATAAATACTGTGTGCTATCTCTATTGACACCCCATCTTTAGTGATGTGGATTCATCTCTTGCAGTATCGTTGACAAACTGACAATAAGTTGAGGTACAATGTCAATGTCTGAATTTATGATTGCTTGCCGATATTTTCCGTGCGAGAGCTGTTCATGGATTGGGCTGAGTTTAGGGCTTTGGATGTTCTGGTCTTAGCCCGGGTCATATTTTAAACAAGCTTATTTTTTTTGTCCAATTCCATTTTTCGGGTCAATTATTTTTGCTATAACCCATGAACCCGTTTTACTTAATACCCATGTCCGAATATGTATCCAACATGCGTGTCAGAGCCTGATGCAACAATAAAAAGTTGGATTAACATAAGAAGAAAGTGTAACCTTTACCGTTATGATGATTCTGTATCACTTTTTAATGCACCTTCCCAGGTTGACTTGTGACCTTGGATTATTCATTGAGATGCTGGAAACTTATTCTTTCTCTGTTCCAGTTTTTCATTACTCTGATATAGATTGTTAATACGATTTCATCTTGATATCTGTGCAAATTTTCTTCAGGTATCACGGGTTTTCCATTACAAGCTTATATTTTTATGGGACCAATTTACTACCAGAAGTTAAAGCATATGGTTAGATTTTAACCTTTTCAGTAATTTCTGAAGAAAGATTTTTATGGATTGCTAAATTCTCTGTCTATCTGAGAACTGAAGCCATGGAACAATTATGATTGCTCCCGCATTTACTTTATCCCCCTTTAGTTGAATACCAAATTATACCAAGCTAACTTATTATGTTTGAATACCATTTCAAATAGCAGTGACTATAGTTCCGTTCTTTAAAAATAGCCTGTTCTTTGTCTCTCTTATCAGATATTATAATTCGTTTTCTATTCTTGTATTTAACGTCTATGCTAGGCAAGTAAAGTACCTTGATGTCAATAGCACCTCGTGACAATATTTTTGTACTGCAATGTTACTTTGACATGTTAATGTGATACTAAGGCCCAGTATGCGTGGCATTTTATATTTATCTAGCTTACCTGATGGTTGTCTAATACTTGCATGTTTTCCTTTCTAAATGGGATATGCCTATTAGGTCCTTGATAAAATGCTTGTGCTGTTCATGACTTGTTTTGAATTATGGAGCATTGGATTGGAAAGTTATGTTTTACTGATTGAGAAAAAGCAGCAAAAATAATGCTTAAGGTACTTAGCATATATTGTAATATTTTTCACACGTAATTCACTTACGAAGTTAAATCCAGCATCAAACCACTTCCGGATATAACTACTCAAAAGTTTGCCTTTTTGCGTACTTGAATTATATCTAGTCTCTTAAGACCACAGGTTGCAAAAATCACTTGCCTTTCTAGTCTGGAAAACCGAAAGTAAAATTCTCGTTGAAGTTGCTCATATTAAACGTTGTAGTTCACAAATAGTTGTTATTTTCATATTTTTTGACGTTGATTTAATTATCACCCTTGAATATTTTTTATCTATAATTTTCTAGTGATGGGGCCAACGAGGCCTTGGCACAGCTGCGAAAGGATGAGGGTCAGGGTTGAGTTTCACCTTATGTGTATCATGTGTGGGTTCTGTCCAAAGTTATTTTGATTTAGGATTATATGTTCAATTTGTATTTTGTAATGGTTCGGATGTGATATCTTTATTATGGTGTTTTCTTTTTACACTCGTAATGTATGATCGGAATCAGCTTCAATCTCATAATAACCATCTTTTGACACAGGTTTGCCGGAAATGTGGGTCGATAGGATACTACAGCCACAAGCTGAAAACTGAGATTTGTTCTTCATGTAAAATTGGAGATAATGTTTCTAGCATGAAACTACCATACGCATGCAAGCTTTTAATCCAGGTAGAAACATTTTTATTATACAAATGACATGTTTGAAACTATCACGCTGCACTCTAACCTACGAAAATAAAAAACATGTTAAGGTGATACAGGAGGTTAATATTGTTTCCAATGCCATTTCTGTTAATTGCTTGCTACCTAACATATGTCATTTTTGTTATACAGGGAGTTGTCTACGCTTTTAATTATAACAAGGAGACAAGAACTGGAGTTTCAAACCATTTTTTTTAAGAAGTCCCTAATAGTTCGAATGATTGGTTAGAGAATAAATACTGAGTGCTATCTCTATTGACACCTCATCTTTAGTGATGTGGATTCATCTCTTGCAGTATCGTTGACAAACTGACAATAAGTTGTGGTACAATGTCAATGTCTGAATTTATGATTGCTTGCCGATATTTTCCGTGCGAGAGCTGTTCATGGATTGGGCTGAGTTTAGGGCTTTGGATGTTCTGGTCTTAGCCCAGGTCATATTTTAAACAAGCTTATTTTTTTTGTTCCAATTCCATTTTTCGGGTCAATTATTTTTGCTATAACCCATGAACCAGTTTTACTTAATACCCATGTTCGGATATGTATCCAACATGCGTGTCAGAGCCTGATGCAACAATAAAAAGTTGGATTAACATAAGAAGAAAGTGTAACCTTTACCGTTATGATGATTCTGTATCACTTTTTAATGCACCTTCCCAGGTTGACTTGTGACCTTGGATTATTCATTGAGATGCTGGAAACTTATTCTTTCTTTGTTCCAGTTTTTCATTATTCTGATATAGATTGTTAATACGGTTTCATCCTGATATCTGTGCAAATTTTCTTCAGGTATCACGGGTTTTCCATTACAAGCTTATATTTTTATGGGACCAATTTACTACCAGAAGTTAAAGCATATGGTTAGATTTTAACCTTTTCAGTAATTTCTGAAGAAAGATTTTTATGGATTGCTAAATTTTCTGTCTATCTGAGAACTGAAGCCTTGGAACAATTATGATTGCTCCCGCATTTACTTTATCCCCCTTTAGCTGAATACCAAATTATACCAAGCTAACTTATTATGTTTGAATACCATTTCAAATAGCAGTGACTATAGTTCCGTTCTTTAAAAATAGCCTGTTCTTTGTCTCTCTTATCAGATATTATAATTCGTTTTCTATTCTTGTATTTAACGTCTATGCTAGGCAAGTAAAGTACCTTGATGTCAATAGCACCTCGTGACAATATTTTTGTACTGCAATGTTACTTTGACATGTTAATGTGATACTAAGGCCCAGTATGCGTGGCATTTTATATTTATCTAGCTTACCTGATGGTTGTCTAATACTTGCATGTTTTCCTTTCTAAATGGGATATGCCCATTAGGTCCTTGATAAAATGCCTGTGCTGTTCATGACTTGTTTTGAATTATGGAGCATTGGATTGGAAAGTTATGTTTTACTGATTGAGAAAAAGCAGCAAAAATAATGCTTAAGGTACTTAGCATATATTGTAATATTTTTCACACGTAATTCACTTACGAAGTTAAATCCAGCATCAAACCACTTCCGGATATAACTACTCAAAAGTTTGCCTTTTTGCGTACTTGAATTATATCTAGTCTCTTAAGACCATAGGTTGCAAAAATCACTTGCTTTTCTAGTCTGGAAAACCGAAAGTAAAATTCTCGTTGAAGTTGCTCATATTAAACGTTGTAGTTCACAAATAGTTGTTATTTTCATATTTTTTGACATTGATTTAATTATCACCCTTAAATATTTTTTATCTATAATTTTCTAGTGATGGGGCCAACGAGGCCTTGGCACAGCTGCGAAAGGATGAGGGTCCGGGTTGAGTTTCACCTTATGTGTATCATGTGTGGGTTCTGTCCAAAGTTATTTTGATTTAGGATTATATGTTCAATTTGTATTTTGTAATGGTTCGGATGTGATATCTTTATTATGGTGTTTTCTTTTTACACTCGTAATGTATGATCGGAATCAGCTTCAATCTCATAATAACCATCTTTTGACACAGGTTTGCCGGAAATGTGGGTCGATAGGATACTACAGTCACAAGCTGAAAACTGGGATTTGTTCTTCATGTAAAATTGGAGATAATGTTTCTAGCATGAAACTACCATACGCATGCAAGCTTTTAATCCAGGTAGAAACATTTTTGTTATGCAAATGACATGTTTGAAACTATCACGTCACACTCTTACCTACGAAAATAAAAAACATGTTAAGGTGATACAGGGGGTTAATAATGTTTCCAATACCATTTCTGTTAATTTCTTACTACCTAACATATGTCATTTTTTCAGGAACTCCAGTAAATAAATATCGTTTCGCGTTTGAAATTAGTAGAACCTTAATTTGATTATATGTTTGGATTATTTTAGTTTCTTATCCCCGTACAATTTGAAAATATGACTGTTTCAATTACTTTAAAACCATTGTACTTGTTACAAATTAGATGAAAAATGACTTGTTCAAACTTTTATTTGCATATATACATATATGACTCTGAGCTTAAATGAAAAATAATATTGCTGCCTTTCAAATGATACCGACACCTGTTGGTTATGGTCCTAAATTTTATAGGGAAAAATAATTAGAGCTATGAGTCGAGCATCTCAAGGTTAGAAATTGAATAATTCAAGTTGTTTTAATCATTGCATCCAAGTCAAATCAAATAAGTGGTTTGAATTAAATAATTTAGCTCGGGTTTGTATCAAGTAATTCAATTTGATCCATTCACTGGTTGTTTAATATGTATCGAAGAAGAAACCTTGAGCATTTATCCAACTTAAGGTATTTTATAATCTTAATTACAAAAATATAGTATTAAACTTTATTCCTCATCACCATTACAATTCTACAATACTTTTCCTCTCCGATCCATTTTTACTCATCAATTTCAATTTATTAAACACAGAAAAATCATTAATGGTGATAAAACCAATTACGGATTCGATCATTATCTTTTGTAAAAGAAAACAACATTCAATACGGATGAATTGTATTTTGATTTTTCGATGTATCATCCTCCATGTAAAACAACTATAGAAGACGGACGATCTTTAATCATTTTTATCTGATATGGAATCTGTTTTAAATTATCTGGTTTCATGTGAAAAATAGATATTTTCAATAAAAACTTTAATTGTTTGAAATGGAAGCAAAAAAAAAAAAGAATTAATTGCTACAGCTTGTAGAACAAGTAAAAAAGCTTCACGCGAAGGGAGAAATTAAATAATATAAAGACGATATAATCAAACATGATACATTTAAAACATAAATTAAATATAGTTCGAAACATACTTCAAACAAACACAACAACAAACAAAATGCATAATAGAAAATATTTTAAACATAAATTAAACATAGTTTGAAACATACTTCAAACAAACACAACAACAAACAAAATGCATAATAGAAAACAACAACAAATATGATACGGGCTAGGTTTCTTTTTTTTTTTTTTATCTTCAGCCGTATACTAGCTTCCATTTAAGTATAACCTTTCCCCTCCCCACTTTCTCAACAGTTTCCTCCCCTATATCTGGGTCTGTTGCTGTAACCACCTCCAAATCTGCTGCATATCTAGATTCATATGTTCATGATCATTATCATTATCATCAGTAACTGTCTCTACAAGTTCTAAATCAAAAGGCGTTATCTTCTTTCCGTGCTGCTTATCCTAAAAAAAAAATCATTAGAAAATAAGATAGCAAATCAAAACTTAAAATAACAATAACAAACTCATGTTCACATCGTATCCCTCCCAATGTACGTTGACGACATGGTTCGAAATTCTGTTTAAGCTCATCTTATACTCAAAGCCAGTCCAAGGACAAGATGTTATGTGCAAGGTTTGCACCTGGGAGGAGAGCTTTCTTGTAGAGCCGAAACATAGCCTAGAGGCAGAGCTATGAACTTTGATCCTCCCTTCTGAACCACAACTACACGTATACGTCTCCCATGATGGGCCACTAGCAAAAATGCCATCAATCACTGGTATGTTATGATAGTCGCTCTCGCATGCAAACTACATGTAAAATATATTAAACATTTTAACTTAAAAAAAAACTTATAAACTTATCTCTATATTGTTGAACCCAATTTTGACAGGGTCCAATATTTGAATAAAAAAATTAAACCCGATTTTAGATTTTAAATTTTCATTCATTTTAAGTTTAAATTTATTGTAAATTTAAGCTTATTTGGAGTTTAAATTTATTTTAAATTTAAATTTATTTTGAAATAAAAATTTAAAGTTCAAAAGTTAAATTAATGTCCAATACAAACCCAAAATGAAAAGCCCAACTAGGCCCAATTACAAGTTAAACTCCAAATAGACCCAAATGGCCCAAACACTATACCTAAAGTCAACCCCTAAATCTGACAACTAAATTGATGTGCTGCCATCACCTCTTCCATGTCCAACCAGAGCACACCACGTCAGCTGGCACGTACCCCAAGGCACCACTCCTCGAGGCCTGCCACCGTTGTTGCCACCATGTGAAGACCTGCAACAAAGAGCAAAACAGACAACAAAAATACAGAGCAAAAAGAACAGTAACAATGTAATTCGGCTATAAAAAGCTCGATCAAAAATTTGTAAGGGATCTTTTCTTTTTTGAATGAAAACACACAGAGAGGATTAATACAAAAAAAATAATTACAAAAAAAGCAAGATCTACAAAAAACAATATCATTCAAAGATTCAAACACAAGCATTTAAGAATATTCCCTTCAAGGTATATCTGTATTAAATATACATTCATACATATTTTGTTATATTGTTTACATTTTTTATATATATTTCAAAAGAAAAAAAAACCTAAAAATAGATAAAAGGATCTAGATTTTAAAAGTTTCAAAAATAAAAAATATGTTTGAAAATCTTTAAAATTTCAGATCTATGCTTGTCTTCTTTAAAAAATTATTTTAAAAGAGGAAAAATCAAGATTTTGTTCTAAAAAATAAATCAAACCCAAATCTAATGGTTTTTTTTTTTGTAAAAATAAATTTATTTTTTATAAAAAAATTGGAAAAATCAAAACATTTTTTAAAAAGAAAGGCTTTTTAAAAAAAAAATCAAAGATGTTATTTTAAAAAAAAAAGATAGGCGAAGAAAGGGAGGACGATCAGCTTACCATGACGGCGCGTGGAGGCGAAAGAAAAGCTCGCTGTTGCGATGGGGGTTGTGGCAGACCAAGGGTCGAAGCTTAGTCGGCCATGGATGGAAGAGAAATAAAAAAGGGAGTTCATGAGAGGAAGAGAGAAAGAAGAAGAAAGGAAAGCTTTCTTTTGAAAATTAAATGAATAAAATGAGTTTTTTTTTTACAAATTTATCTTAAGTAACCCCTCTTTTTGCCCTGTCGTTTTGGCATGTAAAAAGTAGATTTTTTCTAAACAATGGGGAAATTTCCCCTTCGCTCTTTCAAATTTTTTTTAAATTTATAATTCGGTTCTTTTTATAATTTTAATTAATTATAAATTCACTCATTAATTTTATTTTTTATTCAATATAGTCCTTTGACTCTCTGGAAACATGAGAGGCAATACGTGTCTCATTTTTGATTTATTTATGCATTTGGTCCTTTTTATTTTTGATTTATTTTAATTTCATCTTTAAATCATGTTTTGTTTTAATTATAAATTTGCCCAGTAATTTTAAACGATTTTTAAATTGGTCCTTTGACTTTTGGAGGATGAGAAGTTGCCACGTGTCACCTCTTTTTGGTTTTATTGCCCAAAAGGTCCCCAAACTTTCCAAAAATTACATTTTATCCACTAAACTTTTCCAAAATTACATTTTAACCCTTAAACTTTTCTAAAATTACATTTTGACCCCTAAACTTTTCCAAAATTACATTTTAACCCTCAAACTTTTCCAAAATTATATTTTAACCCTTAAACTTTGCCAAAATTATATTTTAACCCTTAAACTTTTCAAAATTACATCTTGACCCCTAAACTTTTCCAAAATCATATTTTAACCTCTAAACTTTTCAAAATTACATCTTGACCCCTCAAATGTTTCCAAAATTATATTTTAACCCTCGAACTTTTCCAAAATCATATTTTTGACCCTCGAACTTCTTTAAAATTTCATTTTCATCCCGAGTTCTTCGAAACTCCGTTTTTGACCCCATTTGTTTTATGGCTTTTCTCTTCAATGTTCATACATAGAATTTAATTATCATTCTTTTGTATTTTTTATTCTATTAATTTTTTGTTTAATTTTTTTGCATTTATTCATCTGCTTAATTATTTTGTTTCGTATTATTTTTGCTATTAACTGCCTATTCATATTTTATTTACACGTTCGTTTTCAAAATTATTTGTACATACAAATAAATCTTTAGGAGCATTTGACTCATCTGGATCATTGTATCCTAAACAATCTGGCCTACCTAGAGGCCCATTTGAGCATATTCTACAGGTCTCAGCACCATGAAACACAACGGGAAAGATCTAAAGTCGCAACGGTAGATCCAGTACCACGGAAACACGATGGGAAAGATCTAAGGCCACAACGGCGGATCCAGTACCACAAAAACACGACGGGAAATATCTAAGACCGTAACGGTGGATCCAGTACCACGAAGACATAAGGGAAAGATCTAAGCCGCGACGACGGATCCAGTACCACGAAAACACGACGAGAAAGATCTAAGACCGCAACGGTGGATCCAGTACCGCGAAGACATGAAGGGAAAGATCTAAGCCACGACGGCGGATCTAGTACCACGAAGATTTGAAGGGAAAGGTTTAAGTTGCAACGGCAAACCCTGTACCTTAGAAAGATGACGAGAAAGAATCGAATCCATGACGATGAAACTTCTACCTTGAAGTTATAGTGGATCAAAAATAATAGCAAGTCTTTATCTCTCTGAAGTTCTAGTAAGAGCAAGATGAAGCTTGAAACATCAATTCCTATCCTCTTGAAGTTGTAGTAAAGTTAGATAACAAGTCTTTATCTCTCTGAAGTTGTAGTAAGAGCAAGATGAAGCTTCAAACATCAATTCCTATCCTCTTGAAGTTGCAGTAAAGTTGGATAGCAAGTCTTTATCTCTCTGAAGTTGTAGTAAGAGCAAGATGAAGCTTTAAACATCAATTCCTATCCTCTTGAAGTTGCAGTAAAGTTGGATAGCAAATCTTTATCTCTCTGAAGATGTAGTGAGAGCAAGATGAAGCTTCAAACATCAATTCCTATCCTCTTGAAGTTGCAGTAAAGTTAGATTAAAAAATAATAGCAAGTCTTTATCTCTCTGAAGTTGTAGTAAGAGCAAGATGAAGCTTCAACATCAAATCCTATCTTCTTGAAGATGCAGCGAAGATAGATTAAAACTACAGCAGCGGATCTCGATCTCCAAAGAGTTGCAGGGGAATAGAGTAAAGTTACATCATAAACCAATCTCTTACCCCGAGCTTGGGGCAAATTGTAGCCATTTGATCTTTTACCCCGAGCTTGTGACAGATCATCATCAGCAAATCTCTTACCCCGAGCCTGGGGCAGATTGCAACCATTCGGTCTCTTACCTCAAGCCTGAGGCAGATCATTATCAATTAATCTCTTACCCGATCATGGGGCAGATGGCTATCATTCAAAGTGATAAAGTGAACATCTTCCTGGCAAGATACAGGAAAGTATACCAACTCAAAGCTCATCGCGAGCAAATCTTCGAACCCCAACTTCCTGAAGAGATATTGACAAGCTACCATGGCGGCGCGTGAAGGCGAAAGAGAAGCTCGGATGGCGATCGGTGCGACGGAGGTTACGGTAAACCAAGGGCCGAAGCTTGGTCGGCCATGGATGGAAGAGAGAAAAAAAAGGGAGTTCATGAGAGGAAGAGAGAAAGAAGAAGAAAGGAAAGCTTTTTTTTGAAAATTAAATGAATAAAATGAGTTTTTTTTTTACAAATTTGTTTGAAGTAACCCCCCTTTTTGCCATGTCGTTTTGGCATGTATGAAGTAGATTTTTTTTAAACAATAGGGAAATTTTCCTTTCGCCCTTTCAAATTTTTTTAAAATTTACAATTCGGTTCTTTTTATAATTTTAATTAATTAGAAATTCACCCATTAATTTCATTTTTATTCAATTTAGTCCTTTGACTCTCTAGAAGCATGAGAGGCAGCCACGTGTCCTTTTTTTGCTTATTTATGCATTTGGTCCTTTTTATTTTTGATTTGTTTTAATTTCATCCTTAAATTATGTTTTGTTTTAATTATAAATTTGCCCAGTAATTTTAAATGATTTTTAAATTGGTCTTTTGACTTCTAGAGGCATGAGAAGCTGCCTCGTGTCACCTCTTTTTGGTTTTATTGCCCAGAAAGTCCCTAAACTTTCCAAAAATTACATTTTAACCACTAAACTTTTCGAAAATTATATTTTAAAACCTAAACTTTTCCAAAACTACATTTTGACCCTCAAACTTTTCCAAAATTACATTTTGACCCTCAAACTTTTCCAAAATTACATTTTGACCTTTAAACTTTTCTAAAATTACATTTTAACCCCTAAACTTTTCCAAAATCATATTTTAACCTCTAAACTTTTCAAAATTACATTTTAACCCCTTAAATGTTTCCAAAATCACATTTTAACCCTCAAACTTTTCTAAAATCATATTTTCGACCCTCGAACTTCTTTAAAATTTCATTTTCATCCCGAGTTCTTTGAAACTCCGTTTTTGACTCCATTTGTTTTGTGTCTTTTCTCTTCAATGTTCATACATAGAATTTAATTATCATTCTTTCGTATTTTGTATTCTATTAATTTTTTGTTTTTTTTTTTTTTGCATTTATTCATTTGCTTAATTATTTTGTTTCGTGTTATTTTTGCTATTAACTGCCCATTCATATTTTATTTACACACTCGTTTTCAAAATCATTTGGACATACAAATAAATCTTTAAAACCAAGGCAATATCCTTTTGGAATTCTCGAAAAATTATGCTCTAACATGTTAGGTGTGATTTTTTTGGTAGAACTTGCACAATCGAGTATCCTCCTTTAAATTTTTCAAAATGTCCTTTAACTTTGAAATTTCGGGAACATCGCGCCCTAACGTGTTTATATCTTGAGCTACAGAATTCGAAATTATAAGCTGCTTCATGTTTCGAAATTTCGGGAACATCTCACATAAATACATCATCAAATACTTCACATTTATATTTTCAAAGCTGTCCACTTGCGTCACAGTCACTAAATTATTTATATCTTGAGCTACAGAATTCAAAATTATAATCTGCTTCATGTTTCTGAAACTAGACCAAATCCTCTTTTTACCATAAAATTTCCAGAATTTTTACTTTATCCAATTTGTACAGTAATTTCTTTCAAGTTACCCCTTCTCTGCTGCCTGACAGTTTCGACCTTTCTTCACTAAAAATTATCTATATTTTAGTACAGAGATCAAATGATGTTCATGTCTATTTCTTTTGAAAATAGACTCATTAAGGATTCAGACATATAAATTTCAGTCTCTATTAATTTTTCTATGATTTTTCAAAGTCAAAACAGGGGAACTCGAACTTACTCTGACCTTGTTACAAAAAAACTAGTATATCTCGAAATATACAATTCCTTTTAATTCATTGTTTCTTTCATATGAAACTACACTCAATAAGATTTAATTACATATATAATTCAACCCTTAACTCATTATATAAAATTTTTGGTGAATTTTTGAAATTAATCCTCTGTTCTGTCCAAAATTGTTTTATTAAATCACACATTAATCCCTTCATTTTATCATTGTAAACAGTCAAATTATGTACCTATATAACAATTTTTATGCTAATAATTCACATATCATTATAGAAATTAAGCTATAATTTAAAACTCTTGTAGTACTTACAACAAAAGGCTGATTTCCTTCTCTTTTCACTCTTTGCTCTTCTCTTTTCCTTTCTCTTCAATTTGATCCTTGTCTCTCTTCTCTTTCTCTTCAATTTCACATAAACACATATAACTATAAGCTATAATTCAATAATTTTCATGCTAAATAACATTAAAATACATGTATGTCATGAGAATTTAACCATTTATTACCTTTACCCTTGAATTCAAAATTTCTCAATTTAGTCCCTATGCTCTCTAACACCTCAAAATGAATTCTATAAGAAGTTTGAGGTGTCTACTAACCCCCTTCTATACTTTTCTTTCATAAATTTCAAAGAAAATTGGAGATTTTGGAGCTTGGAGGGCTTAAAAATGATAGAAGGACCTATTTGGAACAAAATCAAAGTTGGATGGAAGAGAGAATGGCATGAACGGTTGAACTATGTAAAGAGCTGATATTTTTGACTTTTAATTGATTTTTAGCCTTTCTCAAATTCTCTAGAAGTCTCACTTAAAATATCTCACTTAATAAAAATGGTAAAATTGTACTTTTAGTCCCTGAACCTTCTAACTTTACACTATGGCCCAAAACTTTGCCTCCAAAAATATCTTCCACCAAATTACTCTTTTTCCCCTCCTTAATCAATCTAATTCTCATGATGACTCAAAATTTAATTTGGATAATTCGCTATTTAGTCTCTCATATTTTCTCTCATTTACTATTTAATCCTTAAAATTTTCTAGCCTTTCTTACTTCAACTAAACATTTCAAATTATCAATTCTATTTTATCACTCAAATCCTGTTCAAGAACGCAGATGTTACAGGTATGGTATAGAAAATCATTTCCAGATGAACTACAACAGAGTTTAATCCCTTCAATCAACAGACAAAGAGGCTTTTGTAACACCCCTTACCTAGCTCGATCAATAGACCCAAGCAAAAGGATGTTATCGCAAATAACACACATTTATGGACCAATTTTCAAGTACTTAAAACCCTATATATTTTTTATGTTAACAAAATCGACTTTTAAAAATAATTTGAGTTTCTTAAAAGTTATAACATATTTAAAAGTTGAAAACTGGATGACTTCTACCGATATTATCAAGGCCTCTACCAAAACAACGGATTCTAGTAAGCAAAGTAGTTTTGGCTTAGGACTTTTACCGGTATCTAGGTCTAAACTATCGGAACAAGTCAGAGTATTACCGATACTCCAATGACTCTACCGAAACAATTCAAGTCAGTAGCCAAGGTTTCTTATCCCTTGTACTTCTATCGATACATTATTGAGTTCAACCGAAACAACTCAAGTCAGTAGCAATACTCAACCAAAAAAAATTCCCAAACATCATAAATTATGACATATTCTCATAAAACAAAAGACTCGGCTTACAATTTAGACTTAACACATATCCAAAGTAAGAATTTTATACGAAACAAGTGTTAGATCGTGGCCACTTAATTACATTATAAAAATCCTATTCACATGCCACTTATAATCAGACCAAAATAAACGATTAGATACCGAATAGTATGGCCTCCAAAAGTAATCCAATTGACAGCTCGTATCCGACGGTCTACAAGGAAGAAAAAATTCAAACGAGGTAAGCTTGTTTAAAGCTTAGTAAATTCGTAATGAACTTAAATTCACTTCCAATGAAGGATGAAAACTTAAACCTTTTACTAGATAATCTAATATCATGATCATAAGTTTAATAATTATTTATATGCGTCACAAATCTCACAAGGTTAGTGAGTTCGTATGTAAATATACAACTTTATCTAATATCAAGCTTATACATGAGAAACACATTTGACATATAAACCAAACATCATATTTACTCATGACAATCACCTTTCATTTCACATGTCTAAATCTAATGTCTTAATTCGTACATATATTTTCACATAACCAATTCACATACTCTTTCATGTAAAGATTCATTAAATCTTACACTTACATTTTATACATTTTAACATATAAAGATTCATTATATGTTATACTTACATTTCTTTCCTATACAACACAACATTACAAGGTTTGGTGAGTATCACTTATAAACATATAATTTCAACAATAAGGTAACTTTTAATAATAACATTTAAAGTATATATACCCATAAAAATGGGCGAATTTCTAGGAGGCCCCCAACAACACTAGGGTTTCCAAAACAAGCCAATTTGGCCACAAAGTTTTAAGTAGAGTTCAATTAAGTCCCTAACTTTACATAATTTATGAATCAGACCCTCAAATTCTCAAAATTTACTAATTTAGTCCTTAAAATCAAATTAGGGTGTTACAAAATTAAGGTTCCTTCATATTCTTTTGCAGTAATGGAGACTGTAAGGAGAGACAAAAGATGGGTATTTTAAAGAGAAAGCATTTTAAGAGGCAAATGTGTTTTTTTACAGAAGAAAGAAAGAAGTGTAGAAGCAATCTAGAAAAAGAAAAAAGAAAAATAAGAAAATAAAAAAAAGGAAAGATGAGGGAAAATAAAAAGAAAATTGAGTTATAAAAGGACGCCACGTGGCGACATGTGATTGATCAATGCTACCATATCAATAAAAAATTAACGTCGTTTGTTTCAAGTACCAATATAATGGACGGAAAAAAAAGTTCGAGTACTAATATGGGAAAAAAACTATAAGTAACAATCTGGGAGAAGTGGACAAGTTTGAGTACCAATTTTATATTTAACCCTTGATTTTTTTCTCTAATAAAATTGTCTTTAGGAAAATGAGTTCACCATCCCTAAATTGACAAATTTAAAGTTTTAGTGTAACACCCAAAACCCGAAACCGTCACCGATTAGGGTCCCCGTGTCTTACTATTCATATATCACTATTCATTTTTTTTTTGTATTTCATTCAATCTTATTTAATAAAGATATGCACCTAACACATCATAAATCATCAATTAATTATAATCACAATTCAGGAAGGGCAAAAAGGTCATTTCCATGATTTTTGGAGACCTCTACCTATACTTGTTGGACAAATATCGGTAGTTGTCCAGTTAGAAAACAGTTCAAAAACAGTGCAGAGTTCTATCGATACTCAAGATAGTTCTACCTATACGTGTGACACAACTACCAAAATAAATTATGCTTCTATTGATACTAAAATTCTAGAGAGTTAAGAAGTTCTATCCTACAACTTCTACCTATACAAGTGCACAGACTACCGATACTTCTATGAGTAGTACTACCGATACTTATCTTGCATCTACCAAAACAACACAAGTCAGTAACTTGCATCTCACTTCCTCTATACTTCTACCGATACAAGCAAGAGTTGTAACACTCTAAAAATTATAAGGTTTTAAGTGTGTTGATTGTAAAATTTTAAGGATTTATTAGGTAAATATTCATTAATTGAGGAGTTTGGACTTAATTGCAATGAGTGTGTAAAGTTTGGGGCCTTTTGGTAAACCCTAGAGTACCTTGGAGACCTCCATGAAATTAGACCATTTTGTTGATTTTAAAACCCCACTTTCTTTTGTGCCGTCCCATCCTTTTTTATTTCTCATTTCTTTTTCTTTCTTTTTCCTTCTTTCTTTTCTTCAAACTTCTCTCTGTCAATTTTGTTCCAACCCCTTTTTTCTCCTTTTTGTTATTTTTTTAAAGCCTCAAATCAAGTTTGATTCCTTATCTTTTTGCTTGATCATCACCACCATAATACTCCTTTTATTCTCGTGTTAAAATCGCATCTCAAATCATCTTCAATAATCGTCATTCACGTGTGATAGCAAGGGGGAAAAATTTACGTTTTGAGGTTAGTATCTTGTTGTTTTATGATGTGGGTTGTTACAGGATTGTTGGCATGAGGTGTTGGTGATAAAATTCTGGTTTGAGGGGTGAGGGGTGTTGGTGCCGTTTGGGGGAAGGAGAAAGGAAAGGGTTTTTTGCTTTTCTTTCTCCATTTTTTTTTTGTTGGTGTTGTTTGGTTGAGAAAGAATTGGGTTTTAATTTTGTTCTAAGCCCAATTTTTATTTAATTAAATAACCTAATAACTTTATTTCTTTTAAAACCCATCAAACCCAAATCCCATTTCAACCAAACCAAACCCATTTAAACCTAACCAAACCCATTTGAACCAAACCAATTGAACCAAGTCCAACCCAAACTAAGTCAAACCATTGACCGGCATTGACCGACCGTTGACCGATGTTGACCGACCGATTATCGGCGTTGATCGATGTTGATTGACCGTTGACCGTTGACCGTTGACTTTGACCATTGACCATTGACTTTGACCTTTGACCATTGACTTTGATCGTTGACCGTTGACCGTTGACTTTTTCGAAAAGCCCTATCCTGCCATTTTTCGACGCCCTGAGTCCGTTTTCGCTGTCCGTTTTGCCAAATTTTAACCCGAAAGTCTCATTTTTGATGTCTTAATTTAAATTGTGTACTTTAAATTATTTTAGAGTTTTAATTTGAGTGGTATTGATATTAAGTATTCGTATTTAGGTGATCACGAGTCCGAGGCAGACGATTTACCTTCTCCTACTGTTCAACCCATTCTTGCATCGGTTTCGAGAGCTACTCGTAAGTTATTTTAGTTTAATTTTGTGTTTACTAGGTTGTAATAATTTTTAGTTGTATTCGTAGGATCTAATTCCGTTAGACCGGGAACTCGTACTGTGCGTGGTGGACGACCTCCTCGTCGCTAGAGTTTTAATTGCTTGAGGTGTGTTTCTAATTGTAATTTACTCTAATGTTTGTGATGATACTGAGGTTATGTGATTGTATGCTGATTGAGATGATTGTGCTGTGATAAAAATAATTAATGGTATGATTAATTAAGTTGTGCAAGTGTATGATGCTAATGTCATGCATACATTTATAATTTTACATTGAGCATGTGACAGATAATTAATGTACTATGCTTACAGGGGTTGTGATATGTGCAATATTAATTGAGCTTGAGATTGGGAAAAATATGAATATTTGATAAGCATGTGATCATAGTGTTCATGGGGTGGGATTATAAGGTGGAAGAAGTGGTTATCATTCCTTTTAAGGTTGATACTAAAACCACACTGCGATTGGTGACGTTGGCTGGGAAAGGGTTTTGGGGAACCTTTTCATTGTGTTGGTGTGATGGAGTATGGATACATTGCATTGTGCTTGTGTGTGCAGTATGATTTGTGGTTACTCTTTCTTGTTTAAAATTGATATGTTGATGTATTCTAGCATTAGGTTGTATTTACTTTAGAGACACACTGGGCTTTATAGCTCATACCTCCACAGTTTCATTTCAGGTTTTCGGATATTAGGTGACTTGGTACCCGGAGGCTTAATTACAAAATTTAGAATATTCTATTCTATTTTATTATTATTATTATTATTATTATTATTATTATTTTGAGATGTAAATATAATTTATTTTGGGAATTTTTGGTATTTTCTTCTTTGAGGTTTAATTAATTTATTTTATTATTAATTATAG
This sequence comes from Gossypioides kirkii, assembly GCA_005610355.1. NCBI lineage: Eukaryota > Viridiplantae > Streptophyta > Magnoliopsida > Malvales > Malvaceae > Gossypioides > Gossypioides kirkii. Next base: position 333,973 of record CP032253.1, on the reverse strand, counting down.
ATTTAAAGTTTTATTTATGAATATTTATATGTATTTCTGAGGATGAGTTTGAGTTGTCGAGTCAGAGTGTGGGTAAAATACTTAAATAATCCTCTAGATCCGATCGTATCTTTTGGGCCAGGTTTAGGGGGTTACAAGAGTACTACCGAAACAAGTATGCAGATGTCAAACATATATACATAATTTCTAAGTTTGCACAATAATCTACAGCATTTACCAATTTCTCAAAAATCATACCTACATAGGCATTTCATATTGGTATTTAATTCTTCACATAACAACAAATAATACATATCAAAACATTCATCAAAATGTTACCATGCTATTTAACCATTACCCCAAAATAATTCAAGTAACATAATCCTAATGCATATCATATAAGCCAAGTTATATAAAGACTATCGAACGAACTCCCGGGATAGTGTGATTTTTCTTGAGGATCTAATCTTCGACAACAGATGAATCTACAAAGCAGTAAACAGATACACAGGTAAGCTTACAAAGCTTAGTAAGTTTGTAAGAACAATTAACTTACAGAATAACATATTTGGTTACGGAAAGAGTAATAAAATATCTTCGTTATCCCGTGGCATTAGCATCAGGTTGATCTCACTGAGTCTTTCAGAAATTTAACTTAATCAAGCCTAGAAAAAATTAGTTGATACGAGCCCAGAATGGTTAGCTCTCACGAGTCCAGAATCAGAATAACGCTCTTTCGAGCTAGAATCAGAATAACGCTCTTTCGAGCCAGAATCAGATTACTCTTCAAGCCTTTAGTATCGATCTGCCATTAGTAATATATTCAAAATAAATATATAATTACAAATATCAAATTTGAAAGTTAATAGTACAAACTTACCGACGAAATTACAGTTAAAGTGAACTCTAGGGACAAATCTATAATTTTTCCTTTTTCACGATCGGTGACACGATCTTGATCTATTACAATAATTTCACTCAATTATTTAAATCAACATGAATTTTTAATCATTAGATGCAATTAAGCATTTTTGGTATTTTTACAAAATTACCCTTAACCTTTGACTTTTCTTCAATTTAATCCTTTAGCTCAAACATGCAAATTAACCATTCTATTTTTAATTTCCAGCTTGCCGAATGTTTATAAGCATTTCTACAGCACACTTTTGCAATATTTCACCTCAAGTTCTTATAAATTTATTCCTTTAACATAAAAATTACCAAAAATTACTTTACAAAATCATCAAATCTAACAACCAAGCTTGTAAATATTCCATAAACTTTCAAGAACAAGCTTATTCATCAATGGAAAAATTTATAATATTTATCAAAATCACAAATTGGTCATTGGGCTAGCTAAATTAAACTAAAACGAACTCAAAAATATAAAAATCACTAAAAATAGATGAAATCTACTCACCCAAATGAAGAACTAAAGCCAACCGAAGCTTTCATCTGTGACTTCTTAGGGTTTGGCTTTCTCTCAAGAAAAAACTAAAAGAAAAATGATTTATTTCATAAGTTTCATGATTAAAATCATATTATAATTATTTATTTACAATTTTACCCTTTATTCACACCTAATTTCAACCAAAATTTAAGCCAAAATTGTCCACCCAAGTCACTAATGGTTATATTACCATTTAAGTACCTTTACTTACCTTTCAATTAATAGAATTTAACTTTTGTACCTTTTACGATTTAGTCCTTTTCACTTAATTAATATCTAACGATAAAATTTCTTAACCAAATTTTAATACAATACTAATGACCTCGTAAATATTAAATAATTAATATTTACGATTGACATATCGAAGTTGTGGCCTCAAAACCAGCATTCCTAATCATACTAAATTAAACTAATTAGTAAATCCTCATTTTATTAAGATTTAATTGCAATTTACCAAAAATATAAAGAGTTTCATATCATTTCTATTATTTGGCCAATTAAAGAGGGTCCAATTTCATAATTGGCTTTTCAATTATATTAAATTCCAATTAAACCAACTTGTTTACAATTTAGCCTTAAACTAAAAAGGACTAAATGAAGAAATAATCTAAAAGTTAGTTGAAGGTAACCATATCCTCCACCTCTTGGGCTTTTTGACCATGGTATAATTATCACTTTGGTCCCTATTATTTTTAATCAATAGCAATTAACTTTTACCTCTTTTATAATTTACTCCCTTTTCCTTAATTAAGCAATTAATTATCAAAATTACCCAATCAAACTTCAATTCACATATAATAAGACTCTGTAAATATTTAATAAAAATATTTACGACTCTTAATTTCAAAAACGAGGTCCCAATACCTCATTTTCTAAAACCACTTGACTTTGAACCAAACCACTTATACTAACTTTTAATTCAATAATTAAAATTCTTCAATTCAAAATTCCAAATAAATTTATTATTAACTTATTTAATTTAAACACTCATGATAAAAATTTTCTCGTCGGGTTTGTCGTCCCAAAACCACTATTTTTGACACCACTGAAAAATGGGCTGTTACATTTAGTGTTTTTAAAACAAACCCTGCAGAGAAGGTTCATTGTAGTTCTGCTAAAAATCAATCAAATTCCAAAAAACATAAAAACTTAACTATCGAAACCTTTTTTCGAAAAGTCCCGACTTATATTTTGAAAAACGAAAATGGAGTCGCCACCAAACCTTTTTAATTTGGTGTGATTGGATAACCTAGTAAAAATATTTAAAATTATTAAAACGAGTGTTTTGGTCTTCGAAATAAAAAAAAGTTCGGGTGTCCGTTATGTATGAGGAAGGATTAGCACTCTTACACGCCCAAATTTAATACCTAGTCGATTATTTAATGTCTTCGTTTTTGAAAATCAGAAACTTAAGAAAAATTTAAAATGCAATCCTTGAATGCGTGAATGATATGTTTCGGTGTCGCTTAAAAATTGAATTTTGCAAAAAAAAAAAACTCGTTTATTTCGAGTGAATCGAGAGGCAAAATCATGTATAGTAAGTTAAGACAGAACACTTCGAATATTCGAAAATGAAGAGCATTTCTAATTAATTATCAAATAAGCCTTATATATTTTCAATTTTAAATAGAATGTTCAATTACATAGGTTCAAGGAAAAAACCGTATCCAGTACGTTATGACACAATTTCTCGAATCCCCTAAATAAAGAACATTGTTTCGGTTTAAAAAATTGCTTATAAGTTACAATAAATTAATAATGTCATGAAATTTATTTATTAAAATATTTTACAAATAATGAATGAATATGTATATAACTTACAATTATAATGACAAAATAAAAACATATATAAATAGAATAATTTTAATGACTAGAATTAAATATATAAAAAAATAATAGTAATAATAACAAATGAAATAACAATATAATTAAATGATAACGAGAAAAAACATTAATTAATGATACAAATAGCAATAAATATATAAAAATACATAATGGCAAAAATAAAAACATAATTAAATCAAGGACAAAATAAAAATATAAAATAGCATAAATATAAATGACATAAAAATAAATAAATAAAAAAAATAAAAATTAAATACTAAAATAGATGAATAAATATCAAAATAAATGAATAAATACAAATAATAAAAGAATAAAAAGGATTAAATTAAATAAAAAATAAGGCATAAATTGTAAAACCAGAAATGAAAGGAGGGGCTGAAATGTAAATAAAATATTGGAAATAATAGAAATAAAAAATAAAAAAATAATAAAAATAAATAAATTGAAATTTAAAGGACAAAATACAAATAAATACAAGTACTAAAAATAAATAAATAAATAAATAAAAAAATTAAGAAAAGGACTATATTAAAACATAAAATAAATATTACAAAATACAAGTGCTAGGAATAATAAAAAAATAAAAAAAATAAAATTAATAGGCAAATACGAAATAGAACAAAATAAAATAAAAAGGACTAAATTAAAATACTAGTAGAATCGGAGGGAGTTGTGAAGGAAATACTGCATCCTGCATACACGTGTCACTCCCAAAGGAGTCACAGTGAGAGGGGAGTAAATTGTATATAAAAATAATTATAGAGCCGAAAGTAAATTTTAAAAAAATATAGTAGGACTAAATGGAAGAAAAACAAAAACGTGGAAGGACTGAAACGGGCATTAGCCTTTAGCCATGAAAACACGTGGATCCCCTAAGGGTTCGGGTCGGGTCATTAAAATGACGTCGTTTTGGCCATTTGAGTTTAATCCTAAAACGGCGCCGTTTCTTTCGGTATATAAAACTTAAAATTTGTAGATAAAAAATAATTTGCCTTTGTTTTCTAAAAAATAAAAAACCTCTTCACTCTTCTATTTTCACTCAAAGGCTCCCATATCCGGTCACGAAGTCCGGTGAGCCACCGTCGTCTGCAACGATCATCGGCGGCGGTAACGGCCGTCTACTGCGGACAGGGTCCCAATATAAAACCTATTTTATCCCTTATGAACCCCTAAGCTAGATCTGGGTTCTAGAGTCCTAAAAAAAAAATATATATATATATAAAAAAATCCTCTCCGATTGGCAAACTTGAAAGAAAACTAAGGTTTTTCACCAATAGGCCGTCCATCATAGGGGACGGAGGCCTCGGCCGTGAAGCCGAAACGACGAAATGTAAAATCTCCAAACCTTAAATCCTCTTTTTATTATTTTTATAGATACTTTTTTAGATTCGAAAAAAAAAGAAAATAATAGCTTCAATAATTTTGTTGCTTTTTGATTTCTGTGTCGTGTTTTCTTCGTAAAACCGAATATAAAAAATTACAATCGTTCTCTTGTGGCTTTTATAGCCGAATTAAGATACAATATTTTTGTTTTTTGCTTTTTTTTTTCTTCTTTTTCTCTGTTCTTTTCCAGGTGCCTTTTTTCGGTGGCAGAGGCGTGGTGGTGGCGGCTGAGCGGTTTCGGCGTGGCAGGTAGTGGCAGAGGAGTCAGATCTGGCGAGGCGTAGCAGACGTGGCAGCGGCGGCCAGGGTTACTTAGCTGATTAGGGTTTCCCATTTTTTAATTTTTGGGTTTTATGGGCTTGGGTTAATTTGGTTATTTAGGATTTGGGTTTGGTTTAGGCAATTGGGTATTTTTATTTTATTTTTATTTGGACATTAGAAATTTATAAACAATTGGGCTGGATAAATTTGGGCTCCAACATTAACTACAATGAGACTCAAGCAAGAAGATTTGCTGCTCCAATAAAATCGGTTGTTGACAAGTTTCATCTTCTAAAATCGGTTGTTGACAAGTTTCATCTTCTCCCTGAGTTTTTAAAGGTGGCTTGATGTTAACTTGGCATATATTTTATGTGATGGTGTTTATATTATTTAACTGAATTATGGGTTTTGGGCTTTTTCTTTTCTTATTATAGGTTAGAGGGTTAGTGAAGCAGCACTTGGATTCATTTAATTATTTCGTTAATACTGGAATCAAGAAGGTTGTTAGTGCCAACGACCAGATTGTATCCTCTATTGATCCCGGTATTTATCTCAGGTATGAAAGTGTTTTTGTTTGTTTTTGGTTATGATTTCTATAAAATATATTTTGCCAACTTGCCGATGTCGGCTCTTGTTCTTTTGTTTTTGTTTGTATTGTGTGTGTGAAGCAAAATGTAATATTTTTTTAAACAAAGACGAAGGCATTGAGTCTTAAGTATTCAAGTTTAAGACCTACAATGTGTAATTATATGTGTAGGTCTCCGTGTCTCATCTGGACGGTTGCCATGGATGGGTCTTTGTCATAGAGTTCTTTGGCTTTTGTTTGGATTGTAGCGGTTTTTAGTCTGTTTCTGATGCAATGGTTTTATTCTGCATTGTGATTACTTAGACAGTCCTTATGTAGTAGTTTGATACTTGTGATTAATATGACTTGTATTCTTACTTTCATTGTATTGTTATTGTTACACTTCAAAAAAAAAAACAAAAACAAAAACAGAAGAAAGGTTCTATTGGAATGATCACGTGCTAGATTTAATTTTTGTACAGAATAGTTAATTTCGGATGTGTTATTGCCTAACTATTTGCTTAGTTGTAATCAAATATGAGGAATTTTCCTTTTAGTAAAATTTTTGAGGGAGAAAACAGCAAGTGGTTTGTTCCTTGACATTCTGGTTATGACTTGTCCATCTACAGGGAAATAAGTTTCCTTATTCCTATGGTATGATTTGTATTTGGATTTTCTTTCTATGCTCTAATTCAACTGTATTTTGTGTTGCTGTGCAGGTTTAAAGATGTTAGAATTGGTAATCCCTCCATGACGACTTATGAAAAAATAAATCCCCATGCATGCCGCCTGGCAGATATGACGTATGTAGAAATGATTTCTCTAAATACATTTATAATTTTCCAGGTTGAACTATTTCATATAGGCATTAGTGGAATTGATTCTTTTTGGTGTTTTAACAACTAAAACTTTATATGGAATAGTGAGTTATACATATTCTTCTGTTTTGTCTTTTTAATATGCTTTTAATTTTTAAGGTATGCTGCACCGATATTTGCTGACATAGAGTACATGCAAGAGTGTCATGGGCAGAGAACTAGACTAGAAAAGGTACACGAGATGCTTCTTTGATGTGTGTATGATGATTGATGCAGAATGATAGGTGCTTTGGATGTAATACAAAATCTCCCACCTGCAGAAAAATGTTGTTATGGGAAGAATGCCGATCATGTTAAGAAGTTGCCGCTGTGTGTTATGTGGAAAAGACGAAGCTGAACTTGCAAGGCTTGGTTTGTGTTCATTAAACTCAAAATAATGGCTGTTACAGCTTTTCTACTTGTCTTCTTGTTATTATATATTTGAATTCCATTATCTGATATCAGGTGAATGCCCTCTTGATCCTGGAGGGTATTTTTTTATTAAAGGAGCAGAGAAGGTAATTCTGACCATCGTTCACATATCTCTTTGCTTTATTATTCACTTCCATTCACACCTATGCACTCATTCGCTACAACATGCTTTTAGTTGGACGGTAAGTTTCATACATAATATTCATTATGGGCCAGAAATTTGTAGTGAAGAAGTCGGTGAATCATATATTGAATGGATAAAAAATTAAACAAAGTTAGTGGTGTTATGCTATATTTTTGTAGATTTACCTCTTTTGATCTAGTATTTTGAACGGGACCCATCAGAAAATGGTCTTGATTTTTCTCTGTGGATTGTTAGATAAGATTTTGCTTGGATGAAGTGAAGATATAAATGTAGTTACACCTATATAAATGAACGCTAAATCCATTTTGTTTTTTTCATCCTTAGAAATTTCTTATTTTTACCTTTCCATTTCAATGATAACAAGATAAAAACTTTAAAATCTAATAAGAAGAATATGCATTTCAAATTTTATTATTTTTAGCTTAAGAATAATTCATATAATGTTTTTTGGGACTTATAGTTGTTTTAGGCTTTTCACTTTGAGCAATTGTTTTTCAGACAAGTACATTTTAATGTTCTTTATGAGTTTAAGTTGTCCAAAACAGACATACTAACTGCTGTATTTGTTTTATACTTTTTCTTTTCAAATTCTTTTTCATTGTAACTGGATTTTATTTCTCTCTTGTCTTTTTAGTCTCTAGTTTTTCAGTTATGTATATTTTTTGTTTCTTGGTACTTCTTTGTCATTGTAATGTCATGATTCTGCCAATGTCTTTCAGGTGATTCCAATACGTGAACAGCTAGCCAAGAATAGGATAATTATTGGTGCAGACAACAAGGGAAAGTGAGTTGTATTTCAAATTTTTATGCCTTGCTGACAATTGGCCGCTCCATTCCCTTATCATGTGCATTACTAGAATTTCCTTTTTAAAAATTTATCGTGGGTTGTAGAAGTGTGGAGGTTGAAGTTTTTGCTCGTCTAGTTGTTCTTAAAGTCATAGTGTAATTTGTTATATATTTTATTGCTTAGTAATGATTATACAAACAATCAAAGGCTTTCTTTGCAAATAACTAATTAACATTGGTCTAGCTTCTGGTCATTTAGCATCACTGCTTGTTGGAAATATGTTTTGAAGTTCATGGAATGATTAATAAGGGAACAATGACTTCTATTGATGCAGTGCAAGTTTAGCATGTAAAACTTTATATTGCTTTATTATTATTATTATTATTATTATGTGTGCAAAACATGAAGTATTTATGCATTCAATTTGGCATATAGGATGAGCTAAATCTTGTTATGGGCTAATTGTGTCAACTTGGGACCGTAATATTTTTATTGACATTTTTACTTGTTTGATACATCATACATCTATCCTCAGCCATAGTAGTTTAGCTGTCATTTTGTTACAGTAGTTTCCATTCTTATCAATTTTCCTACCATTGCATTGTTCTAATTTATGTCAGTTCTACTTGATCCTTGAATTTTACTCATGGAATATCTTCTCTTTGCTTTTTTTTTTTTGCTCTCTGCCCCCCAGTATAAGGGCATCTGTAACAAGCATATCGGAAACCATAAAAAGCCAAACAGTTATTCAGATGGACAAAGAGAAGATATATTTGTTGCTCAACAAATTTGTGAAAAAGGTCTTGTTGCATCTTACTTTCTCTTCAAAGTTTCCTTATTTTTTTCCCTGAAGAGTTATTCGTGTTGCACTCTTAAACCAAAGTTTTACTAAGTATTGTTTTCTCATAGATCCCTATTATGGTGGTCATGAAAGCAATGGGGTTGGAGAGTGATCAAGAGGTTATGCAAATGGTTGGTGCTGATCCTTGTTATAGTGCTCTTCTTTTACCTTCTATAGAGGTAAGCTATATGGTTGAGGATATGAACCTGTTCATATTTTGTATTATGTAAAAGAACGGTACTAGCTTCCTGAAATGTCTTGCTAATAGCTTGCATGCTATAGAGGTAAGAGACTTGGTACTGGGATTAATTTCTCAACTCCTATAGAGATCTTATGCGGATAATGGTGGGATTCTTTAGCTGTCTCAAAATTTCTCAAGGAAATTGAAAAGTTTCTCATGCTATGTTACTCAGACTCGGGTGTGAGTGTCAAACGAGGGTATGTGTTTGACAAGGTTATATTCAATCTTTTAAAGATTTCCATGTACTTGGTGGGCCCTTTGAGGATCACCTCCCCATTCCCAGGTCTTGTTATGTGTGTGGGTATTTCTAGAAAAATGAATAGTCGGAGCAACATAGCTCTCAAGTCCACACTCAACTATAAAAAGTCACATTAGTTTGTAATTATGCTGAATTTAAATTTCTGAAATGAATCATATCTCATCCGTTTTCCGTAGCACTTCCTTGGTAATATTTTTTGTGTTATAATCTTTCACAAGAACTTCCATTCTAAAGCTGCACTTTGTACATATCGATCCCTTTCTACGCAATGTCATTGAATGTCTGGTAATGTGTCTATCAGTTTTGGCATTTCGAAAAACCCTGATCAACTCCTATCTAGATCAGATGTTACCTACCTTGGTAATGTGTACTGCTTCTAAGGCCATGGGATATTGGATACGAACACCTCACTAACTAATTTAATCAACTACCTTTTGTGACCTGTTTTATGATTTGTTCTTTAAGCATTGGCGTCATAAAAATTATCTGTGTCTATTATTTCAATTTTGTCAATTTTGTAACATGGTGTGCGCCTTCAGGCCTTTTAAAGATATTTTTAAACATGGTGTTCTCGACTATTCTAGAGTTTATTCTTGTCTTTGAATAGCGGTGCTTTCCTAATTTATTTATTTATTTATTCTTTTTCAGGAGTGTGCACGTATTGGCATATATACCCAAGAACAAGCATTAGCGTACCTTGATACGAAGGTTGTTGCGAAGGTTCAATACTCTTTGCTTACTTTTGTGATAAAACTTATGAATATAGCTTTTAATATCTAGATTTCAGTGCACTACACGGAACTGGAAGGTGATTTAGATGTTTGTTTGTTAATTTTACATTAGTTTTAGTCTTATCAACTTTACATATAACTATTGCATTTTTACTCTTATGGCCTTTATCCTTTCATAAGGCTCTCTACTTTGTTGGCCGCATGGTAATTGACTTTTTAGGTAAGAATCAAGCTTCAACCGATCATTATAGTTGGTCCATTTGCAATCTCGATTACAAGGATTTTTCTTAACTCCATTAAGGCTACTGTAGACTTTTAAGACTTTCCATTCTTTTCTTTTGTACGAATATGTATACACTCATATATCATATTCATTTTTGTTTCAGTACTTCTGGTTGTTTCAGATTTTCAATTTGATTGCTTTCTTTTGGAGAAAACTCAGGTTTTATATAATGGTCCTGCATCTAGCAAAGTTTTTCTTCCTCCTCAGTCTTTCTCTGCATAAGTAGCCGTGTTTGCGTTATTGCTCATGTAGATGCCATTGAGAGCTATCTTCAATGAAAATGAGAAAAATAAGGTACAATGCTGGCAGCATTGTTTTTGTAATTTAACTAGATTATTTATTTGTTGTAGGAACAGGGTGCTTTTTCGATCCTTCGAGATATCTTTCTTGCCAATGTTCCAGTAGGTTTGTTTTAGTTTTCAAAATTCAATGGCAGCATTTTGACATCGACAATTGTTTTACATATTTGCCCATTCATTTAGGTGCGTTGCAATAATTTTCGTCCAAAATGCTTGTATGTTGCGGTTATGCTGAGAAGGATAATGGAGGCAACATTAAATAAGCATGCAGTGGATGACAAGGTATTATTTACTTGGCTGTCTTTCAATCTACTCATTTAGAACTCCAAAGATACACTCTCAACGTTACTTTAACTACTTCTCAAAGTTGCTGCCGTGTTTATCTTTAGTCTTCCCTGTCAAAGTGCTTTATAACAATTTTCTAGTCTAACCAAGGTCACCTCTAAGCAAAGAGAGCCAGATACCCTTAAGATAAAAATGTTTTGTATGAAGGGATGCATTGCACATTGATTTATGATTTTTATCTCGAGGAATTGGCTCATGCTTCATATAACTGCGCTGCTTATTGTCTTTTTTCCATGTTTGTCTTTCCAAGGCAAATCAGTTGCTGTGTGTCATAGATCCTAGCTGTTCCTGAGTTCAAGGAGCCTGTGGGAAACATGAAAGTTGATGAATATTTTAATATATGTAAGCTTACTTGTGCTGGCCATTTAAATGGTTCTCCTTTGTTTTGTAGGATTATGTGGGGAACAAGCATTTCAAGCTATCAGGACAATTAATCTCTATTCTTTTTGAAGTATTATTCGTAATTGTGCTTGTTCCTCAAAACCTTATTAATTTTGCTATGTGGCTCTGAATGTTACCTGCTGTCCCTTTTGACTTGTTAATGTAATAGGATTTGTTCAAGCAGACGATTAAAAAGGTTAGGGAGAAGATTGATAAAGTTCTGGCAGCGACCAGCAGATCTAGTGCTTTAGACCCGTCTCGGGTAAGTAGCAGAATCAGTACGTTTAGGCCAAGTGCTTTTCCATGTGCCAATGTGCTTACTACTGATCTATGAAGCAGCACACGTCAATAAGGCCCTCGTACCGGTGTCTGACACAGACACGCTGGGATATGTATGGGATATGGCAAAAATATTTCAAAAAAAATTAGGACATGGTCAAACTCGGTCAAGACACTTGGACAGAGGATTTCAATGATTGAAAAATCAGAATAAGTGGTAGAAAATCTTAGTTTTAAACTCAATGAGTGACTGACGATGGTGCTTTGTCTGGTTTTGTGTGGAAGAAGAAAGGAAGAGAGAAGATAGTTTCAAAGGAAATGAAAGGACAAATTGGAAGTATAAAAAGTTTAATTGTTTGAAATGGAAATGGAATTAAAAAAATAAAAAGTAAAATCAAGTGAAAAAGCTTCACGCGAAAGGATTGACCCATTTTTCAATGGCTCTTTTTCCAATATAAATCTCTTTTATCATACTACCACTTAATTAGTAACTTTTAACTTTTTTATTTTATTATATTTTAGTTGGTATGTAAATTGAACTTAAAAGTTGTATTAATTATGAAATTTTATGTTATTAAAAATATTAATATTTATATTAAAATTTAAAACATATATAAATGTATAAAATATATTTTATTGCCGTGTCTTGTTGTATGTGTATCCTTAATTTTTTTAAATTGTCATGTTGCTGTGTTTGTATTGTCTCGCACCGGTAGTAGATGTCCGTGATTCATAGCTAATGATTATTTAAACAATAAGGATTTCTTAGCAAATAACTAATTAAAATTGGTCTAGCTTCTGGTAATTTAGCATCACTGCTTGTTGGAAATATGTTTTGAAGCTCATGGAATGATTAACAAGGAAACGATGACTTTTATTGATTCAGTGCAATTCTAGCTTGTAAAACTTTATATTGCTTCATTAATTAATAAGGATGCAATGATTTTTATTGATGCAGTTCGATTTTAGCATGTAAAACTTTATAGTGGTTTATTATTATTACATGAGCGAAATATAGAGTATTTATGCGTTCACTTTGGTATACAGGATGAGCAAAATCTTGTTATGGACTAATTGTTTCAACTTGGGACTGTAATATATATGTTGACATTTCTGCTTGGTTGATACATCATGCATCTATTTTCAGCCATATTAGTTCAGCTGTCACTTTGTTATAGTAGTTTCCATTCCTATCAATTTTCCTACCATTGCATTTGTTCTAATTTATGTCAGTTCTACTTGATCCTTCCATTATAACCTAGATTTTGTCTCTCTCTCTTGAATTGTAGCTTTTGTGTTAGTTAGTCAAGGCCTTCAATGGACCCTTTCTACTGGAAACCTTCATATCAATCGGTTCAGAGTACAGAGTAAAGGCGTGACACAGGTATTTATTATCCTCTTAGCTGATTTCTATTTATCCATTTTTCATCTGTATTTTATTAGTACAACATAAACTGATGGAAAATCTTTCACTGATAGAATCTGGGGAGGATGTCCTTTATTGGAACTTTGGGCTTTATGATAAAAGTCTCACAACAGTTTGATAAGTCTCGGAAAGTAAGTGGACCAAGAGCCTTGCATCCTAGCCAGGTGAGTGTGATGTCTGCGGTTGCATTCAAAATACTTTTAAAATGGATTATTTAGGAATTGTTACTTAAGCTTTTGCAGACTTTCACTGTTTTCTTTATATTTATTTTTTTCTTTTAATTCTTTTCTGTTCCTTTAACTTCTATAGTGGGGAATGCTTTGCCCTTGTGATACTCCAGAGGGCGAAGGTTGTGGACTGGATAAAAACTTGGCCCTAACGACTCATGTTACAACTGACGAGGACGAGGGCCCATTGATTTCTTTGGTATGTACTTACTCACTTGAAATTGCATTTGTTTGTGAAGTCGTTGTCATAGGAATAACATCATTCTGAAGTAATTAGCGAGGAGATATTTCCTGTTGATATCAGACAGTCTTTGGTCGTAAAATATAGAAGTTCTTATTTGCTATGGGAAATCTGTTGAGCAACCTGATACTACTATATCAAATGCTAGGGATGTTTTCAGTTTGGTTCAGATTCTAGTACCTTGTCAACTCTAACTACATCAAACTTCTATGTTTCTTAACTTGTCTTATCTGTTTCCAGGATGTTTACTTGGTCTGTAGTTTCATCACATTAAGTAATTTCTAATCAAACTAGAAAATATCTGTGTAGCTTAAAGCAATTTGATATAAAGAAAACTTTTCTTTCCAAGGAGTAATATATATTTCTTGAAATACTTTGACGGGAAAAAAATACTATGGGATGGAGCTCTAGCATGTTGAATATTAACTATGAGAAAAGAACCAAAAAAACAATTGATATTTATTTTTGACTTTTTTAACCTGCTTATGAAGTTAAAATACTCCATATGTATAAGGAGGGATTTGATCATAAAAGAGGCAACAAATTCAAGAGTAGTACCTGGTTCCTTGGTACAAAGAAGGTCCTGTATTGGGGATTGGGGAAGGGATTGCAAATACTGGGATTCAAACACCAGACTTTCTTAGATGCCATCTCTTAAGGTAATTGCATGAACCAACTAAGGTATACTCGGAGTTCGAAATGCTTAGAATTTCATATCTAAGTTAAAATTGATAGGAAAGAAAAGCGTAGTAATGATTTGATTGTTGACAGTGGAAGGAGACAGTGACAAGTGCTGTGGATGGCCAATTTGGAATCAAAAAAGAAAAGAAAAGAAAAACCTAATTTGGAGAGGATGAACTGTAAGGTCAAGAATAGTACAAAGAATAAAGAAAAAAAAATAAAAAGAATTGAAATTAACTTCAAAAGAATAAAGTAGTGGGGATCAAGTTTGATTGTAATTAAAATTAGTAATAACTAATATGTTATTTCACACATTTATTTTATTATTGTAATTATTTAATTGATAGCATCAAATAAGAAGAAAATATCATAATATTTTTCATACAAGGTGTTATGGATCGAAATAGAAAATGTGAAGAAAACAGAAAAAGAAAGGAAATAGATAGACAGAATAGCAAGGAGAAGGAGAAAGAAAGAAGAAGGGAGACAAAGAGATTTAATTCACCAAAATGCATAATCCTTGTCCATAACCGTTCTCCCCCTTTTGACCAGCCAAAGGGACTTGAGAACGACTAGGTGGTTACAATAGCTGTCACAACAGCTGATATATAAACTCAAACGCACCGTTTAATTTAACTCAATACGCACCGTTTAACTAAAGATCTAAATGCCCCGTTTTGACTAACTAATGTTTTGACTAACTGATTTGCCCACCCTTAACCGTTAATTATAGCTGCAAAAGCTGACAGAAACTAGACTTGCAATTCCTCCCATAACACAAGGTTAATTCATGACTATCATATTGCTATTGAATCTGTCATTTTTGTTCTACGATCAGAAAAATTGTCAGAATTCTTGTTGACATTTTATATACAATCTAACAATTATTTGTTCATTTGATTTGATTTTCTCAATGAAGATATTAAAATTTAATCAATTATTTCAATAACGTAAGGCATTATATTTGGTTAGATATTTCAGTCATTACTTCAACTTGTTTGTAACTAAATTTAGAAACAAAACTCGAGGAAGATAGTTATTTTGCATCTCAATTCTAAAGCACGCATCCAATGGCTTGGTGCTTACTTATATGCCTAGTGATATCATTATCCTGCCTATGTTCACATTTTAAATTAATTGTATTGTTTCTATTGTAGTGCTATTGCTTGGGGGTTGAAGACATGGATTTACTATCAGGAGAAGAGCTTCATACGCATTCATTCCTGGTTATGTTAAATGGGCTGATTCTTGGCAAACATAGAAGGCCACAGGTTCTTTTGGTGTTCCTTTGATGTCTAAATCATCGATGTTCATATATGAAAGTCACTCAATTCAATTGAAATATAATTTGAAACTGGTTTAGACTATTGGACAAATGCTTTTTCTCTTTGATGCTAGGTTTAAGGCCATACTTCCTAAAGAAGGAAAAAGATAGAAATGAAGAAGATGGTGCTAAGAAGTTTAAATCAGTAAAAATTTGCTTAAACTACAAAAATAGTCATTTTTGTTTGCCTTAGATTACATTTTAGTCACTTATGTTTGAAATATTATGTTTTAGTCAGTTATCGTTTTGTTACGAAGTGATCACTCTGTTGTTAAGCACTGTTATCTCCCTAATGACAATCTTACGTGATAGTCCAAATGGGTTTTAAATGCCAACTTAGATTTTGAACTGGGTTTTTCTTTTTCAGGTATAATTAATTTAAAATTTTTAATTAATTAAATTTATTTAATTAAAAATTATTCTCATTTCAACTGGACATTCAAGTTGATATTTAAAATCCATTTGGACTGTCACGTAGGATTACCGTTAGGAGGGTAACAGAGTTTGACAGTAGAGTGATTATTTCATAACAAAAGGATAACAAAAATGATTAAAACGTAACATTTTAAACATAAGTGACTAAAATGTAATATAAGGTAAACAGAAGTGACTATTTTTGTAGTTTACCCTAAAAATTTATATATTAATATCCAAAGTCAGCTCATCAATTTTAATTTAAATCTATAGCTGTCTGTTACCTATTTAATGTTTCTTTTTGTGCTTGATTTATAGCTATGCCCTTCAGAAAAGTTTTGAGATAACTTTTTCGTTGCTACTTTTATAGTTGTATCTGCTTGCATTAAATCACTGTTGTATACTAGTGCGTAGATGCGACTATGTGTTAATGTTCTTTCTTACAGAAATTTTCCCAACTAGTACCTTCGTAAGTTAATAAGGATATAATTCCTGTTTGTTTGAAACTCTGGGGCTTTCCTCTGCTTTAGAGATCTGCCAAAACAGCCTTTGCCTTTTGTGATAGCTGAAATTAAGCTTTTAAGTCCCCAGAGCTTAGGTTTTTGATAAGAGTTAAGTGAAAAAAGCTGTTATGAACTTATAGTAAGAATTTTTGAAGGATGAGAAAGAAGTCTTCATTTTTTCAAATTTTTTGATATCACTTTTGAGTAATGCTCTACTTCAAAAATCTTTCTTTATTGCATAATCAGCTAGGCCTTTGTTTCTCCGACTCTTCATTTTCTTAATGTGTTTGTGTTTGTCCCCCGTTTTCAAGGCTATATAGAAATTTGTATGTGGATATGTACCTCCAAGAATCCTCTAAATATATGGAAAAACTTTTAAAAAAAATTGAACATACACATCTAAGTCCTCTAAATATATGATAGCATGTTCATTGCCCTGACTTGTTAGGACAAAAAACTTGGTATTATATCATTATATAGCATCTTTTTTTCAGGTTGGAAGGTATCTTTTGATTGCATAGCATTCTAAAACCTTCTCTATTTTGTTTAAACCACTTCTTGATATGAACAACATTTTCTTCTAGTGTTTTCGCAATTATTTATTACTCTGAAATAAAAGGATTTTGAACTTCCTGATCGTTCTTCAATTCCTAGACGTGCATACTTGTTTTGTAAAATTTATGCATATATTTACTTTGTTCCACTAGTCTAATGATGTCTCTCCCCTCTATGTAGCATTTTGCTAGTGCTCTGAGAAAGCTACGAAGAGCTGGCAAAATTGGTGAGTTTGTGAGCGTCTTCGTAAATGAAAAGCAGGTTAAATTTTCTAACACTTAAAAGCTATGTAACTATCTTGTGTTTCATTGTATAATTTTTCATTCAGTTTGCATAACTATGCTTTCTGTAGTCTTAAACACCTAATATACAAACTAATGCATCTAGGTAGTCTTAAACACAAGAATTATGATTTTAGCTCATGTTTGGAATAAAAACTGTCATGTTTGCATTTTTGTTTGTGGGATAGTTCCCCATCTGTAACTCTGTATCCATGCAAAAGCTGATTTAATGATGGGTTCAAGAGAATCCTTTGAGCTGCAGTTCTTTTGTGAATCTTCAGTGTAACAAGTCTTATTGATCTCTTTCTTGCTTTAATATCGTCCCTGGTAGAAGCTTCTGTATTAAAATTTGGGTTGCCATACCATTTGTATTACATGGCATTGTTGTTACCCATGTGTATGTCCCATGTCTGTGTAGTTTATAATTTTCAAAACTCATATTTTAGAGGGTAAGTTCAGGAATTTAAAATAAATGGCCTCTGAATAGATGTTTAAATCCTCACTTATCATGGGAAATTGAATAAATAACAACTATACAGTAGAAATTGTAGAAGATAAATCAGTTTATCTCAGTAATTATGTGATGGGGTTCTTTTCAGAGAAGCTGTGGGGTATATGCTCAAAAAGTAGCTTTAAGATGGAGAAGAAAAAGAATTATGGATGATTTCTTTTTCAAATGCCTGCTTCACCACATAGATACATGATGTATACATGCATATACACGCATGAACTCATATATTAAAGCTAAATCCCACTGTGCTCATGGTCTAATCTAATCCCTTCTAAATTGTGGTGTTCCTGTCTACATATGTGGTTGTGTTTGTTTTCTATGATTTTTTTTAAAATTGGACTAGAGTGCAGGTATGAGTAGCAGTTTTCATCATTCCAGCTTCTATTTTAAATATTTACTGATTCTTGAGTTTTGAAATTGTTGATCAGAGGTGTGTGTATATTTCTTCCGATGGAGGTCGAGTTTGTCGACCATTGGTAATAGTTGACAAGGGAATATCGAGGATCAAAGAACACCATATGAAGGAGTTGCTGGTAAGAGTTGTTCTTCCTATTTTATCCAAAGAGAATAATCATGGTTGAAAACTAATTCTAAATTTTGTGCTTATCAAGGATGGAGTCCGTACTTTTAATGACTTTTTAGGTGATGGGTTAGTAGAGTATCTTGATGTCAACGAGGAGAACAATGCTCTGGTTTGTTTCCCCTGATGTTTTAAAGGTTTTTAATTCTGTTGTTACAATTTTTATATATTTGACTTTTGGAAACATGATTCTCTGTTTTTAGATTGCTTTGTACGAAGGAGAGGTTACACCTGAAACTACTCATATTGAGATAGAGCCTTTCACGATCTTAGGTGTTAATGCCGGGTTGATTCCGTATCCTCATCATAATCAGTCACCAAGAAATACCTATCAGGTTTTTTACATCACTTTCTGATATCTTGAACATGACATAACTGTGAACAGTAATTTCTGCTCTTATCATCTCTAAATGTTTCTTCTGTATTTGTAGTGTGCAATGGGGAAGCAAGCAATGGGAAATATTTTATATAACCAGGCAAGCAGTATTATTTGGTATTCTGTCGATATTGTTTTCCTGCTTTTGAGCAAAGAGTCCTTGTATTTCACAAAATAAAGTTTCTTGAATTCAATGCTCACACACACATAAAATCTGAAAGATGACTTATGTTTTCTGTGAAATATCTATCTTAAACTAGAGATGGGCTTTTGCCTTAAGTATTTGAGGCATAGGGCATTTGCCTTAAGTATTTATGTTTACGTTTTATATGTCAGTTTCTATCTTTTTAAATTTCTTCAGGATTTCTTTTTATTGTTGTATGTTTCCCTAGTGCATATTCTGAGTTTTTAGTTTCGTCTTTTATGTTTGAGTTTATCATGAAACTTTGTCCTTGTACTTTTATCAAAATATTCTTTCTTTGCTGAGGCAGTCTCTTTTGTACTGTAGTTATGTCGGATGGACACATTACTTCATATATTGGTGTATCCTCAAAGGCCTTTATTGACAACAAGGACAATTGAACTGGTTAGTGGCCTGTATATTGTAGAGCATGAGCACAGCATTTTGTCCTGTAAATTTACTGCCTTTGGTTTCAGGTTGGATATGATAAGCTTGGAGCTGGTCAGAATGCAACTGTTGCAGTCATGAGTTGCAGTGGTTATGACATAGAGGATGCTATTGTCATGAACAAGGCTTCTCTAGACCGTGGTTTTGGGCGTTGCATTGTGATGAAAAAGTATGCAACTTTTTCACATTTGTAATATTCTGATAGCACACTCTAATCCTTCATGGCTTAGCAATCACATATTTTCTTCCGCATTCTATTTTGAACAGGTATTCTAACATTATTCAAAAATCTCAAACTGGTGCATCTGACAGTATTCTTAGGCCACAGAGAACTGGACCTGGTTCCGAGAGGATGCAGGTAATGCGTTACTTGCATTTCCAGACTGCATGATTAAACTCTGGCATTGTCAAATTACTGGTTGTTAAGCATTTTTTATTTGATGAAATTACATACTTCTTTTAATTACTCACCATTACTATTATATCAGTATATATATATTTGTAACTGAAGAATTTCGGAATTGTAATCTTGTATACCATATCTGATCAAATTCTAAAGTCATATATATAAAAATATACAAAGTGACTAAAAAAATGAAAAATTCTTAACTATATAGAAGCCTAAGAATATGTCATCAGGAATCTATCAGTTGTCTTGTGCAGCTGTCACTTAGTCACTTAATGTTAACATATGCCTCCTCCTAATGTTGAGCCATAGCAGTCTAGGATTCTGTTGGTTGTAAAATTCCTCCTATCAAAAGATGGTATTTTAAAACATATACACTTGGAACCATTTCTTTAAAAGGGATAGCTTTGGTAATAGAACCCTCTTTAAGATTTTTATTTTCTTACTGATGGGGTCTACTGGTAGTTGATGGAGGAAGTTATATATTTACTGTAGTTGTAGAAAACATAATTAGGAGTCTAGGATTGTATCACGTCTTGATTCTTGGCTCACAAAACAGCTTAAAGTTTTTTACTTTGTAGCTAAGTTTGACTCAGGTGTAAGTGTTGGATATGGATGTTTTGGGCACAGTTATGTTCAGTTTTTCTGAAATTTTCCATGAATAAGGAGGATCCTTAACTCACTCAACAATATCTACACGAAAACGCCTTTGAAGTAAAGTTTTTTCTGCTCAGTCGGCAACTGGAAAATGGTGCACAATTGTCTTTGATTTTTGATATGGTTCCCCTTTAGATTAAGTTGTTAAAAAAACATTTTGGATGTCCAAAGATAGCAAAGGCAACATTAATGGCTCAATCAGTTTTAATTTCCAACTGTGAAAATTTATCTGCTACCTCGTAATATCTTCCTAAAGCCTCTTCTGTCCGCCTCCAGTGAATTCCTTTACATATAAAAATAGATTTTTTTTTTGTGATTTCCATCAAATTTCAATTGTGAAGTTCGTTACCTGTTTTTGGAATGGGGTGTTACAAGTTGAAAAGATCCATAAGGTATTTAACTTTCAAAATTAGGGGAAAAAAGAAGAAATAAATTGCAAACTAATTGAAACCAGCTTTTCTGTTGCTTGGATTGGAGTCAATATCTCACTACGTCGCTGTTATGACATGAAGGACTAGTTTTACAATCTCGAAAAGTAACACTTTGATTACCTTTCTTCACATTGTAACCCAAAGATTTCGTTACCTGTTTTTGGAATGGGGTGTTACAAGTTAAAAGGATCCATATGGACCCCTCATTCCAAAAAGAGGTAACGAAATTTTTAGGTTACAATGTGAAGAAAGGTACTCGAAGGGTTGCTTTTCGAGATTGTAGAACTGTTCCTTCATCTCATAATAGCGACATAGTGAGATATTGACTCCAGTCCAAGCAACAGAAAAGCTGGTTTCAATTAGTTTGCAATTTATTTCTTCTTTTTTCCCCTAATTTTGAAAGTTAAATACCTTATGAATCCTTTTAACTTGTAACACCCCATTCCAAAAACATATAACGAAATCTTTGGGTTACAAAGTGAAGAAAGGTACTCGAAGTGTTGCTTTTCGAGATTGTAGAACTGGTCCTTCATATCATAACAACGACGTAGTGAGATATTGACTCAAGTCCAAGCAACAGAAAATTAATCTTATTAACCCAGATGCTCGCTCACACCATTTTGTGTCCATATGGATCCTTTTAACTTATATATTTTACCATAACATGCGGTCCTAGATCCTCCCAACTTTCCTCGAGCCCTACAGATATCAAATAATCGAGGAGTTCAGCTATAACAGTCAATTCGTATCTTTGTTCCATGGTGAAGGCGAAGTAAAGTAGAATGCAGTGTGCAATATATATAATGCTTGTGGGAGAAGTGATTGGAGCACCCGCATATATATAATGCTTGTGGGAGATATTTGGTTGAAAATTTTAACCTAATAAAATGGGTTGTTGGGTTAATAAGATTAATAAAAATTAAGAATAAATAATGTATTTAACTTTCAAAATTAGGGGAAAAAAGAAGAAATAAATTGCACACTAATTGAAACCAGCTTTTCTGTTGCTTGGATTGGAGTCAATATCTCACTACGTCGCTGATATGACATGAAGGACCAGTTCTACAATCTCAAAAAGCAACACTTCGAGTACCTTTCTTCACATTGTAACCCAAAGATTTCGTTACCTGTTTTTGGAATGGGGTGTCCATATGGATCCTTTTAACTTGTAACACCCCATTTCAAAAATAGGTAACGAAATCTTTGGGTTACAATGTGAAGAAAGGTACTCAAAGTGTTACTTTTCGAGATTGTAGAACTGGTCCTTCATCTCATAACAGCGAGGTAGTGAGATATTAACTCCAGTCCAAGCAACAGAAAAGCTGGTTTCAATTAGTTTGCAATTTATTTCTTCTTTTTTCCCCTAATTTTGAAAGTTAAATACCTTATAGATCCTTTTAACTTGTAACACCTCATTCCAAAAACAGATAACGAAATCTTTGGGTTACAATGTGAAGAAAGGTACTCGAAGTGTTGCTTTTCGAGATTGTAGAACTGGTCCTTCATATCATAACAACGACGTAGTGAGATATTGACTCAAGTCCAAGCAACAGAAAATTAATCTTATTAACCCAGATGCTCGCTCACACCATTTTGTGTCCATATGGATCCTTTTAACTTATATATTTTACAATAACATGCGCTCCTAGATCCTCCCAACTTTCCTCGTGCCCTACAGATATCAAACAATCGGGTAGTTCAGCTATAACAGTCAATTCGTATATTTGTTCCATGGTGAAGGCGAAGTAGAGTAGAATGCAGTGTGCAATATATATAATGTTTGTGGGAGAAGTGACTGGAGCACCCGCATATATATAATGCTTGTGGGAGATATTTGGTTGAAAATTTTAACCTAATAAAATGGGTTGCTGGGTTAATAAGATTAATGAAAATTAAGAAAAAATAAGGTATTTAACTTTCAAAATTAGGGAAAAAAAGAAGAAATAAATTGCACACTAATTGAAATCAGCTTTTCTGTTGCTTGGACTGGAGTCAATATCTCACTACGTCGCTGATATGACATGAAGGACCAGTTCTACAATCTCGAAAAGCAACACTTCGAGTATCTTTCTTCACATTGTAACCCAAAGATTTCGTTACCTGTTTTTGGAATGAGGTGTTACAAGTTAAAAGGATCCATATGGACCCCTCATTCCAAAAAGAGGTAACGAAATTTTTAGGTTACAATGTGAAGAAAGGTACTCGAAGGGTTGTTTTTCGAGATTGTAGAACTGTTCCTTCATCTCATAACAGCGACATAGTGAGATATTGACTCCAGTCCAAGCAACAGAAAAGCTGGTTTCAATTAGTTTGCAATTTATTTCTTCTTTTTTCCCCTAATTTTGAAAGTTAAATACCTTATGAATCCTTTTAACTTGTAACACCCCATTCCAAAAACATATAACGAAATCTTTGGGTTACAATGTGAAGAAAGGTACTCGAAGTGTTGCTTTTCGAGATTGTAGAACTGGTCCTTCATGTCATAACAGCGACGTAGTGAGATATTGACTCCAGTCCAAGCAGCAAAAAATTAATCTTATTAACCCAGATGCTCGCTCACAGCATTTTGTGTCCATATGGATCCTTTTAACTTATATATTTTACCATAACATGCGGTCCTAGATCCTCCTAACTTTCCTCGAGCCCTACAGATATCAAATAATCGAGGAGTTCAGCTATAACAGTCAATTCGTATCTTTGTTCCATGGTGAAGGCGAAGTAGAGTAGAATGCAGTGTGCAATATATATAATGCTTGTAGGAGAAGTGATTGGAGCACCCGCATATATATAATGCTTGTGGGAGATATTTGGTTGAAAATTTTAACCTAATAAAATGGGTTGTTGGGTTAATAAGATTAATAAAAATTAAGAATAAATAATGTATTTAACTTTCAAAAATAGGGGAAAAAAGAAGAAATAAATTGCAAACTAATTGAAACCAGCTTTTTTGTTGCTTGGATTGGAGTCAATATCTCACTACGTGACTGTTATGAGATGAAGGACCAGTTCTACAATCTCGAAAAGCAACACTTCGAGTACCTTTCTTCACATTGTAACCCAAAGATTTCGTTACCTGTTTTTGGAATGGGGTGTCCATATGGATCCTTGTAACTTGTAACACCCCATTCCAAAAACAGGTAACGAAATCTTTGGGTTACAATGTGAAGAAAGGTACTCAAAGTGTTGTTTTTCGAGATTGTAGAACTGGTCCTTCATGTCATATCAGCGACGTAGCGATATATTGACTCCAGTCCAAGCAACAGAAAAGCTGGTTTCAATTAGTGTGCAATTTATTTCTTCTTTTTTCCCCTAATTTTGAAAGTTAAATACCTTATTTATTCTTAATTTTCATTAATCTTATTAACCCAGCAACCCATTTTATTAGGTTAAAATTTTCAACCAAATATCTCCCGCAAGCATTATATATACGCTGGTGCTCCAGTCACTTCTCCCACAAGCATTATATATATTGCACACTGCATTCTACTCTACTTCGCCTTCACCATGGAACAAAGATACGAATTGACTGTTATAGCTGAACTCCCTGATTGTTTGATATCTGTAGGGCCCGAGAAAAGTTGGGAGGATCTAGGACCGCATGTTATGGGAAAATATAAGTTAAAAGGATTCATATGGACCCAAAATGGTGTGAGCGAGCATCTGGGTTAATAAGATTAATATTCTGTTGCTTGGATTGGAGTCAATATCTCACTACGTCGCTGTTATGACATGAAAGACCAGTTCTACAATCTCGAAAAGCAACACTTCGAGTACCTTTTTTCACATTGTAACCCAAAGATTTCGTTACCTGTTTTTGAAATGGGGTTTTACAAGTTAAAAGGATTCATAAGGTATTTAACTTTCAAAATTAGGGGAAAAAAGAAGAAATAAATTGCAAACTAATTGAAACCAGCTTTTCTGTTGCTTGGAGTGGAGTCAATATCTCACTATGTCGCTGTTATGACATGAAGGACCAGTTCTACAATCTCGAAAAGCAACACGTACCTTTCTTCATATTGTAACCCAAAGATTTCGTTACCTGTTTTTGGAATGGGGTGTCCATATGGATCCTTTTAACTTGTAACACCCCATTCCAAAAACAGGTAACGAAATCTTTGGGTTACAATGTGAAGAAAGGTACTGAAAGTGTTGCTTTTCGAGATTG
This sequence comes from Gossypioides kirkii, assembly GCA_005610355.1. Classification (NCBI taxonomy): domain Eukaryota; kingdom Viridiplantae; phylum Streptophyta; class Magnoliopsida; order Malvales; family Malvaceae; genus Gossypioides; species Gossypioides kirkii. The sequence goes on along the minus strand of CP032253.1, from coordinate 309,204 downwards.
TAGAACTGGTCCTTCATGTCATAACAGCGACGTAGTGAGATATTGACTCCAGTCCAAGCAACAGAAAAGCTGGTTTCAATTAGTTTGCAATTTATTTCTTCTTTTTTCCCCTAATTTTGAAAGTTAAATACCTTATTTATTCTTAATTTTCATTAATCTTATCAACCCATTTTATTAGGTTAAAATTTTCAACCAAATATCTCCCACAAGCATTATATATATGCGGGTGCTCCAGTCACTTCTCCCACAAGCATTATATATATTGCACACTACATTCTACTCTACTTCGCCTTCACCATGGAACAAAGATACGAATTGACTGTTATAGCTGAACTTCCCGGTTGTTTGATATCTGTAGGGCTCGAGGAAAGTTGGGAGGATCTAGGACCGCATATTATGGTAAAATATATAAGTTAAAATGTTTATAAGTGGTTTTTTTTTTAAGTTAATATGTTTAATATGCAGTTTGCATGCGAAAGCGACTTTCATGTTACGACAGTGATTGATGGCATTTTTGCTAGTGGATCATGGAAGACGTATACTTGTACTTGTGGTTTAAAAGCGAGGATCAAAGTTCATAGCTTTGCATCTAGTCTATGTTTCGGTTCGACAGGAGAGCTCTCCTCCAAGGTGCAAACCTTACAAATAGCATTTTATCCTTGGACTGGCTTTGAGTTTGAGCATAAGATGAGCTTACAGAGCATTTCGACCCTTGTCATCGTAGTACCTTGGGAGGGATACGATGTGAATGTGAGTTTGTTATTGTTATTTTAAGTTTTAATTTGTTATCTTATTTTCTAATGGATTTTTTTTAAGAAAAACAGCACGAAAAGAAGATAAGGCCATTCCATTTAAAACTTATAGATCCAGTTTCTGATGATAACGAAAGTGTGCATGAGCAAGAATCTAGATTTGAAGCAGATTTGGAGGTGGTTACGGCAATAGACCCAGATACAGGGGAGGAAACTGTTGAAAAAGTGGGGACGGGAAAGGTTGCACTTAAATGGACGCTAGTATGAAGATAAAAAAAAGAAACCTATCTGTTGTTTTCTATCATGCATTTTGTCTGTTGTTATGTTTATTTAAAGTATGTTTCAAACTATGTTTAATTTATGTTTTAAATGTTTTCTATTATGCATTTTGTTTGTTATTGTGTTTGTTTGAAGTATGTTTCGAACTATGTTTAATTTATATTTTAAATGTATCGTGTTTGATTATATCGTCCTTCTCCCTTCGCGTGAAGTTTTTTCACTTGTTCTACAAGCTGTAGCAATTATTATTATTATTATTTTTTGCTTTCGTTTCAAAGAATTAAAGTTTTTATTGAAACTATTTATTTTCCACACGAAACCAGATAATTTAAAACAGATTTCATATCAGATAAAAATGATTAAAGATCGTCCGTCTTCTACAGTTATTTTGCATGGAGGATGATACATCGAAAAATCAAAATACAATTCATCCGTATTGAATGTTGTTTTATTTTACAAAAGATAATGATCGAATCCGTAATTGGTTTTATCACCATTAATGATTTTTCTGTGTTTAATAAATTGAAATTGATGAGGAAAAATGGATCGGAGAGGAAAAGTATCGTAGAATTGTAATGGTGATGAGGAATAAAGTTTAATACTATATTTTTGTAATTAAGATTATAAAATACCTTAAGTTGGATAAATGCTCAAGGTTTCTTCTTCGATACATGTTAAACAACCAGTGGATGGATCAAATTGAATTACTTGATACAAACTTGAGCTAAATTATTTAATTCAAATCACTTATTTGATTTGACTTGGATACAATGATTAAAACAACTTGAATTATTCAATTTCTAACCTTGAGATGCTCGACTCATAGCTCTAATTATTTCGGGGAGTGGTGCCTTGGGGTACGTGCCAGCTGACGTGGTGTGCTTTGGTTGGACATGGAAGAGGTGATGGCAGCACATCAGTTTAGTTGTCAGATTTAGGGGTTGACTTTAGGTGTAGTGTTTGGGCCATTTGGGTCTATTTGGAGTTTAACTTGTAATTGGACCTAGTTGGGCTTTTCATTTTGGGTTTGTATTGGATATTAATTTAACTTTTGAACTTTAAATTTTTATTTCAAAATAAATTTAAATTTAAAATAAATTTAAACTCCAAATAAGCTTAAATTTACAATAAATTTAAACTTAAAATGAATGAAAATTTAAAATCTAAAATCGGGTTTATTTTTTTTATCCAAATATTGGACCCTGTCAAAATTGGGTTCAACAATATAGAGATAAGTTTATAAGTTTTTTTTTAAGTTAAAATGTTTAATATATTTTACATGTAGTTTGCATGCGAGAGCGACTATCATAACATACCAGTGATTGATGGCATTTTTGCTAGTGGCCCATCATGGGAGACGTATACGTGTAGTTGTGGTTCAGAAGGGAGGATCAAAGTTCATAGCTCTGTCTCTAGGCTATGTTTCGGCTCTACAAGAGAGCTCTCCTCCCAAGTGCAAACCTTACACATAACATCTTGTCCTTGGACAGGCTTTGAGTATAAGATGAGCTTAAACAGCATTTCGAACCATGTCGTCAACGTACATTGGGAGGGATACGATGTGAACATGAGTTTGTTATTGTTATTTTAAGTTTTGATTTGCTATCTTATTTTCTAATGATTTTTTTTTTAGGATAAGCAGCACGGAAAGAAGATAAGGCCATTTGATTTAGAACTTGTAGAGACAGTTACTGATGATAATGATAATGATCATGAACATATGAATCTAGATATGCAGCAGATTTGGAGGTGGTTACAGCAACAGACCCAGATATAGGGGAGGAAACTGTTGAGAAAGTGGGGAGGGGAAAGGTTATACTTAAATGGAAGCTAGTATACGGCTGAAGATAAAAAAAAAAAGAAACCTAGCCCGTATCATATTTGTTGTTGTTTTCTATTATGCATTTTGTTTGTTGTTGTGTTTGTTTGAAGTATGTTTCAAACTATGTTTAATTTATGTTTAAAATATTTTCTATTATGCATTTTGTTTGTTGTTGTGTTTGTTTGAAGTATGTTTCGAACTATATTTAATTTATGTTTTAAATGTATCATGTTTGATTATATCGTCTTTATATTATTTAATTTCTCCCTTCGCGTGAAGCTTTTTTACTTGTTCTACAAGCTGTAGCAATTAATTCTTTTTTTTTTTTGCTTCCATTTCAAACAATTAAAGTTTTTATTGAAAATATCTATTTTTCACATGAAACCAGATAATTTAAAACAGATTCCATATCAAATAAAAATGATTAAAGATCGTCCGTCTTCTATAGTTGTTTTACATGGAGGATGATACATCGAAAAATCAAAATACAATTCATCCGTATTGAATGTTGTTTTATTTTACAAAAGATAATGATCGAATCCGTAATTGATTTTATCACCATTAATGATTTTTTTGTGTTTAATAAATTGAAATTGATGAGTAAAAATGGATCGGAGAGGAAAAGTATCGTAGAATTGTAATGGTGATGAGGAATAAAGTTTAATACTATATTTTTGTAATTAAGATTATAAAATACCTTAAGTTGGATAAATGCTCAAGGTTTCTTCTTCGATACATGTTAAACAACCAGTGGATGGATCAAATTGAATTACTTGATACAAACCCGAGCTAAATTATTTAATTCAAACCACTTATTTGATTTGACTTGGATGCAATGATTAAAACAACTTGAATTATAACTTTATTAAAACCACTTATTGTACGGGAATAAGAAACTAAAATAATCCAAACATATAATCAAATTAAGGTTCTACTAATTTCAAACGCGAAACGATATTTATTGACTGGAGTTCCTGAAAAAATGACATATGTTAGGTAGCAAGCAATTAACAGAAATGGTATTGGAAACATTATTAACCCCCTGTATCACCTTAACATGTTTTTTATTTTCGTAGGTAAGAGTGTGGCGTGATAGTTTCAAACATATCATTTGTATAACAAAAATGTTTCTACCTGGATTAAAAGCTTGCATGCGTATGGTAGTTTCATGCTAGAAACATTATCTCCAATTTTACATGAAGAACAAATCCCAGTTTTCAGCTAGATAAATATAAAATGCCACGCATACTGGGCCTTAGTATCACATTAACATGTCAAAGTAACATTGCAGTACAAAAATATTGTCACGAGGTGCTATTGACATCAAGGTACTTTACTTGCCTAGCATAGACGTTAAATACAAGAATAGAAAACGAATTATAATATCTGATAAGAGAGACAAAGAACAGGCTATTTTTAAAGAACGGAACTATAGTCACTGCTATTTGAAATGGTATTCAAACATAACAAGTTAGCTTGGTATAATTTGGTATTCAGCTAAAGGGGGATAAAGTAAATGCGGGAGCAATCATAGCTGTTCCATGGCTTCAGTTCTCAGATAGACAGAACATTTAGCAATCCATAAAAATCTTTCTTCAGAAATTACTGAAAGGTTAAAATCTAACCATATGCTTTAACTTCTGGTAGTAAATTGGTCCCATAAAAATATAAGCTTGTAATGGAAAACCCGTGATACCTGAAGAAAATTTGCACAGATATCAGGATGAAACCGTATTAACAATCTATATCAGAATAATGAAAAACTGGAACAGAGAAAGAATAAGTTTCCAGCATCTCAATGAATAATCCAAGGTCACAAGTCAACCTGGGAAGGTGCATTAAAAAGTGATACAGAATCATCATAACGGTAAAGGTTACACTTTCTTCTTATGTTAATCCAACTTTTTATTGTTGCATCAGGCTCTGACACGTATGTTGGATACATATCCGGACATGGATATCAAGTAAAACCGGTTCATGGGTTATAGCAAAAATAATTGACCCGAAAAATGGGATTGGGCAAAAAAATAAGCCTGTTTAGAAAATGAGCTGGGCTAAGACCAGAACATCCAAGGCCCCAAACCCAGCCCAACCCATGAACAGCTCTAGCACGGAAAATATCGGCAAGCAATCATAAATTCAGACATTGATATTGTACCACAACTTATTGTCAGCTTGTCAACGAAACTGCAACAGATGAATCCACATCGCTAAAGATGGGGTGTCAATAGAGATTGCACTCAGTATTTATTCTCTAACCAATCATTCGAACTATTAGGGACTTCTTAAAAAAAATGGTTTGAAACTCTAGTTCTTGTCTCCTTGTTATAATTAAAGCGTAGACATATTCACAATGAATCATTTGAAATAGGAAATTAGTATTCTTGACACCTGCAGTAGGCTCCAAGTTTCAAGAAAAGCGGAGAGGGGGAGGGATAGTAAGCTGCAAAACCTGAATAAATGAAGTCCTTGCCATTGTAGAAGAATCCGTGCTTGATGAGGGTTTCACTGAAAAAGTTAGCATAAATTTGCTATGCTTGCAATGATACATTATAGGAGGAGGGTTTGGGAAAGGATGTAGTAAGTAACCTTATAGTTTCAACCTTATCCGCATGACCACTAGGCTCCCCGAAAGCACTACCATAGTGGAACCTACCACATGAAACTCCAGCTTTGCCTTCAAGAAGCTCTATCATCTTGCCTACAGTCATTGGACTAACAAAAAAAAAAAGGCACAAATATGCATCAAACAACAATACTGTGCTAGCAACTTAATACCATAAATAAAAATAATCTACTAGCTTACAGAATAAGAACCTTATGATGTGTTGGAGGCAGAAAAGAGTCTGGGTACAGAATACAAACAAAGTATTTTTTAACAGAATTGTACACTGTAAAATGGAAAGAGAAAATGTATATTTCTTTGAAAAATTCTGAATACAAAACAGTAAATCTTGACTGGCTATTCTTATCTGCTATACATGCATTTATAGACTTTGAACTTCAGCTGTTAGCTTAACAATATAACTGCCGAATCTGTTTTGACAGAGTACTGATCTTGAACTGCTTCACTAACCACCTTAACTGCAGACTCTAATAGCAGCATATACAGTTTAGAGAAACATGTAGATTCGATTAAACTATGTTTTGACTTGGATAATCCATCAGTAAGGGATTAAAAGCTGTCAACTAGTGATTCGGTGATAGTTTAGGAGATTAGATTTCTTTGTGTTATAGAATTATAATAAAATAAAAATAACCCACCCGACTCGGGATCTGACCCGACATAATAAAAGGAAACCCTAATCCCCAAAGTGGGGGGGAGGGGGGCTCCTTTGTCCTCCTGGTTTTTTGGGTCTCTGCTCCTAGAAAGTTCAAGCCACTCAACCCCATCCCCATTTTCACCAGCTGTTGATCCAATGCATCAACACTTTGTTTTGTGAAGTTTTAATAAAAAGATCCCTAGAATCAAGGATCTCTATCAATGAAAGTAATTTCATACCGTATCAATGGTATGCTTTCCCTATAACTTGTGTTGAACTTTTTCCATAAGGATGGATATACAAAATCACAGCTTTTTATTCTATAACCTTATTTTTGTCCTCAATTCTTTTCTTAAATCCACAAAACACATGCATGCGGAAAAGGCATAAATTTTATTGTTGTTTAAATATATACCCTCTTTCGTTGTAGTTATGCATAAATGTCTGTCGTCCAGGAAAATAGTTGAAGAACCAAAAAAACAGCACAGCAAAACATGCATCAGACTACAAAGCCTAGATTCGTAAATCAACCAACATCCACCTCAAGAAAAACCATAATTCATAAATGCTTCTTTGATGTTCCAGCAAAGTCAAAACACTTTTTCTCCACATTCCACCCCAAAAAAAGCTCTTGTTAGATCCATCTCCCATGCCAATTTTAAGCATTCACTTAATCTCTTTTTCCAAGACTCAAAATGAAGAGCTTCTTAAGACCCAAACAGCGAGAATGTTGTCACTCATATTTTCTGTTTAGGCATCTTAATTGGAGATGTAGATTGATGCTATATTTTACTTGCATAACCATTTGGAAGTCACAGAAATGGTTGTCCATGCATAATGCGACAGAAATGTTTGCAAGAGAACGCATTCTCAGGTGTTTACCAGACTAAGAAACTGTCTTTTATAGCCAATAGGAGCTACAGAAAGGCTGTAGGGGTGAATGCCTGAGATTCTAGACATTCAGATCATAACATTTTTTAACTAAAATATAAGATATTACCTTGGAAAACCATGAGGATTCATAATTAAATCAGGACAAATGCCACGCTCTGAGAAGGGGAAATCTTCCTGCTGAATGATAATGCCGCAGACACCTTTCTGGCCATGTCTGCTACTAAATTTGTCACCAAGCTGAGCGAATACATAGCAAAAGAGCAACAAAAAGGAAACAAAGTCAACCCTGGTTTTCCAAGGAAAAATATTAGATAGTGAAGCCAAATCAATATTGCCTACTTCAGGTCGACGTGTGTGGCGTATTAAAAATTTTATTGATAAATTGCCCCTCTGATCAGAGCTAAGAGCAACTCTATCCAGTACACAAGACTCTCCTTCAGGACCTTTGTACAGTTGCTTTGCAGGGCTATAAGCACTGCAAATTGGAAATTGGTAAGAAATTTTTCACGACAACAGAACCAGAAAGAAATTAAACTAACCTATCCAGTAGAGGTTCTGAAGATACAGGAATCCCTCTTGTATGAATAGAGACCTTATTAAGAAGGATATCATTTGGTCTAATAATCTCCCCAGGAGCAGCAATTCCATCATCATCTAATATCTACACAAAGAACTTCACAATTGAAATTTGATGGAAATCACAAAAAAAAAAAAAAAATTATTTTTATATGTAAAAGAATCCACTGGAGGCGGACGGAAGAGGCTTTAGGAAGATATTATGAAGTAGCAGATAAATTTTCACAGTTGGAAATTAAAACTGATTGAGCCATTAATGTTGCCTTTGCTATCTTTGGACATGCAAAATGTTTTTTTAACAACTTAATCTAAAGGGGAACCACATCAAAAATCAAAGACAATTGTGCACCATTTACCAGTTGCCGACAGAGCAGAAAAAACTTTACTTCAAAGGCGTTTTCATGTAGATATTGTTGAGTGAGTTAAGGATCCTCCTTATTCATGGAAAATATCAGAAAAACTGAACATAACTGTGCCCAACACATCCATATCCAACACTTACACCTGAGTCAAACTTAGCTACAAAGTAAAAAACTTTAAGCTGTTTTGTGAGCCAAGAATCAAGACGTGATACAATCCTAGACTCCTAATTCTGTGTTCTACAACTACAGAAAATATATAACTTCCTCCGTCAACTACCAGTAGACCCCATCAGTAAGAAAATAAAAATCTTAGAGGGTTCTATTACCAAAGCTATCACTTTTAAAGAAAAGGTTCCAAGTGTATATGTTTTAAAATACCATCTTTTGATAGGAGGAATTTTACAACCAACTCCTAGACTGCTATGGCTCAACATTAGAAGGAGGCATATGTTAACATTAAGTGACTATGTGACAGCTGCACAAGACAACTGATAGATTCCTGATGACAGATTCTTAGGCTTATATATAGTTAAGAATTTTTCATTTTTTTAGTCACTTTGTATATTTTTATATATATGACTTTAGAATTTGATAAGATATGGTATACAAGATTACAATTCTGAAATTCTTCAGTTACATATATATATATACTGATATAATAGTAATGGTGAGTAATTAAAAGAAGTATGTAATTTCATCAAATAAAAAATGCTTAACAAACCAGTAATTTGACAATGCCAGAATTTAATCATGCAGTCCGGAAATGCAAGTAACGCATTACCTGCATCCTCTAGGAACCAGGTCCAGTTCTCTGTGGCCTAAGAATACTGTCAGATGCACCGGTTTGAGATTTTTGAATAATGTTAGAATACCTGTTCAAAATAGAATGCGGAAGAAAATATGTGATTGCTAAGCCATGAAGGATTAGAGTGTGCTATCAGAATATTACAAATGTGAAAAAGTTGCATACTTTTTCATCACAATGCAACGCCCAAAACCACGGTCTAGAGAAGCCTTGTTCATGACAATAGCATCCTCTATGTCATAACCACTGCAACTCATGACTGCAACAGTTGCATTCTGACCAGCTCCAAGCTTATCATATCCAACCTGAAATCAAAGGCAGTAAATTTACGGGACAAAATGCTGTGCTCATGCTCTACAATATACAGGCCACTAACCAGTTCAATTGTCCTTGTTGTCAATAAAGGCCTTTGAGGATACACCAATATATGAAGTAATGTGTCCATCCGACATAACTACAGTACAAAAGAGACTGCCTCAGCAAAGAAAGAATATTTTGATAAAAGTACAAGGACAAAGTTTCATGATAAACTCAAACATAAAAGACGAAACTAAAAACTCAGAATATGCACTAGGGAAACATACAACAATAAAAAGAAATCCTGAAGAAATTTAAAAAGATAGAAACTGACATATAAAACGTAAACATAAATACTTAAGGCAAATGCCCTATGCCTCAAATACTTAAGGCAAAAGCCCATCTCTAGTTTAAGATAGATATTTCACAGAAAACATAAGTCATCTTTCAGATTTTATGTGTGTGTGAGCATTGAATTCAAGAAACTTTATTTTGTGAAATACAAGGACTCTTTGCTCAAAAGCAGGAAAACAATATCGACAGAATACCAAATAATACTGCTTGCCTGGTTATATGCAATATTTCCCATTGCTTGCTTCCCCATTGCACACTACAAATACAGAAGAAACATTTAGAGATGATAAGAGCAGAAATTACTGTTCACAGTTATGTCATGTTCAAGATATCAGAAAGTGATGTAAAAAACCTGATAGGTATTTCTTGGTGACTGATTATGATGAGGATACGGAATCAACCCGGCATTAACACCTAAGATTGTGAAAGGCTCTATCTCAATATGAGTAGTTTCAGGTGTAACCTCTCCTTCGTACAAAGCAATCTAAAAATAGAGAATCATGTTTCCAAAAGTCAAATATATAAAAATTGTAACAACAGAATTAAAAACCTGCACATGGGTAACAACATTGCCATGTAATACAAATAATATAGCAACCCAAATTTTAATACAGAAGCTTCTACCAGGGACGGTATTAAAGCAAGAAAGAGATCAACCAGACTTGTTACACTGAAGATTCACAAAAGAACTGCAGCTCAAAGGATTCTCTTGAACCCACCATTAAATCAGCTTTTGCATGGATACAGAGTTACAGTTGGGGAACTATCCCACAAACAAAAATGCAAACATAACGCTTTTTATTCCAAACATGAGCTAAAATCATAATTCTTGTGTTTAAGACTACCTAGATGCATTTGAAAGTTGATCTTGGCCTTAGTTTGTATATTAGGTGTTTAAGACTACAGAAAGCATAGTTATGCAAACTGAATGAAAAATTATACAATGAAACACAAGATAGTTACATAGCTTTTAAGTGGAAGAAAATTTAACCTGCTTTTCATTTACGAAGACGCTCACAAACTCACCAATTTTGCCAGCTCCTCGCAGCTTTCTCAGAGCACTAGCAAAATGCTACATAGAGGGGAGAGACATTATTAGACTAGTGGAACAAAGTTAGTAAATATATGCATAAATTTTACAAAACAAGTATGCACGTCTAGGAATTGAAGAACGATCAGGAAGTTCAAAATCCTTTTATTTCAGAGTATAAAATAATTGCTAAAACACTAGAAGAAAATGTTGTTCATATCAAGAAGTGGTTTAAACAAAATAGAGAAGGTTTTAGAATGATATGCAATCAAAAGATACCTTCCAACCTGAAAAAAAGATGCTATATAATGATATAATACCAAGTTTTTTGTCCTAACAAGTCAGGGCAATGAACATGCTATCATATATTTAGAGGACTTAGATGCGTATGTTCAATTTTTTTTTAAAATTTTTCCATATATTTAGAGGATTCTTGGAGGTACATATCCACATACAAATTTCTATATAGCCTTGAAAACGGGGGACAAACACAAACACATTAAGAAAATGACGTGTCCTAATTTTTTTTGTTATATTTTTGCCATATCCCGTAGATATCCCGGCGTGTCTGTGTCAGACACTGGTACTAGGGCCTTATTGACATGTGCTGCTTCATAGATCATTAGTAAGCACATTGGCACATGGAAAGGACTTGGCCTAAATGTACTGATTCTGCTACTTACCCGAGAGGGTCTAAAGCACTAGATCTGCTGGTCGCTGCCAGAACTTTATCAATCTTCTCCCTAACCTTTTTAATCGTCTGCTTGAACAAATCCTATTACATTAACAAGTCAAAAGGGACAGCGGGTAACATTCAGATCCACATAGCAAATAAATAAGGTTTTGAGGAACAAGCACAATTACGAATAATACTTCAAAAAGAATAGAGATTAATTGTCCTGATAGCTCGAAATGCTTGTTCCCCACATAATCCTACAAAACAAAGGAGAACCATTTAAATGGCCAGCACAAGTAAGCTTACATATATTAAAATATTCATCAACTTTCATGTTTCCACAGGCTCCTTGAACTCAGGAACAGCTAGGATCTATGACACACAGCAACTGATTTGCCTTGGAAAGACAAACATGGACAAAAGACAATAAGCAGTGCAGTTATATGAAGCATGAGCCAATTCCTCGAGATAAAAATCATAAATCAATGTGCAATGCAACCCTTCATACAAAACATTTTTATCTCAAGGGTATCTGGCTCTCTTTGCTTAGAGGTGACCTTGGTTAGACTAGAAAATTGTTATAAAGCACTTTGACAGGGAAGAGTAAAGATAACACGGCAGCAACTTTGAGAAGTAGTTAAAGTAATGTTGAGAGTGTATCTTTGGAGTTCTAAATAAGTAGATTGAAAGACTGCCAAGTAAATAATACCTTGTCATCCACTGCATGCTTATTTAATGTTGCCTCCATCATCCTTCTCAGCATAACCGCAACATACAAGCATTTTGGACGAAAATTATTGCAACGCACCTAAATGAAGGGGGAAATATGTAAAACAATTGTCGATGTCAAAATGCTGCCATTGAATTTTGAAAACTAAAACAAAACCTACTGGAACATTGGCAAGAAAGATATCTCGAAGGATTGAAAAAGCTCCCTGTTCCTACAACAAATAAATAAATTATCTAGTTAAATTGCAAAAACAATGCTACCAGCATTGTACCTTATTTTTCTCATTTTCATTGATGATAGCTCTCGATCACATCTACATGAGCAATAATGCAAACACGGCTATTTATGCAGAGAAAGACTGAGGAGGAACAAAAACCATGCCAGATGCAGGACCATTCTATAAAACCTGAGTTTTCTCCAAAAGAAAGCAATCAAATTGAAAATCTGAAACAACCAGAAGTAGTGAAACAAAAATGAATATGATATATGAGCGTATACATATTCGTACAAAAGGAACGAATGTATAGCAAAAGGAAAACCCACAAACGGAATGATGCAACAGCTTTTCAAACAGGCTCCGACTTTAACAAGAAAGCTTTCACAGGGTATTAAATGGAATACAGGGAAAAAAATTAACCAGCAGGTTCAGCCAAAAACTACAATTCAACAATGAAAAAGGAAATTATAAATGCTTAAGTTAATTCTAACTCATAAATTAGTTGATTTCCAAATAAATAGAAAGTAGGGTAAAAAGATTAACACCCAAAAGAAAAGAATGGAAAGTCTTAAAAGTCTACAGTAGCCTTAATGGAGTTAAGAAAAATCCTTGTAATCGAGATTGCAAATGGACCAACTATAATGATCGGATGAAGCTTGATTCTTACCTAAAAAGTCTATTACCATGCGGCCAACAAAGTAGAGAGCCTTATGAAAGGATAAAGGCCATAAGAGTAAAAATGCAATAGTTATATGTAAAGTTGATAAGACTAAAACTAATGTAAAATTAACAAACAAACATCTAAATCACCTTCCAGTTCCGTGTAGTGCGCTGAAATCTAGATATTAAAAGCTATATTCATAAGTTTTATCACAAAAGTAAGCAAAGAGTATTGAACCTTCGCAACAACCTTCGTATCAAGGTACGCTAATGCTTGTTCTTGGGTATATATGCCAATACGTGCACATTCCTGAAAAAGAATAAATAAATAAATAAATAAATTAGGAAAGCACCGCTATGCAAAGACAAGAATAAACTCTAGAATAGTCGAGAACACCATGTTTAAAAATATCTTTAAAAGGCCTGAAGGCGCACACCATGTTACAAAATTGACAAAATTGAAATAATAGACACAGATAATTTTTATGACGCCAATGCTTGAAGAACAAATCATAAAACAGGTCACAAAAGGTAGTTGATTAAATTAGTTAGTGAGGTGTTCTTATCCAATAACCCATGGCCTTAGAAGCAGTACACATTACCAAGGTAGGTAACATCTGATCTAGATAGGAGTTGAACAGGGTTTTACGAAATGCCAAAACTGATAGACACATTACCAGACATTCAATGACATTGCGTTGAAAGGGATCGATATGTACAAAGTGCAGGCTTTAGAATGGAAGTGCTTGTGAAAGATTATTACACAAAAAATATTACCAAGGAAGTGCTATGGAAAACGGATGAGATATGATTCATTTAAGAAATTTAAATTCCTCATAATTACAAACTAATGTGACTTTTTATAGTTGAGGGTGGACTTGAGAGCTATGTTGCTCCGACTATTCATTTTTCTAGAAATACCCACACACATAACAAGACATGGGAATGAGGAGGTGATCCTCAAAGGGCGCACCAAGTACATGGAAATCTTTAAAATATAACCTTGTCAAACACATATCCTCGTTTGACACTCACACCCGAGTCTGAGTAACATAGCATGAGAAACTTTTCAATTTCCTTGAGAAATCTTGAGACAGCTAAAGAATCCAACCATTATCCGCATAAGATCTCTATAGGAGTTGAGAAATTAATCCCACTGCCAAGTCTCTTACCTCTATAGCATGCAAGCTATTTGCAAAAGACATTTCAGGAAGCTAGTACCGTTCTTTTACATAATACAAAATATGAACAGGTTCATATCCTTAACCGTATAGCTTACCTCAATACAAGGTAAAAGAAGAGCACTATAACAAGGATCAGCACCAACCCTTTGCATAACCTCTTGATCACTCTCCAACCCCATTGCTTTCATGACCACCATAATAGGGATCTATGAGAAAACAATACTGAGTAAAACTTTGGTTTAAGAGTGCAACACGAATAACTCTTCAGGGAAAAAAATAAGGAAACTTTGAAGAGAAAGTAAGATGCAACAAGACCTTTTTCACAAATTTGTTAAGTATCAAATATATCTTCTCTTTGTCCATCTGAATAACTGTTTGGCTTTTATGGTTTCCGATATGCTTGTTACAGATGCCCTTATACTGGGGGCAGAGAGCAAAAAAAAAAAAAAAAGCAAAGAGAAGATATTCCATGAGTAAAATTCAAGAATCAAGTAAAACTGACATAAATTAGAACAATACAATGGTAGGAAAATTGATAAGAATGGAAACTACTGTAACAAAATGACAGCTAAACTAATATGGCTGAGGATAGATGTATGATGTATCAAACAAGTAGAAATGTCAATAATAATATTACAGTCCCAAGTTGACACAATTAGTCCATAACAAGATTTAGCTCATCCTATATGCCAAATTGAATGCATAAACAATAACAATAACAATAATAATAATAATAAAGCAATATAAAGTTTTACAAGCTAAACTTGCACTGCATCAATAGAAGTCATTGTTCCCTTATTAATTATTCCATGAACTTCAAAACATATTTCCAACAAGCAGTGATGCTAAATGACCAGAAGCTAGACCAATGTTAAATAGTTATTTGCAAAGAAAGCCTTTGATTGTTTGTATAATCATTACTAAGCAATAAAATATATGACAAATTACACTACGACTTTAAGAACAACTAGACGAGCAAAAACTTTAACCTCCACATTACACACTTCTACAACCCACGAAAAATTTTTAAAAGCAGAGTTATATATGGAACCAAGGAAATTCTAGTAATGCACATGATAAGGGAATGGAGCGGTCAATTGTCAGCAAGGCATAAAAATTTGAAACACAACTCACTTTCTCTTGTTGTCTGCACTAATAATTTCCTATTCTTGGCTAGCTGTTAACGTATTGGAATCACCTGAAAGACATTGGCAGAATCATGACATTACAATGACAAAGAGTACCAAGAAACAAAAAATATACATAACTGAAAAACTAGAGACTACAAAGAGAAGAGAGAAATAAAATCCAGTTACAATGAAAAAGAATTTGAAAAGAAAAAGTATAAAACAAATATGGCAGTTGGTATGTCTGTTTTGGACAGTTTAAATTCTTTAGCACTTAGAAGACGGTGAATTTGTCTTAAGGGGATTGTTTATATAGGTTTCAACGGATTTTATTTACAATCAATCTACAAATACTACGTAAAGTATATTTGTTATTTTTTTAAATTTATTATTAAATTTAAATTATTTTTATATTTTTTATATACTCCCTTTTTTTTTCTAACAGGAACACTTTCAATCCCAGGCCCAGCTGAAAACTAACATTAAGGTTTAAGAGCTCCACCACATATCCATAACTATAATAAAAAACAACACACTTGCTTATTTTAACTGGAAAATCAAAACCCCACCCCGACAACCCCATCATCTTCTTTAGTGCGATTCAAAAGAAGATGGAGAGAGAAGAAGAGAAGAAGTCTTTAACTTCAGCTTTGATTCAGATACCGTCTGAAAACGAAGCTAGAAGAAAGAAAATAATATGGGAGGAAGTGAAGAAACAAGTATGGCTGGCAGGTCCTCTCATAGGGGTGAGCTTATTCCAGTACTCTATACAGATGATATCAGTGATGTTGGTTGGGCATCTTGGCGAGCTACCTCTCTCTGCTGCTTCAATGGCTACTTCCTTTGCTACTGTTACCGGTTTCAGCTTGCTGGTAAGTATGTCACGATCATTTATATACATATTACATATACTTTGGTTTCTTTTCTTTTCTTTTTAGTAAAAAAAAGATTTAGATAACCCTTAATGTCTTCAGTTCTGAAACATGAGCTTGTCTTTGTTTTGGTTTTGCTGGAGATTATGAAAGAATTTGTGTTGCGTGCGTGGTGATCTGAACGTCTACGTCAATATGTGTATAGCTGTTAATGGTGGGTAAAACAAAAGATATAGCTAACGTGGTTGTTAGATAGTCGTATCACCATAATATTTGTTAATCAATTTTATTTATTAAATCTTAATTGAAAACTTTCATTTAGGTCTGTCTATGTCTACACAGTAATATATCATCTAAAGTTTTAAAAATCAATTTTATGATTTCGTTCTCATCTTATTATTTAGTTCATTATCAATATTATATATTATCAATTAATTTTTGGGATGAATGATTTATTTACATTTGACGCATTAAATAATGAGTTATAATCTCCCGTAAGTAATAGGCCTGTAAACTCTTAGTTCATTAAATATTAAAGCGCTTAGCAAAAAATTTAAAATGAAATTAAGCTCTAAGAAAATTAGTTTATTCTATTAGTGACCCCAAAAGCATTAACTAGGCCTTATCATTAATGAAAATCATCAATTGATTGGTTTGATTATTAATTTTGTTAATGTGACAACTTGCAATCACGTAACATGTTAACATGTCAGATGGTGTTGACGTGATTTGCTGTAAATTTTTTTAAAAAAATTATGTGTGCTTCACATCATTTTTTTAATTATAAAAATGTATTTTAAAATTAATAAATTTTTTTTTTATAATTTTGCATTCATCTTGAATGAATTTAAATAAATGGTTATTCCGATTCTTTTTTTTGAAATATATTCCAGTTTATTTTTAGATGTATATATTTTTATTAATTTTAAGATATATTTTATAATTTTTAAATTTTTGCTGTTGTAGCATGCCATGTCAGCATATAATTTTTTGACAACATATTCATTCAACACCATTTAACATGTCAACTTGCTATATAAACATCATTTGCGACGTAAACAAAGTTACCGATCAAACGGGAGTTGATTTTTTGGGAGGACACTAATATCTCAACAAGATAAACTTTTTTCCTAAGAGCTTAATTGTATTTTACTAAGGGGTTTTTTTATTATTTTTCTTGTGATTTGTCCATGCCTCCCGCATGTACTAAATTTTATTTTTAATTACTTTTAAGTTTGATAGCTCAAAAAGTCACGATAGCAAGCTCTCTCTCAACTTTCAAATCTTCAGTAGATAAAAATGAGATGCACGAACTTTGAAAAATGGAGTATTAAACATAATTGATCTGCCAATAAAATGAATCAAACTTGAAGGTATTCAAATTCAAAATAATTTAAATGAAAAAAAATCTAATTTTAAAATCCAAACTCTAAAGTTACCAAAAAAAAATTTTAAAAGTCTAAACACTTCTCCCGAACCAACCTCACCAATCCAGACCTATTTGTAAATGTATGTTATGTTAGGAAAGTGTAATTCCTGTGTTATTCTTCATTTGCATAGTTGGGAATGGCAACGGCACTGGATACCCTTTGCGGGCAGTCATATGGGGCAAAGCAATATTCAATGCTAGGTATTCACATGCAAAGAGCAATGCTGATTCTTGTAATCGTCAGCATACCCCTTGCCATTATATGGATAAACACTACACCCATTCTACTTTTTTTGGGCCAAGATCATGATATATCCATGGCAGCTGGAGAGTATGCTTGTTTCATGGTTCCCAGCCTATTTGCATATGGTCTCCTTCAATGTCTAGTCAAGTTCTTGCAAACTCAAAACATCGTATTCCCAATGATGATATGCTCTGGGATCACAACTTTTCTTCACATTCTCATCTGTTGGGTCATGGTTTTCAAATCTGAGCTTGGGTTTAGAGGAGCAGCCTTGGGCAATTCAATCTCCAACTGGTTCAATGTCATGTTGTTGGTGTTGTATGTTAAGTTGTCTCCTTCATGTGCTAAGACTTGGACAGGATTTTCTAAGGAGGCTTTTCACAATATTTTCACTTTTCTTCGGCTTGCTGTTCCTTCTGCCATAATGGTCTGGTAAGAGACTTAAGAGCAAGAATTGTAAATTTTGAGATTAGAATGAAGCCATGATTTTTTTTTTTTTTAAATTGTGTTTTGGCATGATTATGAGCAGCTTAGAGATGTGGTCGTTTGAAATGATGGTTCTGTTATCAGGTCTACTTCCTAATCCAAAGTTACAAACTTCAGTGCTCTCTATTTGGTTAGTTTTGAGCATCAAATAGCTATTTCCAGCTAACAATTTGTAAATGATTTGTGTGTTTCTCCACAATGCAATTGTCAAACTTCTTGAACATTTCCATTTTCAGCCATAACACTTCTTACACGGTTTGGATGATACCCTTTGGGCTTAGTGGTGCAGTAAGGTGAGGCATCCTAATAACATTCCCATTTTCAGCCATTTCACTTATCGTTTTCTTAATGAGTTGGACATTTTGCACAGCACTCGAGTCTCAAATGAACTAGGAGCAGGGAATCCGGAAGCAGCCCGTTTAGCTGTAAATGTTGTCATAGTTGTGGCCATTTGCGTGGGCCTCTTGGTGGGATCGATCTTGATATTGATTCGAAATATTTGGGGATATGCTTATAGCAATGAAGTAGAAGTGATTAAATATGTAGCGGTTATGATGCCATTGGTAGCGACTTCAAACTTTTTAGACTCCCTTCAGTGTGTTCTCTCAGGTTTTCTCACTGACAACTTAATGATGATGAAAGTATCTTACTCTACTTTTATCTTTCATTTAGAACTTGATGATGATAAAAGAAGTAATAGCCCTAAAAACATGACATCCATAGATCTAGGTTTTAATTTGCAACATCTTATTATTGATATTTCAGGCAATGCTAGAGGATGTGGATGGCAGAAGATTGGAGCATACATCAATCTGGGATCTTATTATATAGTTGGTATTCCATGTGCTGTTTTGTTAGCTTTTGTACTCGATGTTGGTGGAAAAGTAAAAGCTCATATCTTCTTTTTCCTTCTTGCTTGCAAACGCTATATTGATTTGGTCAAGAATTAAAAGATATAAATGTGAATAGGGGCTATGGCTAGGACTCATATGTGCTCTTGCTGCTCAAGCAACTGGTCTTTGTATAGTTACCATTCGAACGAACTGGAAGAAAGAGGTAAGATATTCAATCTCTCTCAATAGTTAAACCATCTATGATTTGCTATATTCATCCTTACACACACATCGCTTTTTTTAGGCACAAAAAGCTACGGAAAGAGTATGCGACTATGCAAATTCAATGGAAGCTGTATCGTGAAGTTGGAAATTCTTTACCATTTCACATTATGTATTTAATTATTGAAAAATATGATTGGCAGAGTAGAATCTATCTATTTATTTACTGCAGTACTATTTTGGATCCCACTGCGAAGGCAATATGAAACAGAGAGCAAATAGACTTTTTAACCAAACTAACTGAACACCACCAGTGACTAAAATGGAGAACGGGTGCAAGGAATCAAGTTTACACTGCATTTATTTATTTATATGCTATACTATACTATACTATACTATACACCCATCTCATATGAAATGTATAAATACCCGCAAAGTACAATCAGAGCAGCATCATTAATCATCTCATCTTCCCATAAATACTATTACATAAAGCATATTTGTAATGCCATTATCTAAAGCAGCTATTCATATGGTTCCTGGTGATGGTGTCCTGCTGCCACTGGATTAGGTATACGAGTTTGTACCTGTCAAGGTATGTATATTAGTATATTAGTAATATGTATATGTTACCATGTTGCTAATGAAGGGTTTATGAAAATAAGTGCAGTCCCTTTGACCGTATGACAAAAAAAAGGGTCTGCTACTTGCCATAACCGACTGCATTAATCTGATAGTATGGAATACCATGAGTAGAGTCTAAACCACATAATGCATGCATCGACACCAAGATCCCAATCCGAAGAGCACAAACACCCAGTATCAACTCCATAATTTCTTTAACACAATCCCGAATTCGCCAACTAGCCTATACATGCTACAAGTGATTAGGCTTGGGATCAAGCCAAGCAGATGAATCTCCGATGACATTAAAGTGATGCAACAATGAGGCAATACTTTGGTGAAAAAATGATCCCAACCCTTCTTATTTTATTTTTATCCTTTCTCAGTGCTCTGTTATCTATACATTTGACAAATACTGTGTGAAGTGCGAACATCACCCTGACCCGATAAAAGCTTTAAGTAGCAATGATAGCCAACCTTTATATTCTCACCTCTAAGAACAAAATTGTTTTAAGCACCAGGAAGATCAGTGACTTTCCCCACTGCAATGGTTTTTCCTGTATAGATACAACAATTCACCCCATGGCTCCCAAGAATGAATATTTATCAACAATGGAGGAAAAAGAAAAAAAAAAAAGCCTTTTCTGTTACCTTCTGTACGAAGAGTGAACCTCCCAAGTTGAGGAAAATCTGAGAACTTCTCAACACAAATTGAGTTGTTAACCTAAGAAAAAAGAAAATAGTATTTATCAAGCCCAAGCAAGGCATATGGAAATCAATTCAGCCAATGTATTCAGTTCTGAAACTTCCTTTTCTTCAATTAATAACACTATCCATAACTCACACAATGTGCAAAGAAAGAATAAGAATCAAACTAATAGGTTAATATGACATAATGACAGTTCAATCTACTGAGAGAATTACGCACCAGCTGCCTGATTCTAATTAATTCAAGTATTTTTTTCATCATATATGGAGCCCCAAAAAAAGCATTGTATGTGGCTTATCATTAGTTAATAATGCTATCCTACTATTTGTATTTCTACTCTTCTCGAAAGAAGACAAGATCTTCAATTAGTTCTTACCTCAGACAACTATAGCCCCTCCCCAACCACCCCTCCTTCCCCCCAACATTACTTGTTTACACAAAAAATTGAACGGGCAAAAAACAAATACCCATTTTGGTATATTAAAAGAATTCCTAACCTGAACACGACATACAACAACAGCACCATTCTTCACAAAAAGAACTTTCTTTTTCATGGGTTTCCTTGTTTTTGGATCAATTTGCTGTAATAGTTCAACTATCTCGCATTCCTCAACAACGGAATGAACGTGCAAGACAGCCTTATAGCCAGCTGTAAAAATAGCCTAAACAGTAAAAACATCCAATCATTATACTTGAAATGTATCAAGTTCATTGATTAAGTAATACAGAAAATAACATTCACTCATACATTCTCAAGCAACTCAAGAATCTGCAGCTGGGCTGTAAATTCAGTGACAGCAGGTATTGGTTTTACTGCACAAAGCAAAAATAATATTAAACCCCAAAACTAATGCAGAAGTAGAACTTAATTTTAATAGAAAACAATCAAGACAACAGAAAGGGATTCTAAAAGCTATCACAGAACTCCAAGGAAAACTTACCAACGCTTGACAGGACAAAACCCGACAATATGTCCTCTTCTTCAATCCCAGATAATCTAACCCGTAAATTTTCACCAGGTCCTGCACACCTGACCTTACTTTCATCACAATATACAGCTACAACTTTCACTTGAGCCTGAAATACATGCATAAAATCCTCAGACCCCACATAATTTTAAAAATAATGAACATATACACACAAAAATAATTAAAAAGTTCCAAAGCTAAAGCACCTTGTTTGGCATAACTAATAAGGAATCACCCTCACGTGCACCGCCAGATTCTACCTTTCCCATAACAACAGTTCCCATGTCTTTGAATTTGTCAATTATAGGCATCCTACAGACCAATAGCAACAAATCAACAGATGCATCATAAAATAAGATGGCCAAGAATTCAGTTATGCATGCTACTTGAAGATAGCAGGAACTAGAACCAAACATAAGTAGTGCGGGCAGTAATCCTGCTCTGGAAGATAGACTATAGATCAATACCTAAATGGACCATTGGGGTCTCTAAGAGGAACTTCAATACAATCAAGGGCTTCAAATAGGCAAGGACCATCCCACCAAGAGCATATACTCTTATCTACTCTTGTTTTCATGTTTGAACCAAGAAGACCAGATATTGGTAGGAACTGAACGTCTGCAAGTTCACACAAGAATAACCAATAAAATAACTGATTTTAAATTAATTATATGCTCAGCAAATTAAGCAAGAATATAACATAGAATATAAACCTCATTAAGATAAAGAGCCTGAGACAGATTACAGAAATGAAAAAAAAAAAATTACGAGTTTAAAAAAATGGAGAAAGACGATACTCTGATTTTGAAAACTAAAACAGAGCAATTTTTCCTTTGTTTTTAAACAACAAAGAGATGCTTTTGGAGAGGGAGGAAAGAATTAAAAGAAGAACAAGGGGGAAAAAAAAGAGAAGAGATATTTGGTTGAAAGTTTTAACCTAATAAAATGGGTTGCTGAGTTAATAAGATTAATGAAAATTAAGAATAAATAAAGTATTTAACTTTCAAAATTAGGGAAAAAAAAGAAGAAATAAATTGCAAACTAATTGAAATCAGCTTTTCTGTTGCTTGGGCTGGAGTCAATATCTCACTACGTCATTGTTATGACATAAAGGACCAGTTCTACAATCTCGAAAACATCACCAAGAAAATATTGCAACTTGCAAGTTGTTAAAAAGCAACACTTCAAATACCTTTCTTCACATTGTAACCCGAAGACTTCAGAAAAGGTGTCATCTTTGACTCAATTTCATCGTACCTGAGGAATAAGACATCTATCAATACAATATGAAAATCCACAACAAAAAATGTACACGAAAGACAGCAAACAAGCTAAGACTAGTTATGAAAACGCATGCAAACACCTTTCTTTAGACCAGTTGACAGTGGGGTCATCCATCTTATTAACTACTACAAGTAGCTTCGCAACACCCAAAGTCTTTGCCAACTGCACATGTTCACGCGTCTGCCCACCCCTTTCGTATCCGGTTTCAAATTCTCCTTTACGAGCAGAAATCACCTAATAGAGGAAGTGTAAAAATTCAAAACATGCAATTCGTACATTGTATTAAGGCATTAAAATAAAAGGCACTAGATCTAACTTACCAACACACCAATATCAGCTTGGGATGCACCACTGATCATATTAGGAACATAACTTTTGTGACCCTAAGTGGTCAATGCAATACTGTAGTTAGTCTTAATTAAAAAGAAAAAACGTATCCAAATCTGAATTCAAGTAGATGCATTTGACTTAAGAAAAAAAAAACAAATTTAATTTTAAAACAGGTGCTAAAGGAAAACACTTCAACGAAGCCACAAAAAAGGTTACAGAAAATATCTCAATTTTGAAAAGCACTATCAATTATCCTACAAACAATTAAATATTGAATAGAAGACAGGATTGGTTTAAATGAAAAAAGAATAACAATATAATTCCAAGGCAATCTCCTTACTGGCGCATCCAAAATAGTAAATCTAGTGGTCTCAGTTTCAAAGTGTGCTCTTCCAACCTCAACAGTTTTGCCCTGCAATCAATAATTCAAATTTAATTAATGCTCAGATAAACAGTAGTTTAGATAATCATGAATAAATGTAGACAGTATAATAAAAATTATATCCAGAAATATTAACTACAGCTACTACACATATTCTCAAAGTTGGTAAAATCATTTTCCCATTATACGGTACCTTAACTCTCTCTTCTTCATTAGTGTCCATAATATAAGCCATATACCTAAGACAAGGAATATAGTCAAGTCAGATAATGAAATAGCTGAAAATCCTCTGCATGCAAGGCATTATTGTTTGCCATTATTTTCAAGTAATTAACTAAGAAAATATTGGATATAGGTGTGTGTATTAGCGTGCATGTGTGTGCATCTCAGACAGAGTGAATAATTATAACATCAATGGAACGAAATTAGTGATTTCGATTGTAATAGTACACTAATACCTTCAAAACAAGTTCTATAAAAGAACAAATCCCAGTATTGGCATGCTCTTTTGGAAAACAAATGTAGATGGAACAGCATTGATTTCCACTATCTAAGTTATGAAGCAAACCTATGGCTCACCAGCTTTCTCTACTTTTATCCTTCGCTTCTTTCTCATACTTCTGGATTGTACGGTCATCGACCTGACCACTGAGGAAGAGTATCTGGCCTCCAGTTGTAGACTTACCAGCATCTAAAATCAAATAAAATAGATTCAAAACATACAGTGGAGATCATTTAGTTACTTTATACTGAACAAGATTCTTCTGTAAAGGGATTCTAAATCCCAATGATAACCAGCAGTATTTGATAATTTCTTTTGGGAAAAAAAGGCAAAATGAATTACAAATTAACATTTTTCTTTTTAATACGTGAAGTTTTAAAAGGCATACTGCAACTCATCAGAAGAGACTGGGCATTGGTTCCTCATCATTTGTGGGCTTGTTTTTTAAATCTCTAATTTAGAAGGCTAGAAATCTGTTAACTATTTATCCTTTTAGTCCACCATAAGCAGCATTAGCTTGAAACTAAAACTCTCTCTACAAGGCTACAATCAATAGGTTCAAGGTAACACTGAATTATACAAAAGGAAAAAGTAGCATTACATTTATGCAAGTTCATAATTTAATTTTAACCAGGTGGTCCTAATTATATTAAACTTATAACTTCTTTAGAGAGCATTCATACAATTGGCTAATATATTTGAACTCACAAAAACAAATAATAAATAACGGTCTTAAGAGGTTGATAGTACAATTTTGAACTGTTTCCCTAGCTTAGCATACACTGGTCAAAATGGAATTAATATGTAATGCAACCCAACTTAACAAAACTATAAAGTAATAATACCTACCAACATGACCAATAAACACAACATTCAAGTGTCGCTTCTTATTTGTTTCCATCTCTTCCTCTGCTTCAGCATCCTCCAAAGCAACTACTTCCTTGTCTTTCACTGCACAGCCAAATTAAAAATTAGAAGATGACAATTGTAATATTAAAGTGAAAGACATGATACACATAACCCAGGAAGGTAGAGAAAAGGGAAGGAACCTTTTGGCTCTGCCTGGCCTGGCTGAGATCTTCCATGAACCTCATCCTTCATGCCTGAAACCAACAACAGCAAATATATCAAAAATTTTCTGAATAAAACTCAACTGAGAAACAAAAGTTTGTCATGAGCAGAAAAAATACTCGACATTTAGCAAAAGAAATAAGAGCAAGAAGAAAATTTAGACAAAAAGGAAAACAGTTTGCATCTAAGTTCCACATGATTAGTGATCTAAAAATAAAAAATAAAAGAAACAGGTAATTGCCAAGTATACCTTTACCACCTGCACATTGTGAAATAATAAAGTAGAAAAAAGAGAGAGTCAACGAAAGACTTAAGTTCATCAATATAGAAAACAAGTACATAATGCAACTGGGTTTGCTATGTTACATTGAATCTTCATTTATCCTACTATGCATGCGTCCTGCGATTCTTAAATGGTTAATTTAGAGGTGAATGATGCAGATATATTAATTGTAAAAGACTGACAAGAACTATATCAAATATATGGTGTTTGATACCAAGTAATAATTCATGCAACACAGCTGACATAAACCCTAATTGGAATCATCATTGCAGTTCACACACAGCTGAAGTGTGCATGCAGCAGTATAAATACCACATCACATCTCATCAATTCTAATAGTAGCATCAAATACTATCGAACAATGCAACATGCAGGATAACATAAGATTCACTCACATAAGGATCAAAACATCTCATTAGATATCAGTCTCACAAATAAAAAGACAAGTTATCCATATTTTTATGCAATTTAAATGCTACTTCAAAACATCAACAGAATTAGTTAGTATAAAAACTCTAATGTGCCATTGTAAAGATAGCAAAAAATATAATTTAAAAAAGTTTTAATATTGAAATTATAAAATGAATTTCCACAATGACAATCTTGCCTCCTCTAATTCTCTCCAATTCTCTTCTTCTCCACTACCTTGGTTAGTGTAAAAAGACAAGGACCACAATAAATACAAAGTTCAAGGATACTACCAACCTTCCACCTCCACCTCATCTGCCTTTTCAACTTTTTCCAGTTTTGCATCTTCGTGATTGACCACACCATTATTGTCTTCTGTTAAGAGTCAATAGAACTCAAAAAAAAAAAAGAAGAAGAAGAAGAAGAAGTAGAAAAGAAAAGACTATCTAATTCATATACATCAAGTGTACTACCTGCAGAGTCAAGCTGCAATGCACGGATCTCAGCCTCAATATCTATGAACCAATTAAAAAAAAGAAAAACAGAGAAATTGTTGACATGTTAATTCCAATAATTACCAATCTTCACAACTTCCCCGTACAAAAGAAATAATGATTATATCATTTACAGACGAATTTTTTTAGAGGATAAGAGAAAACCATTTACAGTAGCTTGTCCACATAAGTTGCAGATCAAGGGATGCACATGTTAAAAGGATGAAAAGAATCGACGTAACTCATGGTAAAAGGTGGAAGGTAGCAAAAATAAGATGGTTGGAAGTGATAAATCATTATATCCATTCCAATTTTAAAAGTCAATGGTTAAAGATAAAAATGTGTCTTTTCGTTCTTGTAGCCATCCTAAAATATAATGATATTAAGACCTGTTGGTTTGGTTTATTATTACAAATAAATTTCATATCATTTATAACGCTACTCAACAAAACAGGCTATAATTAATCAACTCAGGTTCAATACTTCAATTCATTTCATACTTTGAACGCTTAAACATCTCAATTATCAGAAAACGGCAGCTCTCATCTCCTAAAACGCATTGAGAAGAACAAATTCAATTCATACAATTTTATATGTAAATATACAAAAGAAGAAGAGAATAAAATCAAGTTAAATTGTCGATGAAACCAGATCAAAATTCCAAAAAATCAGCGAGTAAATCGAGCAGATCCATAATTAAGGAATAAAACACAATCGATACAAACATAGAATCCGAAAATGGAAAAAGAAAAAGAAGAAAGAAACATGCAGAAGCATACCCATGGGTGCCGAGAGAAGGGGAAAATGTGTACAGACACTAGGGTTTCGCGGCAAATGACAAAGAGAGAATTCGGAGCTTTTTGTAGCGTAAGATAACAAAACTACAGAACTCCGTTAGTTCTTTATATATTGCGTGATACTGTTTGTTTTCGCGGATTTGCCAAACGCGACGTCGTGTCCCCTAAGGAACGGATTTTCCCGGTGACACCTCTCACTCGAACCTCATTCACTTTATTGTAAAAAATAAATAAATAAAAGATCTTGTGCAGTATTCTTGGAACCGGAGCGGCTGGTCTTCTTGGGTGGAATAGATCGTTATACGAGTTAATTGTCCTGAATATTTTAAATTGGTGTTTAAATTTTAAAACATTTTAATTATAAATGGGAATTATTAATATAGTATTAGTAAGATTCTTTATTATAAAATTTATTAATTTAACTGTTAAATAAAATAAAACTTTATGTGACATAATTTAAAATAAATTTTAAAAAATAAATATTGTAAAATCATGATTTTAAAATTTTAGAAACTTTTACAAAAATTATTGTTTATTTTTTAATTAAAAATTATTGATAAAATTTTACTTTTTTTTAATTTTCATTTTAAATTAGTGTGACTTAATTGATAAAATATCAAGAGTTTGAAAATATAATTAAAACATTTTAAAGTTTGAGAATCAATTCTAAAAGATTATACAATTAACTCTTGTTATATCAATCCAAATAAAAAAATTGAAGTGAATTTTGAATAAACCACTTAACCAATAAATGCAATTCAACTTATTGTCATTGAATCAATTTTAATAATTTAATTTTCATGAATTTTTAATGACTAATTAATTATCATTGAATTGACAATAAAACCAAAAATCAATACAAATCCAACATTAAAACATTGGAAATTGCAATGAACAAATCTTGATGGAATCCATGGTACAAGAAGGAGGCCTCATCTCGACATTGGTTTTGATTTCTATTTTAAGTGAATTAAAACGATTACTAATTTGAACTTGAATGTTATTGGGACAAAAAAAACCCACAAGATCGTGAAATAAAGATTGATTAGTATAAAACCTCTGATTTCTTACCCAAAAAACCATTGTTTGCTTTTGTTATCCTGCATTCTTTTCATTGTCCAATTTTCAAGTGCATTCAATCAGATAAAAAGGGGTGATAAATTATAAGAAAATAATAGGCGAAAAGGTGGGAGAAAATTATCCAGTCTAGCTCAACATAATAAGACTAATATACTAACCATGCACAGTCCCAGTTCCACTCTTGGAAGAAATAAAACTGTGGAATTTAACCACAACTATAAACAACTTAAAGAGAAATAGGGAAAAAGAAACCTTAAACTTTGTGATAAAAATTCCTGTCAAAGAAAACATGTCATTCGATATCACCTTCAGATGATTGCACCTGGAGGATGCTTGATGGTGAGTCATTTTCATCATTTGTCACTTGAGCAGTATCCACTTTCCTCCTCTTGCTACTTCTTTCTGTTTCGCAATCAGGTTGAGAATTCTGAGGGTCACCTTCTGGATCAGCATTCTCATTTTTCTTACCAGTTTCGCCATCACCAGAATCCAAGCCTGCATTTTCATCAGATCCATTTATCTGTTCATCACTCAACTCTTCAGCAAGTTCCTGATTCTCCTCACTCTTTTGTTTCAATGATTCAATCACGTCCATTAGTTCTCGATTGACCTGACAATTTAATTCCATATGGCATTTAGACTATGTTCAAAGCTACTACATGCATCCAGCAAGTAAAGCACGACACATTATGCACTCGAGAAATTAGGTAAAAGAAAAAAATTGAAAGATGCACCACACCTGAAGATTTTGAAGGAATTCAGAGATATCAGTTGGGCAAGAAGGACAGTTCAGGACATTCTTTTGTGATCTAAGTGTCCGGCCACCTTTGTTCCTCTCTCTTACAGCAGTCTTACCAGCAAATGCACCTTCAAAGCATGACTTGCAGAAATTGTGGGCACAAGGAGTTGTAACTGGGAGATTCATAACTTGACGACAGATTTGACAACTAAACTCTGCACAGAAAACATATGAAGTCAAAATGGAACACCCTTGGGAGGTGAATTATGCTGTTTTGCATTATTTTGAATTAATAGAATCAGTTCTCTCCTCTATCTGTTTTTATTTTGACCTTGTGACTGATGCATTCCTCTTATTGCTCACTGCCTTTTACTAATTCCACATTAAACAATGAATACAAATGACTATCAAACAAGCTACACATTCTTTTAGTTACTAGAAGTGACATGCAGACTAGGGCCAGGATAGCAAAGGCAGATAACTCATGACAGGAGAATGAGAAAAACCTTTCAGGAGTCTCTCTCTTATACTTGTATTATGTGCTTTCCTTATAGCTTTCCTTGCCCTTTTCCTTTCTTCAAGATCAGCTGCATTCACTGGTTTTTTGCTAGGAGGTGGATGTTTTTTCCACTTCCAACGACTGTCTTCCTCCTGATTGAATAACATACAGAAAAATATAAAGCTTACAGAAAAGAGAACCTGATTGTAGATGATAATGAAGACCAAACTCAGAAGAGGGAGTTGAGGTGTTCACTAGTTAACTTATATCCAGCGGATAAAACCTCATCCATAACAGAAACATTAAAATAAAATAAAAATCAATGAAGTCATCTCTTACATCAAAGTCCCATGATGGACTTTCCTTTCTCTCAAATACGTCAGTAGCCTTCTTCAGCTCAGGAATAGCTGGTAACGGCCTAGGTCGATCCCCATGCTCATCACTACGGTAAGTTCAAGTAATCTTAGTGGAGAAGAGAAGAGAGGGCAGGAGGCAATTTAAGCATATTGAAGGCACAAACCTTGTCCATGGGGCAGGCTCATTGTCACATCTTACAAACAAATACCGGCAAACTTTAAACCCCTAATTGAGGAAATGCTATCAGCAAAGTAATTTACAGAAGCTTAGTATAGCAGACAACTTTGATGTGTGGTAACAACATGATACCTGTATTCCAACCTTTCGCCAACATTTTTCAATCCTATAGACCCCATCATATCTCACCCCTTTCTCGGGAGCATACGAAGATCGTTTTTCTTTGTGTGACCTACATATCAAGACACAAGCTTTTATCAGGTAAAATCATGTAGGCCTTTGTGACAAGACTATTGACTCAACAAGAACCGACAAAAATGGAGTGATTTCAACCAGGAAAAAAATCACATATAGCTTCCTGAACCCTCAAATTAAAAATGCCAACCTATTAGTTAAGCTCCAAATTCCCTATATACATAACAGGCAATCACTTACTGAAACAAAGAGTTAAACTACAAATAATGAGACTTGCCTTACAACTCGAACAGGATAACCGTGTTTGCAACTTACACGCAAAGCCTCGTTCATCTTCTCAAATTTTTGGTCAAACGACTGCTCCTTGCTTGTTCTCTTATTTCCACTAAGATCTCTACCTCCACTGACATTAAGAACAACAAAAACAAACTGTCAAACGCATATATGAAGGTCAACAGATGAACTAAAGCTTACCAGAAAAAGATAATAATTATTGACAGCAGTTTTGAATAATGTCAGCATGCTATGAATGCAGCAGAACAGATCCTTAAGTTCTTCTCAGAACCAAAAAAGAAAAACAGCCACTACCACATAGAATGTTCACTGAAGCTACATCAACCATGCTTATCTACCATACTTTCTACCCTTGTTATCATTAGCTACACTATGAAGTACAACATTAAAACAACAATCAACCTTGGAATATTGGAAAAGGCAAAGAAAATTTACATGCAGGCCACCTAGAAGCAGTCAAATGAGAGTTGAAATTTGAAAATTCCCCTTCCAATCCAAAGAATTTAGTAGCCTCTTTAGTAGAGGCAAAAAGATTAGAGTTACCTTGACACCCTACAACCGACTGTCCTTGAACAAAGAACTGAGTGGCTACTAAACATCAAAATAAACTGCACCAAACAGTTCTCACACCCATTTTCCTTTATAAGTTTCCTATATAAGCAAATGCAATGAAAATGATGAGTTAGGATATTACTAACATATATAACAAACCTTCCAGTGTAGAGAAACCACTCTCCATGATCCTCATCATCCTCATAACCTCCTGAGAGTGCCACTGACTGAGAACCATAGTTTGACTGACCAGCAATACCAGCAACGTGCGGAAGGTGAGCACCCCATTGTCGGCATTCCAATCTATCTTCCCAACATTCACCAACAAGAACACCTTGATTTCTAGCTGGATCATTTTCAGCAGTGATAGGCCCAAAATGATCAGGTGGTACAGTCACAAATATCTTCCCACTAGCAGCATTTGCTTTGCCAGCTTTTTGTGCTCGCTCTGTAGTGAAAGCCTTGTCAGGTCGATCTTGGTTGTGTATAAAATGGTAAACTTTCAGAGGCCCAGCTGCAACATTCGATTTGGATAGCTTTGCCATTCTGATAACAGATACAAGTGTAGAATTAATACGAGGTTGGCTTGCCATTTTCGGGGGAATTGTTGACCGGCATTTTGCACAAGTACGCTTTCCTTGGCCTATCCATTTCTGGAAGCATTTAAGGCAGAAATTGTGGCCACATGGTGTCTGAAACAGCATGAATAAGACATATATCAATAAACAGGTAATCATTTCACCCTTAAGGAGATGATGTAACTGCATAATCCATCAAAAGTAAATTAAACCCTTTCCAGCTTTGAAGATGAAACCAATGACATCCTATTCCAATGGCTGTATATGCTTCACCCTTAAAGAATGTAATAATCCATTCAAATTGCATAACAACCCACTTTTAATAGTACATACTAACAGACCAGGTAAAACTAAATAATCAAAAACAAAATATGAAATACAGCTTGAAAAAGTAGCATTACTTAACATTGCAAACTAGGTAATATCTAATGAAATAGGCAGGACATTAACAATCCTCTGCAACGTGGAAAAAGAGAATACGAACCGTAACAGGCCTGTCAGGTAACTGCATGCAAAACGAACAGTTTATGCTTCCATCAAGAACATCCAAAACAGAGCCCTCCTTCTCCTTACCTTTCTCTTCCTCTTTATCACCATCTTCTTCAACTCCCCCACTCAACAACTCCTGCCTCTTCCTCGCTTTCTCCTTCTCTGTCAACAACTCATCCGCCTCTATTGCCTTTATCGCCGCAAAAAGGTCACTGGAGCTTCCATCTACAGCGACCGAGGCTGAAGGAAGAGGATCGCCGGAGCAGTCAGGACAGAGCCATTGTAAAGTAGAAGTTAGGGTTTCGGGCGGAGAAGCTAAGCACGCCACGTGCCAAGGAGTGGCGCACGTCCTACAAGTGAGGGTTTCTTCCGTCGGAGGAGTAACCTTACAGCGCATACACGCGCCGTCGCCGTCGCAGGGAAGCTGAACCACATGGTGCGCCATTAACAAATAACAAGAAGAAGAAGAAGAAGAAGTTTGGATCCACAGGATAAGAGCCGTTGGATTTTGGGATGGGATAATTTAGAGGATTATAAAGAGAGGTAAACTGGGGGGAAAGAGGGAAAACTGGGATTCAGAAAGGCGGGGATCCAAAATGGAAACTTTGAGAGGTTTTGAATTTCAAGAGGGGAAGCACTAAATTAACACCAATTGACGATATTGTCCTTTTACTTATCTTCTTTTTACCTTTCTGCCATTCAATTGTCGTTCGTTTCGTTTACCTTTTTGCTTGTGAAACCATTCATTGGACACATTGCAATTGGAGATAAAGTAATATTTTATTTCACATCACTAATTTATTTTTATTTGTATATTGATAATTGATTGATTTAAATATCTACTTTTATTACCTTCAAAAAAAAAATATCTACTTTCCTTTAAAATATTATTTACTTACCATTAATAAAATCATTTCCTTTTCACCTTAAAAAAGCCATTTCATTTTTATAATTTGACCAATATTTGCATTTTGCATACACTCGTTTGAATCTATACAATTGATTTCTTTAAGATTGCTGTTTTTTGTCCGATATTTCTATAAATCTATTTCTCATAAAAGTTTTGTGTTTAATATTTACTTTTATTAAATTCCAAAAATTAATGCATTTTTTCCTATCACCTTAACTAATACATGACTAAAACTTTTTTTTTATATATTTTTAAATTTGATTTAATCAAAAGAAATTCATTCACGAGTGAGAATAATTCTAGTTATCTAGTTATTATCAAATGTCTGATTGAGTTTAAATAACGTTTGGTTTTTTTTTTTTTTTGGTACTTTCACCAATGGTAAAATCTAGTTTCATAAAATCCATGAGTAAATTGATGTTATAAGTTACACAAGTTCAGCTGAAAAGAAAAAAGAAAGTCAAATATAAATCATTTTAACAAATGTAACTTGAAAGTATTTGTCTTTTTAAATACACAAAGTAACCATCCACTTACATAAAGAAAGAAGGAAAGAAACAACCATCTTTTACCCTGAAAAATACCCACATTTTGTTCACAATATTAATTTTTATTTAAAAAATGTATATTTTCACTCGCATAGCAAAGCAAGGTAGAAAAATTGTGAGCAGTAATGCAATGGAAAAGAAGAGGACAGTACAATACAACAATCACACATCATAATTTAACACGCTCAAAGATAAATAACAAATGAAGTATATTATGCGACCCTATCACGCCTTCATTTAAATGCAAAACCATGTGATGTGAGAAGTGGGAACCATCTTTGTTCGCATGGGGGAAACAACGGTCTCGAGATCGATACTTCTTAGCAGGTACCATACAACACACACACTAGAAAGAATGGTAATGTCACAAACTCACCCAACTCCTACTAAAGATTTTCAATTTGCATACCTGATGCCGACCAAGCTCACAAAAACGATATCTCGGATAAAATGCAGCACATACACCAACCCATCAAGGCATTTCTTTATTGGCCTTTATCATTGCGGGGTCAATTTCCACACTCGAACACAAGCATCCTCACCAGAGCTTACCACACTGTATTCATCAGTAAAGGATAATGCATAAACTCCGCCTAAATGAGCTCCTTTGATGGTCATTCGGCTAGATGCAGGCTTGTCAACCTCATAAATTATTACACAGGTGTCGAGTGATCCAGTAGCAACCATGCTGTTATTGGGAGACCAAGCAAGACAGTTTATCCGAGCAGTGTGGTACAACATGTTTTTAAGCTTTACCTGTAGAAGAGAGTATTTGTTAGAAATAATTCAGACAGCATTACAGAACAACACTATGGCCCTCCACAAGATCATTGCAAAAGAGAAAACGAAACTAGCTTTAAAAATGCATTAAAATCAGACATGAATCTATTTTCCATTGTTACATGTCTGTTCCACCGCTAAGCTTGATATAGAAACCAAATGGTTCAATATTTTCCTCGCTACAAAGAGATCATATCAATATCCTGAACTGAGATATTCTATGTCTGGATCAAGGTTTAAGGTTTCACTGTAAATCAACAATCAATCACTACCTTTCA
Organism: Gossypioides kirkii; assembly: GCA_005610355.1. NCBI lineage: Eukaryota > Viridiplantae > Streptophyta > Magnoliopsida > Malvales > Malvaceae > Gossypioides > Gossypioides kirkii. Next base: position 274,762 of record CP032253.1, on the reverse strand, counting down.
CCCAAAAAATATATATGAAGGTCACTCTAAGGTTCAGTTAGTAAATGATCTTGATCAGTTTCTGAGAAAAAAAGACAAACTTATACGTATATATGAGGACAAAGAAACAGAGACATAGCCAACTAGTAGTATACATTGGCCTCATTTACTGCATAAATTTTATGACATTCAAATGCTAAAGGAACATACAAGAAATATCTGCAGTGCAAAATACCTCTCGAGAGACACGATCCCAGACTATAGCTTCTCGATTTGCGTCTCCAGATGCAAACATTGAGAAATCTGGTGAGTAACGAATGACAGTAACTGCACCTAGGTGTTTCTCAAGTACTGCCTCTTCCTTGAGGGTATCACCTATTATAAAAAATACATGCAATTTTCCATCCTGCCCACCAACAATAGCTTCACTTCCATCAGGTGCAACCACTGATGCTGTCACAGCAAAACCAAGGTTTATGGTTGATACCACTTTAGTACCATGCAACATAACAACTCCTGAGTCAGTTGTAACCAAAGCAAGTTCAGGAGAGAGAAGGGCAAGGCTCAAGTCCTTCGGTTGACTGCCAATATCAACTGAATCTCCATCCCCACACTGATCCCCATGAAGAGAAATTCTCCATATCTGGAACAGGGGTACCATTAAAAGGAAAATATAACAAACAATAGAACCTACGCATCCAAGAGAAAGAGATCCCATGTTCATAGACACAAGGAAAAGAAAAGAAAGAGAAAAGACTGATAGCATCATAAAATTACTACTAAAACTCTAACATGAGATTCTGAGAATCTTTACTACAGCATAGGGAACTCAATATTTAAAATGAAATACCAGTTCAACTGAAAGTAGAATGTGTGAATGCCAAATCTTCCATGTACTTGAATAAATCATTTTGCAAGAATATTAGAAAAAACTGTACTTCTTGGGAGAAAACATTATTTCCTCTATTCCAAGTTCAAAACTTCGTTCTTTTGCACCTCATAGGTTCTATTATGATTCTTCTTTGCATCATAAATGGATTAATCTACATTTTTTTGCCTAACATATTCATGTCAAATATATAATGGACATTTCAAAGAAGATACTAACGTGAGAATGTGACCTTTGTCGTATAGTATAGGGGAAAGCTTATATTCATGTCGAACATGTACCTATATTTAAGTGGTACATGGCTAATAAGTAGGATGATGCATAATAAACCTACTGCTTCAAGAAATTAGTGAGAAGATATAAGCCAATGACACATAAGAGGCATGTTTTCATCTTCCCGAGAAAAGAAAAGAAAAGAGCCAACAAAATGAATCTTAAATGACTGTTTCATCAGACAAGAAATAAAAATGACGAGTACCTTATTGTCAAATCCAGAAGTAACGATCTCTTCTTCAGCAGCAGCAAAGCATTTAATTTGAGAATTCTCTTTCCTCTGTAATTTACCACTATATCCCAAACCTTGAACCCATTTAACTATTAGCCCATCATAACTACTAGACAGTATACATTTTGGGTCACTTTTTAGAACAGCTAATGAAGTGATATTCTTCATGTGTCCAGATAATTGGAGTGGGGATTTTTCAAGATTACTGGCAGAAAATATACTAATTGTGCCACCTAGAGATACAGTGACAAGATGATCGTTCTGCCAAAGACATCCAACAAGCATATCATCAACTCCACCTGAGCCAGAACATGTCAATGTTTTCTTCAACTTCCCACTACCATCCTCAGAGATAGCCCATACTTTTGCAGTCTTATCAGCAGATACTGTCAGCACCTGGAAAAATATTAATAAATCTTAAAAGCATATAATGCATAGCATGGTAAGTAGTTAAATTCCACTAAAGGAGGGCACCTCATGAAAGAAAATGATAACTTATGTAACTATATGATAAACATTGATTCATACTTGAAAGTTAAAACACGTCTTTCTAAGCAAATATAAAGTGCATCAAGGAAAAATAATTATAACTCACATCTGATGCTTATAACATAAAGAAGAAAAAAAGGTAAACCTATTCGATAGATATCAACTTGATTATACGGCCTTGCCTCTTGGTGCCTGTTATTCTTTATATTCCAAAGCAACAATAACCCCAAGTCTCATATTGAAATGGTGAAACAATGGAATAGGTGTTTATAACATATACAATGGAACTTGAACTGCCAGGCAATAAAAGTTCTCAGATGCTCACCTGCTTACCATCAGGACTCCAGCTGGCAGCATAAATGCTACCTTTGTGGGGATCTTCAGACGACAACTCTCCAATCTTCTCTGCAGTTTTTCCATCAAATATGATACCCTTTTTATCAGAACTTACAGAGATGAATTTGCTTCCATCAGGAGAATATCTTACACAATTTACAAAATTCGCATGATCTCTGCATATAAAAGATTGAAGCACTTCAGCCTATGAATTAATAGGTGAAATGAAGTACATACTGAAGATCAAATAGTCATAAATTCCAAATATCGAAGAGACGCAGGTTTTTATTCCCTTGCAAAGTCAGGTTATTGGATATGTCTCCACACATGGAGCAAAATAAGAGTTGAGTGTGCAGGCTTGTGTGTATGTGAGTTCTAAAGTAAGGGCAATTGAGCAAGATGTGTTAGAGGTGTCAGCAAAGCAGGTTGAATTGCTTTAGTTTCCAACAAATTCTAGCCCCAATATGAAGCGATAGATATAATCAGGACCCAATCTTGCAAACTAGATTAGAAGCCACTTTTCCTAAAAGAATAACCGAGTTAAGTCAAACGTTGGCCATTGATAGATTGTTAGATGAATTGAATTTTCAAGTATAAGTACTTTAATTATTTTTATAATTAATTACAATTAGAGTGTTGATAAATTGGATGTTTATTAGGTTGTTAGATGAGTGAAGTCATTAAATTTGGTGAGTTAGTTGTCTTGTCTTTAAGAAAAATACTAAATGTAAATAAAAATAAACATATATACTTCTAGTATTGTTATTTTGTAATTCAATTTCAATGACAATAATTTAGTAGTATCCTTTTTTTGTCTTGCTAACGGAAAGATATGTCAAAACAATATATGTCGGAGAAATTAATTTAACTAAAAGGTTAATCATCTTGACAAATATTTAACATTATTCAAAGAAAAATCAAATAAAATTTGATTTAATAATCTTCTGGTCGATTGATGATTTCGTACTATGATTTCAAAATACAGTATTAATTAATCGACAGCATTGAATAAAACTCTTGGCTCCCCCAACTCTGGGTTAGATTTGTGGTTGTTTGCAGATGTTTGCTTCAACACACTATGATTTTGGCTAAAGGTTACTTACAGTGGCAAAAACAACAATCAACAAAGTTTCCTTGTTAGTCCACACCCAAAAAAAAGGGTCGTTTATGAATTCTATGCATAAACAGAAGTGAAAGAGACCATATCAAGCCCAAAATGTTAAGGAAAAGGATTTGTTATAACAAACCTGTGAGATTGCTTGAATTTAAAGGGTGGACCTTCGTAGAAATTCACCAAAAAGTCCTCTCCACAAGTCGCAATGCGAAATGGTCTTGTCGGCTTAAAAGCACAACTTAAAACTCGTCTTGAATGGCCATCAAACTCACCCACATTAGTGCCTGAATCCCACCTGTGCAAGATAATGTTCGTCATATACTTAATAATAGTAGAATGAGAATTAGTACTAGAAAAACAAACACCGTCAGTATTTATCAAAGGTCAATGAATAATGCATTTGAGTATCCATGCAACTCTAACATTAAAAGTCAAGATCCTTAGCTAATCTTGCTTGTCAAATCATGTGTGTTAAGTGACCCCATTTTCACACTAGTTCACATTTCCCCTAATCGAGTAGGTAAATGTGACTGATTTGAATTGAAGAAGCAAATGTGTATACGAAATAGGGGTCATCCATAAAGTAATGATGGCAAACGCCAAGTCTGACATGTACTTTAGCAATTTGGGATCTGGGTGTGATACATTATTCAAGCATAGATTTGGTGCAACTATCATCTAACCAAAACTAAGCTTAAAATTTTGAGTACTCAAAAACAAATGCAATATTTACTAATCAAACTTGCAAGTAGTTGTTACATATAGGACCCACCATATTGTTCATTGAAAATGTATAAAATAAACACTCTCTCCTCATAATGAATCTACATAAACAAATTCAAATAACAGGAATATGATATAAAAAAAATGAAAAATTATCTGTCAATTAAGATTGTAGGCTTGATCACTTAGCAGTTAACAGGGTGATACATGCATATATTTAAGAATAGAACAAAACCAACTCTAAAACATACAATAGAACATATGTCAGTTTCCTAGTCTGCTTCTACAATGTATCAAAATAGAACTAATAAAGGAAAAGGAAACTAACATAAAAGCACGAACGAGAGACTTCCCTTTGCCATCACCGCAGGCGACGATCCGCATCCCATCAGCAGACCATTGTAGATCATCGATCCGACCCGACAAAACCTTGAACTCTTTCTTCAACACGTGGTCGTTGTGGGACCCCCAGATCCTAACCGTGCCGGACACGTCAGCCGAGGCGACCCACTCCCCGTTCGGCGAGAACCGTGCCACCGTGGCCGGATACGCATGCTCACCGTAAACGGAGACGTTGAGTGGATTGTTAAGGTCGAGAATAATGACGGATCGCCCATTTGTATAAAGAACGTTGTTGGATTTTGGGTCGCCCGAGATCAGGATTCCACGGCCCCGCTCCGTTGATGGGACACAAGCGTAGGTTTCCGCTAGCTCAGGCATTGATCGGGTTTTTGGTTTTGAATTTGATTCGAAAAGTAGATAATTGTGAGAGGGAAAGCACAAACCGTGGGATTTGGGTATGAGATTTGGGGATTTTTATAGTAGCGCTAAATAAGAAATGATAACCATAGGGAAATGAATTAGCTTTTGTACAACATGGTTAGCGTAATCATTGAACTCAAAAGAAAATTAAACTGTATAAGATAAGCTGTAAAGTTTTAGAAAAAATGACTACTTTTTCAAAATTTCAAGTAACTGTATAATTAAACTGCATATTTCCAATTAATTCATCAAAATAGCAGAGCATTAACCCTCAATGAGAGCTGAATTCTCCTGTTTTGAACTATAAAGGGATTGTCAATGTAGATATCATGACTCGACTTGAATTTATTCATAAATCAATCCAACCGACCATTTTTAAGCACGACTGTGATTCAAAGTGGAAATAGTATACAGTGTGTTCTCTCTTTTTTTTCCTTTAAAATCAAAATTCTTAGTCCCTAAACATGGCATTTCTGAAGTTCACAATAGAACAAATACATCATCTCCTGGTTTCTTCAAATGTAAAATAGAGTAACGTGATAGGTGAAGCCTTTCTCTATGCACTGCGTTAACACGAATGTCATCGTTCTATTGTTAGCTTCTGTCAGAAGAAAATAAAGTAAAGGGTTTGGTGCAAATCACTACGAAATAATCTCTTCCGAATGGTCAGGGGAAAAACGGGTGCACCAAGCCAACTATATCCTTCGAAAGTCGATTTGCAAGTTTCAGTCAAGCATTAAGATTTGCAACCTTCTGAGACAGGACATCAACTGTCTCATCAGTGGCTTCATCTGGGTTATCCTGCAGCACAGAAAATAAATATGGTATAAATAAGATAGCTGCATAACAGTTCGGTTTTTGCGTCAAGGATGTCTTGTTATTCATGCTAAAGTTGCTGTTTGATTGTCAAAGAGAGGTTTAGGTGAAGAGATGTCTACCTCGGTATTGTTTTTTGTTTGCACACCAACGCATTTGGAGGCACTAATGCTAGCACTCTTGAATAGGCTACGAGCACTATTTGGTTTGTTAGTGCCATTTTGCCCTTCTGCATTTGCGTTCGAACCAGCTACTTGAGATATTGAAGTTGAATTCTCACCATCATTATCTTGATCAGCATTCTCATCCTTGGGAACCGGAACTCTTTCTCTGAAAAGAAGAGAGCAAGGTCATTCAGGCAAATTGAAATACGACACATGGACTAGACAAACTAGTGGTGTTTCCACCATCTAAAGCATGACAAGATCTACCCTGGTTTTATGGTTTCGGAAAAGAAGAGAAAAAATTGGCAGAAAACTAACATGATCCCTTAAAATTTATGAAGCATACCTAGGCAAAGAAGCATGATGTCTTAGAAGTGGAGTACTTTTTTCACCACCTTTACCATAATGTTCCTCCAAATGTGCAAATTGTCGCTTGAATCGATCAACACCGCTATTTGATTGAAAAAGAAAAGAGAATGTTAATTGCGATGCCAGAAGCAAACATTTTCAACTAGAATTTCTGGACCCTTTTTCCCTTTCCCCTTATATTACACTTCAGTACTACACAGCGAATAAAAATTTTGATCTGCGAAGCCACTCAAAAAGTATTATTTCACTGAACTGTCTTTAAATCGTACAAGGACAACCTTGAGCATCATATTAAGCAACAAAAGTTAAGAGCAGCAAAGAGTTGTAAGGTTTACAAGGAAGAAATGATACTAAAGGAGAGTACTCATGGATACCAATGTTTTTGTTTGGTTCGTGTCTGGTATGACCAAACACAAGTACTCTGTGTTTTCGGTTTGGGATTAATCACAACTTCAATAAGAAGAAACCCAAGTACTCCGTGTTGCATCATATTAAGCAACAAAAGTTAAGAGCACCAAAGAGTTGTAAGGTTTACAAGGAAGAAATGATACTGAAGGAGAGTAATCATGGATACCAGTGTTTTTTTTTGGTTCGTGTCTGGTCTGACCAAACACAAGTACTCTGTTTTCGGTTTGGGATTAATCACAACTTCAATAAGAAGAAACCCAAAACTGTCAAAATCATATTCATTTCGAACTTCTCCCATATAAGAAAGCATACAAAACCCAACCAACAACAAGAGTGAAGATTATATTATGAAGCTCTAATTTAACTTTAATATGATTCAGGAAGTGCCACTTAGCAAAACAAACCTAACATACTTAGCAAAAGAAAAAAGTGGGATATATATAAATCACATATGGGTAAAACCAGTTTTTTTCAGAACCAGACAGGACTGGCCAGTAGAATGGATTGGACAGGGAAACAATGGCCTCTCCGGTCCAGATACAAATATTATTTTACAGTCGTTTCAACTGGCTGGTTGAACTGATTACACCAAAACTACCCCTTTACCATTTCACCCACTAGTTACATCTTCAAACTACTGGATAACACTTTCTTTGAATTTCTGGTATCACTACAAAATTCCTTCATAAATGAATTTTTTTATACTTAAATCACTATAAAAATTCCGAGACACATCAAGTTGATAATGAAATTGAACAAAACAAAATATGCTCTCATGCTTACAGATCCTAAGAAGAAAGTCACATGGTTTTAAAATAGCTAACCATTTCAATAGACGATGGAGAAAAGAAAGACCGATTTACTTGTTCAAGAGACTCAGAAAAGTTTTTTAAACCTGAACACGACATAGTTATGCACATATTATAAAGAGATGACCATATGTGTGAAGTTAATCTAACTTGGAACGGTAAGTGTTTTCTGACCTTGGGTACATAAAGCTGGTCTGGTCCCCACCGCGAAGATACTCCTGCAGCATCTGGGGATGATACTCCAATATCTGTAGCCAAGAGTTGGTTAAGCTATACAATAAACAAAAACCACATACTACCAAAGCAACAAATGTGGAGTACCTCTCGATAAATCAGCTCTCTAACATCATCCTTTGTCAATTTCCTTCTCTCAAACTCAAATTCTAGTTTTGAAATAGGTTGTGTAGATGGTTCACGATCCACATTTGCCAAACCATAAAAATATGGGTCAGCTAATGCCTGCAAGCAGAATGCATCACCATTAGGGATATCAGAAGCTTGTAAGTCAGGATCTAACTTGCAGATTTATCATTTATAGTTTATTTAATGTCAATGGTGAGAGGAATTATCATATCTTTGATGCATCACCATTAGGGTTATCTCTTGTATGCATACTTCTTTTTCATTTTAGCTCTTTTGAGAACTTTTTAAGTCACTAGGATTACTCAATCTTACTTCTTCAGCTGTGGGACGATCTTTTGGATCAAATGCAAGTAAGCGCTCAAGTAAGCGAAGAGCCAGGTGTTCCACATTAGGGAACTTCTGTGAGAAAGGAATTGGTTGCTTTTTACGCATGCTACTAAGGTACCTCCTTGCCTTTTCATTTCTAATCTGCCAGGCCATGATAATTTAAGCACAATGAGTTGGTCAGTATTTAACCTTAACCTCAAAAACCATAACAAAGCTTGAAATCAGGGTCAAGTTTAAGCAAATGCAAATGAAGTCCAATATAGGAAAACAAGATAACTAACCCTTGATATGGATTCAGGAGGGGGTGTTCCAAGTGTATCGGTCATGAGATCCAATTGATGCACTACATTTTTTCCAGGAAATAGTGGTTTTCCTGTAAGTATCTCAGCAAATATGCATCCTATGCTCCATATATCAATTGCAGGAGTGTACTAAAAAAGGACGAAAGACAGAAATTAGAATTGTAGCCTAATAAAATATATTTAATGCAATAATTATACATCAAAAGATATATAAAAACAAGTGATAAAAAAAAGGCCAATGGAGGCAATATTGGGCGTACCAATAACATTGAAAGTGGCAAAATATTCATGATAACAGAGCATGGCATAAAACTATATCTGAATACATATGGAGCTAAAGAAAAGAGCACAATAATTGTCTTTAGCTCCTAGACTTTGCTGATATGCTCAATTGCATTTGCATATTTAGTAGAGGTTTGAGCACACAGAGAACAAACATCACACTAAATCAAGGTTCTTCTTAATTAAAAAAAATGCCAATCTACAAAAAGTGCTTAGAAAGCTAGCCAACATTATTAATTTATGTTAACTTTGTTACTCCAGATTGTAGTAGTAACAACACAGATTTTTAAAGCTGCAAGATTAGCTTCAAGAATTCTCCATAGAAGATGATGAAGTAGAAAAGAAACAATAAATAATGGTTACAGAAAAGGATGAAAGCTATATTAAAGATAATGCAGCAAACTTTAATTCTACATAAGAAAAACTATTCACTGAGAAGTGCAAAGCAATCTGATATTGACTACTTTACAGATAAAAACTTAAAATTAAACCATTCCAAGAACTTTACTCAAACATGCTACTGATAACATCAAATTAGATGGTGAAGAATTGTGTACATACAGAAAGGACATTAAAAGGAAACTTGTATCCGTTAAAAAGTTTAAGCAAATGCCCACTTGGTTTTACAGCCAAGTAAAATTGAATTCAAAGTTCAAACAATCAAACTAATGAGCAATAGTCCAAACAAGTTTTACAGTGGATAGATACCAACACTAATTGTTCAGAAAGTAGAAGGGGAAGACCAATGGGACAAAAATGTTTAGAGAAATCAAACCAATATATATGATGACTAGGTAATAGAAACAGAAATATATCTCCTACTTTTTGAGCAATCTCAGCAACTGGAAACAAGAATATGAAGATGAAAAGCCTAATATACAGAAGACCAATGGGACGAAAATGTTTAGAGAAATCAAAGCAATATATATAATGATTAGGTAATAGAAACAGAAATATACCTCCTACTTTTTGAGCAATCTCAGCAACTAGAAACAAGAATATAAAGATGAAAAGCCTAATATATAGAAGACCAAAAGAACTTACTTTGGAGAAAAAGGATCCACAGAGTTCAGGAGCACGATACCAACGGGTTGCTACATAGTCCTAGATGGATTAAATAAGTTAGATTAGTTAGCACAACCTTTTTGGAGGCTGGCCCTGTGTAATGTAGAAAAAGAAAAAAAAAAAGTTTAAATTCAAATTAAGCCTTTGAGAAATACTAAGGAAAGATGAATGCAGAAGCTTCATGATTTCATGAAAGAACAACATACAGTCCAAAAAATCGCTGATGGGGCATCATTAAACGACACTCGTGCAAGCCCAAAATCACAAATCTTCAACTTACAATCAGCATTAGCAAGGATGTTCTTCGGTTTTAAATCTCGATGGAATACATTTGCTGCAGCAATTGAAAAAAGAAATCAACAATAAAACTAAGAGGTAGGTTAGGGAAGCATACTGAAAAGCACTGACCTGAGTGTATATACTTCAGACTGCGAAGAAGCTGGTATAAGAAAAACTGGTGATGCTCAGGAGTTAAGTCATCATTGGCCTTAATTACTTGGTGAAGATCAGATTCCATCAACTCAAAAACAACATAAATGTCTCTAAATTCCCGTCGAGATGGAGGGAGCATAATATGCTTTATTTCTACAATATCTGGATGCCGAAGCAACCGCAGCAGCTTGATTTCTCTCAAAATCCGTGTTGCATCGGAGACATGCTCAAAGACATCATTAATCTTTTTTATCGCAACCTTTTCACCCGTGTGGGTGTCAACTGCAGAAGCAACAACTCCGTAACTTCCTTTCCCAATAATCTCCTGAATTTGATATTGGCTTCCCTCTCCATATTCAGTGAAAAAATCATTTTCAAGTGCACCCTGTATAGCACCGTTGTTTAGAAACACCAAAAGTCCTATCCAGAAACAAAGAACAAAAATAGCGTGCGACAAGAAGAGATGAACATATAGAAAATATAGATTAATGATTCTTTTATTTTATTATAACTCTGGCACTACAATAAACGACATGTGAAAGTGCCACTAGCTAAAAGTGTAACAATCATGAGAAACCTTCTAAAATGATGGCAACAGGGTTCTCTTAATTCCTCGCAACAGCTGGTATAAATAAATTTAAACATGAAAAGAACATTTACCCTTACTTTTCCATGTCGAAATAAAATTCAGCTATGAGAAGCAGATTGACAATCTAGACATAGCATTTAATGCACTTGGTTTCCAAATTATAAAATAATAAACTAATGCTGCAGGAGATATTAAGGGCAAAATTATATGGCATCTTTGAAATAATAGATTGAGTATGAAAAAAGAAAAAAAGTCCAGAGAAGGCTTCTTGCTTCAAATTCTAAAAAATGCCAGTGGATTAACTTTATCCTGATGCTCTGAGAATGATAAAGGATCGAAAAAGGAATATCACATTATTATACAAGTCGAAATTTGGTTTTTTTTTTAATCAGAATAAAATTCATCAATTATTCTCTTAAATAAAAAAGGCAAAGAAAAAGCAATATCAAATTAGCAAGCAGGATCATTTTCTCCAAAAGCCTCTAAAATACTAGTCATCCAGATGCAGTTAAATATATATGTACAGACGTATATACAAATACCACACAAGATGAACAGCAAAAATAACGCATTGAACACCTTTCAAATTAAATGTCATAAATAAAAAAAACTTATGTTAATCTATCAATTAATGATGTTAAAGAAAACTTATGATCTGTTTTTTTTATTAAGAAAATGGCTGAAAGTTCTTTTTATGAAAGCAAATATCAGGAAAAACAAAGGAAAAAATGAAAAAAAAAAGGTACCTTCTTCTCCATGGAATTAATAAGAAGGTTAGGAACTTTGATGAGATCGAGGGAAGAATGATCTAACTCCTGAACAATGAATTGTTGGGGTGGTGGTTGTTGTTTTTGAGTCAGAGTTAGAGTCAGTGCAGGACTTGAATGATGATGATGATGTTGTTCATCGACAGTAATAATATCATTATTGTTATTATTAATTTGAGTAGTATTATTAGAAGAGGAAGAAGAGATGGTGAAATGGCGACGTTGAAACCAGCAAAGAAGATCGTCCAAGAAACTGCCACTTGCCCCCATATACTCTGGCTCACCTTCGTCTTCGATCCTCAGCCAATCAATTGCCGCTTTGCTCGCTTCTGATTCCGATTCCTATTCCTATTTTCCTTCGTCTCCGCTTCTGTTATCTATCTGCTCTTTATATATTTATATATAGTATATACAAAAAGATCAAATAAAATTACTTCTCTTTTTTCCCCGTTTCTTGCCCGATGAATCCGGAGAAACAAAGGGAACGACCACTCCACTCTAAATATTTTTAAGGTTATATTTGATGAGTGAAGTATAGACCTGGATTTGGACATGGATTTTGTATACAAGTTGTTAGCTCAGCCAATCTGATCCTTGATTCCTTTTATTTCATTTGTCAAATCCACTTGATTTGCTTGTATATCCGAAATTGATTTGAAGTTGAATATTTCTAACTTACCCCATTTTTAATTTTTAATTTTTAATTTTTAATTTTTAAAATTTCATACAATATCAACCACTAATTAAAAATATCAAAGCGTTTATTAAAACCCTGTTGTTTGATCTTCAACGATAAAAGTTCGAACTCACTTACAAAACCAAACCAGCTTAATGTCTCAATCAGAGACTTTATAAGTGGCATAGATCCCATTTGATGATTAAATAACACAAATCAGATTTTAAACTCGTATTTTCAACATAACAATAAACCTATATTTTGACCAATTTTTGGTTCGGCTAATTTATTTCGCTTAAATTGATTTGGTTTTTAAATTTTAAAAAGCTTTAAAAAAATTTAATTCAACCGATTCGATCATCAATTCAACTGATCTGACCAGCCAATGATTTTCTCTCGTGCAGTTTTATAAATTATATCAATAACTATTTATATTTTTTGTTATTTCTTTGCTAATAATCCAAATAAGTAATTTTATTTTTTAAAAGACATAGTAAGTAATTTACAATCAAATTTAAATCATTTTGAATCATGTGATTATATTCTGATTCCGATTCCCATTTGCTAATTTAGATATAATACAAAAACATGATAAACAAAGAAATGGAAAAACAGCTAAAGTTCACTGGTAATGGACTGTATTTTCTCATCAATTTCAAGTAAAACCCCAAATCGGTTTGGTTGCCAAAAGTAAATAACAAAAAAATTCCTATCCCCATATTTTACCGTTCCAAAAGAATATTTTATTTGGTATCTCTGCTTACAAGCAGAAGAGCTGCAAATTCTCTCTGGTATTCAACCATTATTATCTGAGCAGAAGGCAGGCAACTTATGAATTAAAACAGGAGAAAAAGAAAAAGGGCAATTAGGCAACTTCTAAAACTAGACCAACCATGATGGAGATAAGAGGCAATGGCAATTTAGGGCAGGAATTAGTGTCACCTTTAATTAGCTGCATCTCGACTGTAGTACTGGTCGAGAGTTTTCACAGGTATACGGTGAAGAAGTTCGCGAGGAAATATACGAAGCAGTGTCCACGCCAAATCAAGTGACTGAAAGATGTTGCGAGTGTCGTATGCTCCTTGCGTCACAAATTTCCTCTCGAATTTATCCAAGAACTCCAAGTATAGCTGTTAGAGGATATTGGATTAGGTTAGGTTAAGAAATTACTCGACCAAACAACGGTGCAAGAAAATTGAGGCAGAAATGTAAAAAGAGAGTGTAACCAGATCCTCGGACGAAAGAGCTTCTTCTCCAACCACAGCTTTCATAGCCTGAACATCCTTCCCAATGGCATAATTTGCATACAACTGAAAGTTCAAGGATTGAGAAACAAAAACAGATATTAGATGCCTTTAACATTGAATAAAGGATTGAAGTTGCAACCAGACCTGGTTAGACACATCAGCATGATCCCTGCGTGTCATCCCCTCACCAATGGCACTCTGCCAAATAAGAGAGAACAACAATTATACTTCATAGCAAGTCATGATTTGTAAAAATATTGACTGATGCAATATATTTCAGTATAATCAAGATCTTAAATAAATGTGTGCCAGCCTGCCCTCACCTTCATCAAACGAGAAAGCGACGGAAGCACATTGATTGGTGGGTATATCTGTCCAATTCAGAGGCAAAGAATTTATTTATTGACATAGGTCAACTACACTCTTCAAAAACAGGTATAGAGAATATTGTTGACTCTGAAATCAGTCTAATTAAGTAACCATGTTCAACCAAGTCACTATTATAAATTTACTAAACCAATATACCAACGGAGAAGATACAGTTCCAAAGAAAAATACCTTTTTTTTTACATGTTCAAGTAAAATACCATACCAGAAATAAAATTCCATGCACATATTGATGAGAAGAAGGGTATAAATTGTGGACCTGAATAACTCCATGATGCACAAGTTTGATAGTTTGTAAAAGCTAATTTTGAATTTACCTGTCTATTATGGAGCTGTCTGTCAATGTATATTTGCCCCTCTGTGATATATCCAGTAAGATCAGGAGTTGGATGGGTAATATCTGTCAAAACAATAAATAGAAATGCCATAAAGTAATTGTTTCTGGGGCTCTGTGCTAAATTTTGATATAGTTAAAGATGCATTACCATCATTTGGCATAGTAAGAATTGGAATTTGTGTGATGGAACCCTTTCGCCCTTCAATTCTTCCAGCACGCTCATATATTGTGGCCAAATCAGTATACATGTACCCAGGATATCCACGTCTTCCAGGCACTTCTTCTCGGGCAGCAGAAACCTGCGTAGCAATAGTAGTTTGTCTCACACAGTGCATAAATTTCTATACAACCTCAGAAATTTAAGGTAATTTAAAAAAAGAAAAAAAATCCTGAATTCAAAAGAAACCAGTAGTAAAAGAGATGTTGACGAATATCACAAACAGGTTTATGGAGATCTGGCTTCAAGAGCTGGTAGTCATGCACTAAAGAGATTGCATAAGGGAGATTTGGTTGCTTTTCATTACCTCACGGAGAGCATCAGCATAAGAACTCATGTCTGTAAGAATCACAAGAACATGCTTCCCACATTCATATGCCAGATATTCAGCAGTAGTGAGTGCAATACGAGGAGTAATAATGCGTTCAATTGTGGGGTCATTAGCCTGTAGAGAAGAAAGTAGAAGGTATTTTCAGGCTATAAATATATTTTTCCAACCCACATTTCTCATGTAAAAATAAATAAAAAAGGGTAAAGCATTTCTATCTCAAATTGAAACATACCAGGTTTAGGAAAAGGGTCACTCTCTCCATTGAACCATTTTCCTCAAAATCACGTTTGAAAAACTGTGCAGTTTCCATGTTTACACCCATAGCTGCAAACACAATGGCAAAATTATCTTCTTCTCCATCCTGAAAAATCATCAGGTTAGTGAAACAATCAGCTTTCTACGAACCTCATGGTAAGGGCACAAAAGAATCTACAAGCCATGCATATACAAATTTTAGCATGTTCACTTATTTGAACTATCAAGGATGTCATAATATTATATTATTACAAGCCAATCTATATTAATACATAAACTTTACCTCAAGAAGATCCCCAGCCTTCTCCAGTCGTTTCACCAAACCAGCCTGACGACAAATCTGAGCAGCAATTTCATTATGGGGAAGACCAGCAGCAGAAAAGAGAGGGATCTTTTGCCCTCTAGCAATTGAATTCATAACATCAATTGTTGAAATCCCTGTCTGTATCATTTCTTCAGGATAGGTTCTCTCACTAGGATTAATTGAACTCCCTACAAATAGTAAAATGAAGGATATGTAATACAGCAATCAACAAACTTATGATTAGAAGCAACTTGTATCGTTCCAGCCTCATTTACTCCACAACACTGCCTACCAGAAATATCCAAATATGCTTCAGGCAAGATAGGTGGCCCGTTATCGATTGGCTTGCCAGAGCCATTGAAAATGCGCCCAAGCATATCCAAAGAAACAGGAGTTTTCAACACCTACAAAATAGTTAGAAGAAATATACTGGCAAATGAGTTGAAAACAACAGAAAAAAACGCAGGGAAAAATGAAATACTTTTCCTAAATACAACTAAAACAAACTCTTCTCAGTTCTCTTCTACCTTGCTACTATGGTTTCTACAGTATCATAAGAATTAGACATTTCTTTGCAATGATTCGATAGAATAAGAAAGCAGCAAACAGCAATCCTAGCCACTATCTAAAAGATGACGCAAAACTCTGCCAGTGCTTCCCTCAATACATAGCTTTTCATCATTGAAGCATATACCACATTTACAAACCAAACAAACCCTTGTGAAACCTCTACAGTTGCATGATATAATCACACGAAGTATAATGATTATAAATGGTCAATTCCCCCCCCCCCCCCCTTCTCTATGGTCACAGGAACAAGAGCATAAAATGGCTGGTATAAGCTGCCAGTGACTGACTACTATTGCGTCTTAAATACCACTAAACATTAACAAGTCCACTGTGAAGGCTTGATTGCCTAAACCTAGTAATCAGCAAGCCAGGTGTGGGAAAACAAACCTTCATAAGAAACACAAATAACAGGCTGCTATTATTAACCATCATACAGCACGAGAAAAATTACTCTCTATGGTTTCTCTACCAACATGACCTGGTCTGTAATATCCTTTCCAAAGTTTGCAAGCCATTGCGGTAGGCAGAAATATGAATACCAGCCAAAATGTTAATTAGCTTTGAGAGATCATAAAGGGGTTGATGACATATACTTAGGAAAATAACTTTTGCAATATTAACAGCCAAAACAGCCAGTATCATGCCAAACTAGAATCTTAGCTTACCACACTAAATAATTTGTCTCCGATGTCTAGTAACAACAAGATTTATTTCCCCTCTAGTTTATTTAAAAACCATATACCTCAAGATTTAAAAAACAACTAAAATGCATCAGCATTTGTCCAAATGTCTAAAGCCATAAAATCATGCAACAATTTCCTGACAGAAAAGAAGCTACTTCAATTATTTTCCCACTGTGTTTTTAAGGGCAGCTATTTTGCATATCAAACTTACAAGTGCAAGATAAGGATTAATCTTAAATGTAGGAAAGGAGGAGATTACATGCCTCTCCTGTAAATTGCACAGTTGTATATTTGTTGTCGATTCCAGATGTTCCTTCAAATACCTAGCCAAGGTGCCATATAAGTAAAATTATTGCACCAATTAAAGTATAGAAACTGGCACCATAACAGAAGCCCCACACTTTGCACGGTGAACAAGTTAACATTTTTCCTTTTGGAATGAGCACATAATAGGGATTCATGATATAAAGGAATACAAGATAAACTGAGATAAAAATTACCTGAACAACAGCCTTTTCTCCATCAACTTCTAGGACTTGACCACGTCTGGTTGTTCCATCCCCTAAACGAATATTAACAATTTCTTGATACTTGGGTCCCTGGAGAAAGCAATAACCCCGAATGAAGAAGAGTTGAAATCAAAATTAAATAAGAGTGAGAATGTTACTAGCTATGTTACTCGAACTTGGGTGTGACTACCATACACATGTTTCCATCACAGATATGTTCAGTTTTATTAAAGTTCTCCCATGTATTTGGAGGGTTCCCATGGGTCATATTTG
Organism: Gossypioides kirkii; assembly: GCA_005610355.1. Classification (NCBI taxonomy): domain Eukaryota; kingdom Viridiplantae; phylum Streptophyta; class Magnoliopsida; order Malvales; family Malvaceae; genus Gossypioides; species Gossypioides kirkii. Next base: position 257,483 of record CP032253.1, on the reverse strand, counting down.
CATAACTATGTTCAGATATGTGTTGAAAACAGGTATCAAACACAAGTAGTTCAAAGGCTACTAGATAATGAGCAAGAAAACCAGAACTTGCCTTCACTTTATCGAGGATTACCAATGGCCCAGCGACTCCGGAAACAGTTCTATATTCTGCAATTATCTCACGAAAAAAAAAGACGATCATTAATGATAAGGCTTCTTGCATGGAACAGAGTCCTCGTTGCAATGCATGTGGCTGCTTAACCAGAGGTACCAACAATTTCTCCCTCATTATTAACAAAGCACTCAAATCATTGATAAAACATAAATTCAATTGAACATAAGCAACTTAAAATGCTTATAAAGCAAGAAAATTTACCCATGCCGATCTCTAGCGTTCCCTCCTCCATGTTATGGTTGTTTTCTGCCTTGCCCATCTGGTAAGTCTGTCAACAAACAAAACAGAAAATTCGTTACTCTGAAAAAATTAGAAAAATTAAATTAAATTAAATTAAAAAGACCGAAATTTCACTCTCAAGTCTCAAACACTAGAAATATATATATATATATATATACAAACTTGATATTAATTAATCAGGCTCCCTTATCTCCAACAGCCCGGGGTTTTGTTTATTTAAAACACGCCGTTAATCTTAACCAGAGCCTGGAACGTATAATCTATTAATCACATCATTCTAAAATCACAAAAATCAAAGCTTTGTTTCAAAGTTAGAGAGTTAAACTCTGCTTCGCTTTACTAAACAAATAAGATAAGCGACAGATCATGGAACTAGACTGCTCAGACATGGTTCAAACATAATTAGAATTTAAAATCAAAATTCCTTTTTATTTGTTTTCTTTCAATTTCTCAGTGGCCAAACAGAATCCAAGTACCAAAGGTAACATTTCTTACAAAGAAACTCGAAGAATAAAAAAATTAAACACTTCTTATGCTAAGAATCGATCAAAATCAAATGACCACAATAAGATCAAACGGAGAAAAAAAAGTTATAGGTAAAATCAGTAGACGAACGGATCGAGTGGAACTGAATATCATACAATTAGATTAAAAGGAACAAACCTGAAAATAACTGTAATTAATTGAAAGGAAAATGAGATCTAAAACAGCAAAATTACAAATTAAAAGAAAAAGGAACTTACCTTTTTGTGTTGTTCTGTATTCACGAGAAAACTGCAAAGCAGAGAAAAGAGAGACAAGTATAAACAGGGATTAACAGTATCTTTCAGTAAATAATTATATGGAATAAGGAATGTTAAATGTTAATTATCCTCCTAATTTAAAATACTTTAATTTTAGAAAATAAATTGTATTATTTTAAAGAATTTCTCTCGTAGCAAAATAGAAAAATACAAACTTGAATTTATGCATTTTTAATCTATATTATTATTTAAATGTGTTATTAATTTAGTGTTACAAATCAATTTGATCTTAATTCTATTAATGAAAATTGTAAATATTAATATTTTAACTCATACCATCAATATTTATTTTCTTTAGCACTTTAACTAAAATTATATTTTAATATTTTTATACAGTTTAATGTTATTATATAAATTATTTCATTCATATTATTTTTATATATTGTTAATGCCATTGATTGAGTTGATGTCACAGATTAATTCGATACCAACTCAAATACAATAACAATGCAATGATAAATAGTTAAAGTGCATTAAAAAAAATTTAGTCCAATGTATTTATATATTTAAATTTCTTTTACTCACAATTTAAAATAATTTTTTAATTGTCATTTCATTCATAATGCACATGTGTTACTTTTATTAATTTCAAACATTATGCATCATTATTCACATACGTTATTGTTAAACATACATTTGTATTTTAACTATGTGATTTTCTCGCATGTACTAATACACGTATGATTATATCCGTTCTTGATATTTTTGGGTCTTAGATAAAATAATAAATTTAAGTTTTGGATCCGTTAAAAATTGGAAAAAATTGTTAAAGGCCTCTTAAAAGCTCAAAAAAAAAATTGGGACTCCTTAAAAAATGAAAAAAACAATTTTTTTTGGTCCCTTAAAAATTGAATTTTTTTGAGCCCTTTACAAACTAAAAAAAAATTCTAGATCCCTTGGGCCTTGAGCAGCTGCACTTCCAAACGATCTCCAAAGTCGGGCCTGCGTATAATAGAATTTTTTTTTGGTGAGTTGTACGATAAAATTTTTAATATACAATAATTGTACATTACCAAACCTTATTTGTTTATACTTATTGAATTTATGTCACAAATTAATTAAGTACCAACTCAGTTGATAAAATATAAAAAAGACTTGCTTGAAAAAATAAAATTATATTATTTTAAAAGTGTTTTTGCCATTTTATATATTTTATATAAAAAATTACAGACACAGTAAGATTTTGGGTTCCTGCCTGTTTATTATACAATAAGTTTACTTCACCATTAAATTTAAACATCATTTGCTATGTATATTAATTTGTTAAATAAATTTGTTTTTCATCCATATTATGGAAGTATCATGATATAATATAAATTATAACAATAAAAATAAATATTTAAATTCAACCGATTTTTAATTGGATATTGTTGATATAGGAAATAGATAAGAAGGAGATAAGAAAGAGAATATGATCGAGATTAAAATGTTGGTTCACTTGTGACAGGAAAAAAATCGAAATAAAAAGCTAAAGAAATAGTAAAAGAGAGGAAGGAAAAAATAGGGGACTTTAGAGTTTTTAGGTGAAAGAAAATAGTTATGCTTGCATATTTAGGGAAGGAAGAGAGATCATTGGCTCCTCGTGTGCTCTAGTATATATAAGGGAAGTATCTTTATCTTGTAGTGTGATGTCACTAACAATACTAAATGTAGGTTACTTACGTGGTCAGCTAAATGATAGGTTTATTATATATTAGTTGTTATCTTACATAGTATTATGTGGTCATGCTCTGATTTTTTTTATTGAAATTTTACGAAATTGTTATACATTAATTACATAGATCAAACGAAAACTATTATGAAGAGATATTGCTTATTATATGTTATTGTAAAATAAATTTTAATTGCCTCAGGAAATTGCTTCTATAAATTTTTGTAAAAAAAATAATTTTTGCAATCTTCAAAAAATGATTTTAAAGAAGATTGACAAACAAAAAAAATATTTTAAGTAAAATCATTCATAGAAAATATTGTTTTTTCAAAACAGTGATCTAAACATACTCTAAGTTGCTAATTATTTTAAAACGTGATATTAAAAAATTATAAAATAACGAGCATTATTAAAATAAAATTATTTTATTATATTAAAATAACAACTAATTTTAAAAATTAAACAAAATAAAAGTAAACAATTTAAAAATCTGAAGTAAAATATCTATATGAAAAAACAGGAGGAGAAATATAGGCATGTACACATCAAATGTTTTTCCATTTTATTTTAGGAACTCTTCACCTAACACGCCCGTACGTTATCTTTCACACAAGTTTCGATACAGGAACTTGTGACTTTCCGGTCACCGAAAACACTGTTTATTTTAGGTCAAATTATAGCTGTACCCATTGCACATTGACTTATTAGTACTATATAAACATAAAAATATTAATCGAACCCTAAGAGATTTTTAGATAAACTAAAAAATCCACCCTTTCGTATCTCTTGTTGATTCTTCAAGCAAAATGTTGACTGATACAGACAAGGAATTCTTATCTCTAACTGCTACTGTTACTGTATGATTTTATTTTCCCCTATTTCAGCTTCTTTAGTGTTTTCTTTTTTAAATTTCAATTTATATAGAGTTGATTCTTTGGTTCATTTTGATGTTTAGGCGGGGTATCAGTTATTTTTCTTTTTAATCGCGGCTGTTTTCCAGTTTGATAAACTGACTGATTTTGCAGGTACGCAATCCGTATGTTTAACTTATTTTAATGTTCTTTTCTACTATTATTTTAGAATTTAGAGCTAAGATCGAGAATTTTTTTAATCTTCTGGCTAGATTGATATAGCAATTCATAGGATTCTTCAAATGCTAACTTAGTTTTTTTCTGATTCATCGATTGCTGAATTTTTAAGTTTTTTTAAAGATATTGTTGTTTTTTTACCAGGAAGCACGAATTTCGTGATAATCGCTTTATTGACTCTGGTTAAAAAAGGATCATGGCATTTACGACAGGTAATTGGGAGTCGTTTTCTGACTTTATAAGATGAAAATAGATTGACAAAGTCTTATATCATCTCTGAAATCATCATGGAATATATGTACTTGATCTCTGTTAGATTATGATTCTCATATGAATTTAATTAAAACGCTTTTGATCCTTTAATTTAATTCGGTTGATTTTTGTTAATCCTTAGCTTGCTCAAGCTATTCAAGAAGTTTGTTATTGGGATGTATCTTTTTCACCTAACAGTTTCTATCATGTGTGAATTTGCAAATGCAGATGGAAAAGAAAAGGCCTGAAATCTATGTATCATAAGAAACTAGAACTAACCAAATCATAATTCTTATGACACTGTAGAGATTTCTTGACTTTTCCCTTTCCATTTGAATGGCCTGAAGCTTCTGTGTGACTTTCACCCTAGAATAATGTTTTGTGGACATATTTTCTCCATAGTGATTTTGCAGCTCTGTTTTTCAGGTAGTCCTGACGGCGATGATAGTAATATGGAGCACACGATTGGCACTATATCTCTTTTTTAGGTATGATAGTATGGAAGTTCATAAAAACACTATTCTCGCCAAGATTTTAGCACCATGTATTTAGTCTTTCATGATGATAGCTTGTTCATAATTGGTTCTATGAAATTTTATTAACTTCCGTGCGATGTTCCATTTTGTATGATTCATGTAAATTTTACAGCTGGTAGCTAACAATAATATTACTGTTATAATTATTTCCATTTGCACGGGCTAGACCATCCAGAGACCTGTATTCCCTCGGGTCTGTGGTAGGATTAACATGATGCCTCAAGCATTGGAAGGGTCTATTCTGTTTTCAGAAAAATCTGGCGAACATTAGGCACTTAGCTGGCATGCTACTTTTAACTACCAAATGTTCCATCTCATCGTTATATCTTACTGATTGTGGGCTGTGGCTCTTGTAGAATATGCTCATATAGTGACAATTAATGTTTTTTGTAACAGTTCCTCTTATGTGTAATATATTTTCATAATTATGCTTTTGGGACACAATGGTGATCAGAATTTTGCGATGGGGGGAGGATAAGCGTTATGATAGGATGCGCCATAATGTGGGGAACTTAGCAGTTTTCTTTATATTTCAGGTTCTTTTATCCTTCTGATCACAGCTATTTATTTGTTGTTTATTGGGGTTAGATTTTAAAACTAATGTATCCCAATCTTTGCATGCATCTCAGGGTCTTTGGGTGTGGACTGTGACTTTACCTGTAACAGTGGTTAATGCAAGTGACAAAGATCCATCCATTCAGGCCGAAGACATCATAGGGTGGATTATGTGGTTTGTGGGTACCATTGTTGAAATTTTAGCTGATAAGGACAAATTTTCTTTCAAGAATTCTCCAGAAAGCAAAGGAAAGTGGTGCGAAATCGGACTATGGAAATACTCTCGCCACCCAAACTATTTTGGTGATGTGAGCATCATAATTTTCCAGTGCACCAGTAAACAACTAATAAATTCTGAAAAAGTGCTTTGACTTTCTTATGCGTCTTGCTGTATGCTTTCTTAGAGATGACTCTAGCTAATAGTCCTTGTTTTAATTTAGTGTCCCAAATGCTAACTGATTGTGGGATTAAGTGTCTGGGATGGGTATATGTCCACATGAGTATGTTTAGTTTTTTCTAAATTTTTCCATGTATTTGGCTTAGAGAGTCAGATATCCATACTCATGTCCGGATATACGTTGGGTATGAGGGTCAAACATGGGTACTTCAACAAAAATTAAGAGTCGGAGCAACATAGAGATTAAGTGCCTACTTCATTTTGGTCTTGTTAGCTTTCATTCTCTATCATGCTGTCTTTCTTGAGCTCCTGTTTCATTGTTCAATCATGTGATTCTCAGATATTAAGGGCAGTAGGCTCATCTAAGGCTTTCTGGTGCACATAATAGACCTTACAGACCTCTATAATGGATCAAAATAGGTTTAATCTTTCACTTCTGTCCAAAACCTTGTTGTTCACCTTTAGTAAAAAAATACTGAAAAATTTATTTGCTTTTCAACATCTTTTCTTTCTAACGATATATCTACCTAGTTTACATTTCATAGTTAGGACTGGATCTAATATCCATATATGTGCTTCTGCACCATTTCTTGTACACCTACAAATGTAGGCTATAATAGTTGGGAATATCAAAGAATTGCCTTGTAGTTAGGTGACTGAGTAGAATCTCGCTCAAATAGGTGACTTGGGATTCAAGTAATTGAGAGATGTGGGTTTGGGGTTATATTCGATGTAATGAGAATCTCCTCGCTTTGTCTGATTGACATGACATAATATTCTTTTTGGTTGAAGAGAAAATAGAGTTGAACCCCACTATATCAGAGCCACTAGAGCATTGACGCTTTGCTTTTCCTTAATAATTTTCTAAATAATTCTTAATAAATATCATTTGCCAGATTTTACTTACCTGGGGATACTTTGTGGCCTCTCTTCCCATAATTGAAGGTGCTGAATGGCTTGTACTCATCGGGCCAGTCTTTTTGACATTGCTTCTGCTTTTTGTTAGCGGCCTAACAATTCTCGAGGTTTGTTTTCCTTGCTTCAATGTTTCTCTTTGGTGCAATATACTGATTTTATCTTACATCTATGGACACACAGAAGTCAGGAGACAAGAAGTTTGGTAATGTGGAAGCGTATAGGGTTTACAAGAAAAGAACTAGGTTAGTCATCGCTTCTTCCATCCTTTAATCTCTTGAAGTATGAAGTGGAGGCCTGAGTTACTGAGTCTTGACATTTTCTTATTTCAGCCCTCTTATTCCACTGCCACGATCAATATATGGGAACCTGCCGTATTGGTTCAAAGCTGTTTTTCTCTTTGAATTTCCTATCTACAACCGTTATTTAAACAGAAACCGGTGAGATTAAATCTTTTCTTTTGTTAGTTGTCACTTTTGGGATGTTATACACTTTTTTTTTTTTTCGAATAAGGGATGTTATACACTCTTAAATCTGTTTTCCTCTAGAAAGTTAGTCTTTTGTCCATCATGTCTATTAGACAAGAAATTTAGTCATAGGGTACAAAAGTGGAAGGGCATATTGTACTTAACCAATGCAGCGTGCTGATTGCCCAATAAAAAAAATATTGGTAATGCTGTAATGTTACATGGTTCAATGACTACCTGATTCAAGAGTTTTTATATAATTTTCCGTTTTTGCAGTACGAAGCAAGGATAAAACAGAAGTTGAGTTTGTGCTTCCTTATCTTTGGATTTGCGAGGTCGTAGGCGAGGTTTTGAAACTTTACTGGCACGTTTCTGATGAAGGCAAATAGGATCTTAAAGGTAATGCAGTTGTGGTAATGGTCCCATTGTTGCTATGTTTTGAACTTTGTTCAAACTTCTAAAACTTTGTATTTGTAACTTTTTCTGTGCAAATACGCATACATGTTCAAAGCTTGTATTTTAGACTCTATGGAATGGTCAAAACTATGGTGGTTATGTTTGAATAAATGTTACCAACAAAATAACATATTTTCAGTGGGATTTATTAAATAAAAGTTACATTCTGAACAGAAATAGGTACAATTCAATTATTTTATATCGTTGCATTTCGTTCATGCATTTGAGATTCTGAAATTTATTATTACTTATGGAACAAATTTTGGTGTAATTATGCCCCAAAAGAAGGTCCGACAGGCTTAGATGGGGATATAATACCATTTGTATCAAATATTTTATATACAAAGTAATTCGGATATATAATTGATCTTTGTATCACATATATGCATATTTATTTGTGATACAAAAGAAGCAAATTACTACAATATTGTGATTTTATTGACGGAATCACATTCTATTTTAGAGTTGTCCATATAAATTTTTTATATCTAAGTAATAATAATAATAAAAGGTAAAATTGGTTTTCGGATCCAAGCTTGGACAAGGTAGAGTTATACGGCATGTAGAAAATATATTTGTTGGATAAAGTTAAAATGTTTAGACATGATGGTGTTAGGTTTAACTCTTAATATGTGTGGATTTTTATTAATTTTAATTTTTTTAATTTTATATAAATGTAAAATAACCAAATTATAACAATATAATTCACTAGGTAAAAGACTGAATTTTTTTTTAATAATTTCTCAATTGAGTTAGAATCCGATTGATTGATGAGTAATACTAATTTAATTAATTTTTTGAATAAATATATAAATAACTAAATTTGAATAAATTGAAATTGCAACAGCCAAATTTTGAAAGGAAAAAAAAAAAAAGCGGGATACATGAAAAGGCATCAGAATTGCATGAAAATTTACACTAAAAGTTCTGGGGGGAAAAAAAGGCAGTCAGTTGTAACAACAATTATTTGAGTGTCTAGTAGCAGTGACTTCATCAATGGTGATTATTTCTTTTCCAGCCCCAACAGCATTTGATTCTTTCATATTAACATCTAAACATTTTTGACTCATTGTGATTTCATGAATTTTGTTGATCATTCTTAAAAACGCTTCTTCCACGTTCAAATTTCGTAAAGCAGATGTTTCCATGAAAAATAAACCTTCCATCTCTGCTATTTTCTTTCCTTCTTCTTCGCTTACTTGCCTGGACTCACTCAAATCCGATTTGTTCCCAACAAGCACAATCACCATTTCCAAATAACCAAATTCTCTTAGCTCATGCATCCATTTCTTCACGTTTTCGAACGTTGTTCTTCGGGTTATATCGTACACTAACAATGCCCCCAATGCTCCCCTATAGTATGAACTTGTAATTGCTCTAAACCTACATCCATGTACATTTTGCAGTCTTTACGTAAATCAACAAATGTGGAGGAACATGGTTTTTTTTGCTCTAAAAGTTTCCTGGAAGCCTCACAAACGAAGAAATAAAATTGTTTTAGGGGCAGAGATGAATTATAAATTATTAAAGTGTCTAAGCGCATCAACCACTGGGGCAAGGGGGGTCAAGGCCACTACCTACCCCTTTTACCTTCATTTCAGGTGGTTTTTGTACTATGAATTGGATTGAATTTTACCTCCTCTATTTAAAAAAAATAAGAAAACTAATCCTTGAATATTAGATAAAAAAGCAAATGGGTTTTTTTTTGTTAAAAATTTCATCTATTTCTACGGTTAAAAATTGATCCTTATACATCGACACGAGGTACATGTGGCACACCTTGTCTAACTATTTAGTTATTTCATTAGCCACATCAATTTTTTAATAATAAAAACGGATGAAAATTTTATCTGAAGATTACTTTGCTTTTTGATTTAATGTACAAGAACTAATCTGATCATTTTTTAGGGAAAAAAAATACAATCTGATTCTTAACACGTCAACCTTCTTAATATTTTTAGCTTTAATTTACTCATTAAAATCAATTACAACTTAGTATTCTTTAGATATATAATATTTTTTTTATCCAAATATGGGTTTGAATAGTAATACTCAAAATTAATTTTAATTATAAATGAATTCGGATTTTAAAAAAGTTGTATAAACTTATATTTAAAGATTACAAAATTACGGATATCGGAAAATCAAGGACGCTTGGATGCATGCAAGAAACATTTTTCTACCTCATCAGTTTCAATGTTCATAAACTGAACAAAGTGTAGTGAGAACAGGCTGAAGCTCCTACCAATCTCCTCTGTCACTGGGACTCGCAATAATTCAGATAACAAGCTTCAAAGCTGACACCCTTTTTTGTGTTTAGCCTAACCTTAATGGAGATTTTGTTTTAATTAATTATCTTATTAATCCAAACTGATTAAACATTATTATGTACAGAATTGATTAAAGATAAAAAAAAAAAAAGTCTCCTTTTATTCAGCAGTTCATCAGCAAGAAGCGTGTTCTTGTGATTTCCCTGAGTTAACTCACAACTACTCATATATATATATAGGAACATGCAAGTAGCTTGAAAATATAGCTTCTAAAGGGAAAGTAGTTAACTGAGTCACTGAGTTTAGACACAGTGGTCCCGCTTTAGCTGAATTTTAGTGAGTTGAATCAATCAGCATCGATTCATCTCAACCAAACAAAGAGGACTTTTTTCAAACAATACTCGATCAAGTTGATCGAACAAATAATTCATTCATTCGTTCAAAATTTGGGTTATCAATCAAATTAAGCATGATTTAAGGATGATCATCTCATATCTTACGGATACGAAGAACAAGGAACGAAAAAAGAAGATTCTAAGTTCGAATTGTGAAAATTACCTTTCTTGGCCGGCGGTATCCCATATTTGAGCTTTAAAAACTTTGTCGCCAATCTTAACATTCCGATAAGCAAATTCAACGCCTATAGTAGGCTTGGAATCCAATCGGAATTCATCTTTAGCAAACCTTGAGAGGAGATTCGATTTTCCAACTGCAGAATCACCAATCAACACCGCCTTAAACAGGTAATCACACTCTTCGTCATATGAATCTGCCATACATACATATATACGTATAGTAGTCCACAAATACTAGATCTTAAAACTATTCAGGATAAGAAAAAAATCTAAAGGAAAATCTTGAAAAGAAAGCCAAAACAAACAAAATGAAGGAGTTGAAGAAATGAAGAAACCAATTTAGATATGTCTTTAAAACACTAATATATATACACACGATTCCAAATCAATGTCTTCTTTTAGCTGTTTGCTTTTGAGGGTATGGTATTGTTTGCATGTGAAACCATTCGAATTCAAGTGTTTGTTACAGGTACAGGTATATACCCAATATGTCTGTGAATACTTTTTTTATTTTCTTTTTGGGGCAAATTTAAGAATTCTTTTAGGAGGGTTGGAACTGAATTATAATTTTTTGAGATGTAAAAATATGATTTTATCTATAGAGAATCTAAAAGAATTTTTAGTGGGGGTCAAAATTGAATTATAAGTTTTTAAGATGTCAAAATATAATTTTAATATTTATTAATTTTTTATTCCATCATTTTTGCAGGGATTAAATAGATTTTTTTATATATATTTTGAGAGGGTTAAAGTGTAATTTTACTATATATTAACTTAAAATTTTCATTATTCACAAAGGGACTAAATTGCATGATTTTCAATTCTAGGGGGCCAAGGCCTCTGCCTATCTCCTTAAAATCGCCCCTAATTCAATCATTTATTACTTCATAATTTCATTATTTTTGAAATGACTAAAATCATCTTTCTTTCTTTTTCCCATTTTTTGAGAGTCAAAAGTACAAATTTAATATATATTAATTATTATTTATAGGAGGATTGAAAGGTAAATTTTTCATTTTGGGTTCCCTTGTGGATACATATATTTTTCAAATTTTAATAATTTTTTAATTGAGTTGATGTTCAATTGATACATTATACTAAAACTTAAATATAAATATAATTACTAATTAAAAACGATATTATTGAAAGAAATAGTCACGAACCTTAAACATGAATCGTTAAAAAAATACCAAAAAGATATAAATATAATTATAGATTATTTATTTATCTAAACTTTTCTTGTTAGGATGAAGTGCTTTTATTATTCCGATATGTTATTATTAGTATGCTTTTCGTGACATCATGTGGTTGTTGTATGATGGGTTCAATTATATTAAAAAAATATATGGTAAAGAAATTGTGGTTAATCATCATATAAATAGTTAATTAATACTCCTTTTATAAAATTTAATTTGAGTTATTACTTTTTATTTATTTTTTTAAAATTAGACCAACTTGAATATTTTTTTCTTAAAAATGTTTTTATTAAATTAAATATTTGATTACCTTCAAAATAAATAAATTATTTTATTTTACGTCATAGGAAATTGATACAATCTATTCACACAAAATCTTATTTCATCTCAACCAATTAAAGTTTAAAATACAATTTAATCCCCAATTTTTTTTTTAGCTTCGTCCTTGTTTTATATTAAATTATTTAGTTAACATTTAAGTTAATTTATTTTTTATCTTTCAACACCATATTTAAAATGAACATTTTAAACTTACCATAATATTTTTTGACAACAATAAAAAACACTTTAGATTAATAAATCATATTTTTTTTACGACACTTTTTTTTCAAATGTACTTTTCGACCGCAACAACATTAGAAAACTAGTCCTAAATCGATTTATTTATCTATATTTTCTTCCAAGTTTGTTTTTCTTTTTAAATATTATTGAGTGAAAAGAAAAGCATGCAACAATAAAAATAATTTAAGAGCTTTTAATATGATTTTATTTTTTGTATCGAGTTAAAACAGACAAATCAAACTCAATTCAACCGAGTTAAATCATAAGGTGCCAACTCAAGCAAAATTAGAGTGATTACTTTGTTTAAATGGAACATCAATTATGAAAAAAAGCATCAAAAGGCAAAACAGCAAATTAATTCAACTTCATGTCTGCGACATTTTAGGCATTCAATGATTATTTGAAGTGTGAACCTCAACTTTTATTTTCTATTTTCTTTTTAAAGATCGACTTAAATATGATTTTGAAATAATAACTAATCCCCTCAATTTTTGTTGTATTCTTAGCAATCCTTATATTCAAACATAAAGACAGAAGAAATTTGATTTAATTTGAAAAAATCAATTTTATTAAAATTTTGAGTTATTTGGTATCTTCGAATCAATTTGAATAAGTAATTTTATTTTTTGAATTCAAGTTGAATTAGATTTTACAACTCGAATAATAAATTGATGTAACTACCCCTTTCGTCACTAATATTTTTAAAATGTATTATTCTTTAAAAAATCACAAAAATTTAAAATATCTATAAAATAAGTTTTCAATTTTTATAGAAATATATAAAAAATAAATTTATTGAAAAATCTTAAATATGTATAAACGTTAAACTACATTCTTTGAAAAAAAATCATAACTGATAATTTTCAGGCATTAAACAAAATAAATTATCATATTAATTATCATATTTTAAAAGAGTTTTCAATATATATGTATATATATATGATATTTATGTTATTGAACTTAAAATTTAATCATATTGTCAACAATATTTAAATACGGTAATTTTTTTAATTTAGCTCGAACCGTTTTATTTGATTATGCTTGACTTGAATTTTATTTCACTCAATTCGATCGAACACTCATTCTTATTCAAATATCATATGTAAAATTATAGAAATTAAAAGAAGGTGGGTTCAAATGGATAATATCATGTTTAAGTAAGTAAAATAAATAATGAAAGTGAGTAGAATGTATTTAAATGGATAATATCATGTTTAAGTAAGTAAATTTAATTAGGGATTGGATTCCTTGTTTTAGTGACAATTAATATTTTTCTCTGAAATCAGTAAATTCCAATTTTGTCTTTTCATTAAGAACATGTATATACCTATAAGATAACCCAATTAACCATACATTCGTGAGTCATATTATTATTCATCTAAACACGAAGCTTGCCTTAATCAAATTATTTGTTCTATTTTAAATTCTGATCTGATATTTAAGAGAATTTGAGCAGATATACAAAGTCAAAAAATATAGGTTTGGCACAAATATTAATCCAATATATATTTTAGAGAGGCTGTAAATAAATAAAAAAAATTCAAGTGTGGATTCAAGGATGAAGAAAAATTTATCTTTCAAAATATCAAAATTAAATGTTAAAAGGTTTAAAGTACAATCTTGTTTTTGTAAATAATTATTATTTTAGAATTTGAATGGAATTAAGTTAAAAAAATTTCATCTCAGGAAAGTAAAGTCTATTTTTAGCATTAAATAAATTTATAATTTTGGTTAACTAATCAATTCAATTAATTACTCGATTTCGAATTGAAATTTAAAAAAAAAATTAAACTAATCCTTGATCGAATTTGATTCAATAGATAACTGATTAATCAAAATACTTTGATTTGATCAATTAATTTAATTAAAACAGAATTATGCACACGCATAAAAGAGGCTTACCACCGCAAATGTGTCACCAAATTTATTAACAAATATTATTATCAGATGAATTTCTCAAAATAGAGCACTTCGAGATAAGAAGGTGGATAGATCATGCAAGACTTAATTTTTAAGCATCATAGACGCAATGGGGTTTGTTGGAGGCTTTCACGGTGATTAATTGATTCACCAAAGCGAATTCATGGTAATTATTAACAATTGATAAGCTGATAAATCTCATTACTGTCGTGATTACCACCGTGTGATGGTTAAAATTTTAATTTGAAAAATCAGATTAATATAAATAAATTAACTTTTGAATATCTTAAAAAGAAAAAAATTATTGTTACCAATCCAATTTAAAATTTCATTCTATGGATTTATCAAAAAAATATATAAAAAAATTCATTCCGTGGAACTGAGAATCCATCAAGTACAGCAAATTCCATTTAGTTATTGTCAATAATTAATACTCGAAACAACCTATAAACAATGCCTTTGATTCATTCACGTCGTTTGAATCAACAAAAATAACTGTCCAAAAAACTTGCAATCCTACGGCTTCGATTCATTCGTCATTGCCCGGCTTCGAATCACTCATCATCTTCCGAAACTCCTCGAAATTAATATGCCCATCATGATCCGCATCCACAGTAGCGACCATCTTAACAGATTTCTCAACCGAACACGTCATCCCCAACCGGTTCAAAACCAGATGCAACTCTTCCGCCGAGATCAAGCCATTCTTATCCTGATCATACAAATCGAAGGCCTCACGAAGCTCCGTTTCAGCGTTGTTGGTGTCGAAAGAGGAACTACAGAGGTTGATGAACTCGGAGAGGTTGATGAATCCGTCTTTGTCGATGTCGAGTTCTTCCATGACACGTTTGATTTCCTCCTCCGGGGAGGAGCAACCCAACGCTTTCAAAACATCGTCGAGCTCCGATACAGAGATCTTGCCGTCCTTGTTTCTGTCGAATTGGTTGAAAACTTTCTGGATTGGATCCATGGTTGGCTACTGCTGGACATGATTCAATCTTTTTTTTGGTTTTGGTGAACGATTAAAAGTAGAGAGGGTTGAGTGACTAATTTTAGTTTCCACCTTGAATGGTGGGAGCGAAATAAGAGGGGTGGGATTAGGCATTTTATTTTAGGATCGTGGAGGAAAACACGGAAAATAGAGCCTTTGCCATATTGTATTTGCTAAAATATGAGGTCGTTATACTCTTCCAAAATTTAGAATTTAATCTTTATATTTTTAAAAATTTGATCCCTTAATTTTTTAAATTTCAAAATTTAAATCTAATTGCTAATATTGTTATTTTTTTATTAAATTTGTTAATGTGAAATTTTGAAATAAAAAAATACTCACTTAATAACAATATAACTAAAAAATGACATTGTAATGAACTTGAGTTTAATAAAATGATTTTAATTTACAGTTAAACTTAAGTTTTAAAATATAAAAAAATCAAAATTTTAAAGTTTAAAATATAAAGATTAAAATTTAAATTTTAGAAGAGTACAGGGACCTATGTCAATTTTAACCTATTCTATTACTTTTCTATCCTTGCAATGCTACTATATTTGACCTCTTTCGTTGAGTGCTCCCTACATGTTTTGACTGCAATAATAATGTCACCATTATTTTGATTTTGATTTGTATTTAGAAAATACTTGTTTCTTTCATTTTTTTATTTTTTTTTTTAAAAGTTGAAACATATTAATTGGACCTTAGATCTATTCAGCACATCTTAGGCCGAATTCTTGGATAAAAATTTTGATATTTTTTCTCTCGTTTTTCCTTCAATTTCATTCTTCTAAATCAATTATGAGACGGAGATTTTATTGGGCTAAAACGCATTAACGGGCGTATGAAGGGTAAAGTTATCTAAAATCTTTTTCTTTAAACTCTAGAGTTCACACATTGTCTCAACAGTTTATTAGCCGTTACCTCTGCCTATGTTAGCACTGACAAAAGGGATTGAATTAGAGAAAGTAAATAATTCAGAAAATCTTATTAAATCATTTGAATAATTAATCGGCACATAATAATTAATTAAGTTTGAGCTAAGATATGAACTAAATAATTTTTTTTATTTTTTTATAAATTAATTAATAGCCGAAGAAACATGGAAGGAGGTGTTGTGGTAAAAAAATGGAAAGCGAGGAAAAAGTTAAGGGGTGCTCTGAAAACCAACAAATATAAAAAAGAAACAAGGGGTTAGCTGTCAACAACTCTCTGACACCAGTTCATAGAAGCTCGTGAATTTCAATTCACCAACACAACCCTCCTCCTTTTCAAACTTACCAGTTCTCTTCTCTATAATCTATGAGAAAATTATTTAAAAATTGGATGGACAACTAAGACAGTTTCAATAAACTCTTCCAAAGTGTAAATTACTTTATTAGCATTTCTGGACAGGTAAAAAATTAAAAATATGTAACAATAGTAAAATCCCACATATGCAGGACCAAAACAGAAACTTTTATTGGTTATACATTTTCCCCTGAATGTGATCATCCTCATATACATCCCCATCCAAATATACCAACCTAATCAAGGTATTCAAATTGAAACTTTCTAAAATGATTAAAAGAAGCAATCTTCAATATTCAAAAATTGCAAGTTTTAAGATCTTCAATATTCTCATCATTATTATGTGAGTTTTTGTTAAATTTTGAGTGCTTAAATTTAAATCCCGTTTGCTGTTTTTGTTAAGTACGAGGATCTTAAATATTTAAATTTGTTAAGTCTCGTTAGCACAGATTTTTTATTAAAAAAAGTTTTGAGATTTGATGTGTATATTTTTTATTATTATATAAAAACTTTAAAAATCAATCTCAAAATAATATAGTTGCACTTTTAAAAATAATTATACAATTAAATTACCTTACCCAACCCGTAACATATACTACATTATTAAAATTTGATGAAATCGGGAACAGCTATCTCAGATGCCATAGATACCTTTTTTTCTGTCAATATATTCAAAGATCTTAACTGCAGCTCACGTGGTGAAGGACCCATGGCCCCCACTCGGCAGTGGCCAGCACCACCGCCACCCACTCAGATATTCTCTTTTTAACTGTGCAACAGATCTATAATGAGAAAAAGCTAACAAAAATTCGCCATATATAATTCTAAATATAAATTAATAAAAAGCCCCACTACATAAAATTCGACATATAGTATACGAAGATATTAGAGAGTAATATACGTAGTAGATCTAGCATCTAACTTTGATGATAATAGTGCGAGGGGGCGTAAAAATTCTAGCGACGATGGGGGCAAAAAGTGACCAAATAGTTGCCGTGGGTGCAAGTAGCAATGCTAGTTGGATCGTCGTATGCATAGGAATATGCTTTGGGACAAGCAGCCTTGAAAATCTTCGAATACGCTGTTGGCTTGCATGACTGGGGGTTCCCGAAGGCCCCAGTGCAGCAATACCTCGGCGAGTTGAAAGCAAAGCAAGCACTTTTACAGGCCACCACTCGCTTGTTATCCTTCGATCTCACTTGTAAACCAACGGGGCACATTAAGTTCAAGTCACTCACACACCCAGCGTAGCTGCATTTGCCTGAGCCTTTGAATGGAGTTATTGACATTGCTATGTTGTACCCATCAACCAAGCTCACGTCGTAGAAATCTTGGTCCTGGCCGAGGGTGATTTCGGCTAGCGTAGCAGGCGGGGCACCGCCGAGACCGTTACAGAAGAGGGACCCGCCGCAGTCACCAGTAGCGCAACGGCCGCGTCCGGATGCGTCGAAGGAGCAGCCGTGACGACCCCAGAAACGACCGGACCAGAGGGGAGGGAGACGCAAGGTGTAGGCCTTGTTGGGTCGAAGTTTAAAGCCACCGCGAGCTAAAAGTGGCTTCCCAGCGCTGGGTTGGATACCTGGCCACACTGGGTGAGGGCACTTGTTGTAGAGTGTTATCGTTGTTGCTGTTGGAGACAAAAAGAAGCAAATGTTATAAAAGACCGTACATATAACCAAGTTAAAAACTTTAAAGTGTAAGAGAAGAGAGTACCAGAAATGTAGGAGAAAAAAAGCGTGAAGAGTGTGAAAGTTAGCAGAGATCTCAGCATTGTCGCCATGGCTGAAACCTTGGGTGCCAAGGAGCATGTAAGAGAAGAAATGGAGAGGAAAGGACTGCCTGGATTAAATCACTAAGCTCTAACCATGGTAGGCTTTTTATAGATAGAAAAGAAACCAGAGTCAGGGTTTGGTTACTATTTGATGTTTCTTTGTTTTCTTTCTAGTGAAATGTGAGTAAAGCCTGCTGCATTATGGACCTCCCCTACTGTAAACGGGACTTCAGTGAGATGCATATTGAACAATAAAAAAAAGGTGGGGAGAGAAAAATAATAAAAGACAGCACTCAGGAGTACTGTAAACCCCTTTTCAACGGTTCTAATTTGGCTTTTACAGCTCAAGAAAAAAGAAGCTCACCTTTACAAAATCTTCTGTTCTCTTTAGTAGGATCTGAATCAAATTGAGGTAATAAAAGTTTTGAGTCAAAATATGAAGTTTAAAATAAAGAAAGAAACGGTTAGAAGCAAAGGGAGATATATAGACCATCACATTCCCAAACCCAGGCCCGGAACTCTTAGAGCACAAGATAAAAAGTTTTGAAAGATTAGAAACACCTATTGCTCTATGAATGAAAAAACTGTACGCTAATGCTATCATAAATTGGGAGTTTGGGACACCCAACCATCAAGGTCAACTCAATATTGAGGGGAAAATTACCCAAATATTGATGTGGAGAGTCTCTATCTAGTCCCTTCACACCATGGCGTTGAAAACTTTTGTGAACCTAAAACAACATATGCAATCAAGTGACAAAGTAAAAATGGAGCAGAAAACTCAAGTCGCAATGGAGTCGAAAGACCACGGGCCTTCACCTCGTGAGGCCATATCGAGGTCAAACACATGCTGTTTTGATCGGAGGACCTTTCCTAGCTGGGTTGGTGCTTCCAAGGCTCCTCCAACCAAACTATACTACGGTCAAAGTGGCGAGTTGACACACGGTGGAGATGGGAGGCCAGTTTCGGTATTTTAGACAAGTTTAAACCGGACAACGTTGGGAGTTGGGACGTTTAGCTTGAATCATCTAACATTTTGTGAGTAATTTAACATTCAAACATAATATTCTCATTTTTTAATAATATCAAGATTCAAAAATATATAAATAATAATAATACCACCTCTATCTCAAATGATGTAAGTCATTCTATAACATTTTTACCTTTCCTTAAATCATAGACATATTAATAAAATCCAAACTCAAAGGATTAAATTAAAAAGTTTCAAATTCAAGAAGTGGTGCATATATGTGTATATAAAAAAAAAAATTCAGGAATCACCGAAAACGTAGGAAAACAACAGTGAAGAAGAAAAACAAAAGGGTGCTTGCTGAATGACGGAAAAGGCAGTTCAATAATCGAGGTTGTCAGAGCCCTTTGGGGGGAACTCACTTGTCTGTATCCACATCCAAATGCAAATGAAAAACGCAAACAAGGTCATTGTCATTTTGCCTTCACATGTCATGTGCAGGGGAATCACCCTGTTCCTTTTATTTTTTTTCCTATCTCAATCTCCTTCCGCTCTCCAGATTATACCACCTAAATATAGCTTCAACAATATTTTCATATGAATTCAATCTGTAATATGAATAAAACGATAATAATAGTTCAAATCTAAAAGCAATTAAACTATTAAATCATTTTGTAATATGAATAAAACGATAATAATAGTTCAAATCTAAAAGCAATTAAACTATTAAATCATTTTAAATTGTGCAGCTTTAAAATCATCAAATACAATTTCTTTTATAAATATAAAATTTTTAATTACTTTTCAAGAACCCATCCTCAGAATTTTATAAATATAAACTCGAAATGTATAGGTAGAGATATTCATAGTCGGGCTGGTTTCTAAGCCCTGAGCTCGGCCCACATATGAGTTTACATATTGCTTAAGCCTCTTTCAATATAAAAAAAAAATTGAATTTGATCCGATCTCATCCGTTTATATTTAATTTTTTAAATTATTTTTTATTTAAAAATATTAGAATAGAAGTTTTTTAACACATTAAAAAAACATTAAAAAGTATTAATATTAAAAACACAAGTAAATATAATAAATATTTTATTGTATTAAATATAATTTAATAATATTATAATTAAGGTTGTGCTGTTTAGTTGGGTAAGTTTTTTTTATGTTTTGAGTAATGAATTTAATTATTATTGGATTAGTGATTTAATATAAATATAAAAATAAATATACATATAAATAATTATTTAATATAATATTTATTCTAACATAATATATTTCGGCTTAGCTTGGGCTAAAATATCTTGCCCAAGGCCCAATCCATACAGAAAACAAACCTTAAAGTTTATTCAAATTTATTTTTCGGGCATCGTAGTTTGTCCAAGCCCTTTCATTTTTTGGGTACACCTTCAAACCTGAATAGATAATTCGATTCATGAGCAGATTTGGTGTAACAATCCATTTTTCAGTGGTGTTAGAAACAGTAATTTCGGGACCACAAATCCGACGATAAAATTTTATGATGAGTGTTTAAATTAAATAAGTCAATATAATTTCATATAGAATTTTGAATTAAAAAAAATTAATTATTGAATTAAAATTTAGTATAAGTGGTTTAGTTCAAAAG
The DNA here is from genome assembly GCA_005610355.1 of Gossypioides kirkii. Classification (NCBI taxonomy): domain Eukaryota; kingdom Viridiplantae; phylum Streptophyta; class Magnoliopsida; order Malvales; family Malvaceae; genus Gossypioides; species Gossypioides kirkii. Next base: position 236,798 of record CP032253.1, on the reverse strand, counting down.
TCAAGTGATTTTAAAAAATGAGGTATCTGGATCTCGTTTCTGAAATTAAGGGCCGTAAATATTTTTATTAAATATTTAAAGAGTCTTATTATATGTGAATTGAAGTTAGGTGGGGTAATTTTGATGATTACTTGCTTAATTAATGAAAAAAGATTAAATTGAAGAGGGTTAAAAGTTAATTGCTATTGATTAAAAATAAAAAGGACCAAAGTAGTAATTACACCATGGTCAAAAAGTCCAAGCAGTGGAGGATGTGATTACCTTCCACTAACTTTTAGGTTATTTATTCATTTAGTCCTTTTTAGTTTAAGGCTAAATTGTGGATAAGTTTGTTTAATCAAAATTTAATACAATTAAAAGAACAATTATGAAATTTGACCCTCCTTAAATGGCTTAATAATAGAAATGAAGTGTAATTCTTTAGATTTTGGTAAATTTCTATTAAATCCTAATTAAATAAAGATTTACTAATTAGTTTATTTTTCCTATATGATCGGGAATGATGATTTTGAGGTCACGATTTTGATATGTTAGGCTGTAAATATTAATTATTAATATTTATGAGGTCATTAGTATTGTATTAGAATTTGGTTATAAAATTTAATCGCTTAAATAGTTAATTAAATGTAGTTAATTAAATGAAAATGATTAAATTGTAAAATGTGCAAAAGTTTAATTAAAAGTATTAGGTGTCAATTGGAGGTTTAGCTGAAACACCTAAATGGTAATTAGACCACCAATGAAAGTATGGACGGTTTTGGATTTGGAAATGTTGAAATTTAATGTTATAATTAAGGGTAAAAGAGTAAATTATAAAATTTAAGTAATTAAACTAAATAAAGGTGAGAAAATCCTTATTTTCTTCTTCTTCTTCAATCTTTGGCCGAAGAAAACCTTGGAGAACACCAAGCACATTCGGCTAGTTTTGAGCTCTAATTTGGTGAGTGGAATCTTGCCCCTTTTTAGTGATTTTTATGTTTTTGAGTTCATATTAGCTTGATCTAGCTAACCCAAGGACTAATTTGTGATTTTTCAAATGTTATAAATTTTGCCATTGATGAATAAGCTTGTTCTTGAAAGTTTATGTGAGTTTATAAGCTTGGTTGTTAGATTTGATTATTTTGTAAAGTAGATTTTGATGATTTTATTGTTTAATGACTAAAATGTTAAAGTGATAAATTTGTATGGACTTAAGGTGAAATAATTGCAAAAGTGAGTTGTATTGAAGTACTATAGTATTCGGCTGAACTTGATTCTATTTAAAAATGGTTAAATTTACAAGTTTGAGCTAAAGGACTAAATTGAATAAAAATGAAAAGTTAAGGGTAATTTTGCAAAACTACCAAAAATGCTTAATTGCATCAAATGATTAAAATTTCATGTTGATTTAAATAATTTAATGAAATTATTATAATAGATCAATATTGTGTCTTGATCGTGGAAAAAGGAAAATTACAGATTTGCCCCTGAAGTTCACTTTAACTGCAATTTCGTCTGGTAAGTTCGTACAATAAATAGTTGATTCAATTTCTGTTTGTAAATTATTGAAATGATTTAAGTATGTTGTATTTAAATTTATTTGTTTAGTAAATATTAAATTGAGATATTGAATTAAATTGAAATGAAATTGTATTGAGGAGTATGATTAAAAGTAATAAAATGGTATAGTTGAAATCAGGTGACAACGAAACGCTTAAATAATTATGTGTTGTGTTTGTTGTTATTCATGTTACGAATGAATTAATTTGGTTGATATATGACAAATAGAAATTAAACTAAATGACATGGTTCATTAATTCGATATCTTGTCTGATAAATAAGGATTTTACGGATGTTTGCTGGAAAAGGTATACTCTGATAAAAGTTAATTGAATTAGACATGGTATATGACACATATGAACTTCGTGAATATTTGGGACACAAAGGACATGTCATTAGGGGCTATACAATTTCGGGAGCTAGACTTGGATGTTTTACTGGCTGATAGTTCCTGTACTTGAGTCGATACTACAAATCAATCCGGTAAGTTCGTATGGTTAAATTCTAGTTTGAATTTCATATTTTGTATTGTAAACCATTGTAGTGAATTGAAATGGTGATCGAGAGATGGAAGACGAGAATAAAGAAAACGAAAGGCAACGGGCTTTGAGCCGTAAATGAAAAAGGGTCCGATGACTAAGTGTCATCGTGAGTATATGAATCCTTTACGAATTATGAGGTTCGATGGCTATGTGTCATCGTGAGTATATGAATCCTTTACGGATTATGAGGTCCGGTGGCTATGTGTCATCGTGAGTATATGAATGAAATGAAATCCATTTTAGATTAAAGATCCGATGACTCTGTGTCATCGTGAGTATCAAATGCAAATCGAAACTTACCTGAATGTATACAATTTAATCAATGCAGTTGATTAGATTTTTTTTCAACTCTTGAAGTTTGGTAAATCTATTTAACTTTACGAACTTACTAAGCTATGAAGTGCTTACCTGTGAAATTGTTGTTGTTTTGTACATCCAATTTTGTTGTTCGGGGATCGGATCAACATGGAGCATCACACTATCCCGGAGTGGTTCGGTAGTTATTTCATCACTTGGTTATATGGCCTGTACTAGGATGATATTAACTTGTATTTGAACTAAAAGATGTTGAAATCCTTCTATTTCGATTATGTAAATGGCATGAAGTATGACTTAGATGCTCAGGCTTATAATGCTTGTAAGACTTAGAAGTTATGTATGTTATGTGATGTTTTAATGCATAACTTATACTGGTTGCGTTTGAGATATTAAACTTGTATCTTGGCATTACTCTTGAGATCCTGCATACTTGTTTCGTTAGAACTTATGCATGTATCGGTAGAAGTGCAGGGTAGGAGAGAGGTTGTTCTCTGACTTGGGTTGTATCGATATTTAAGATACAAGTTCGGTAGTTTATGGTATTGATGTATCGGTAGTAAGAATGATTGTATCGGTAAAAATTGCAAGATAAGGATTTTTGCTCTTTGGAGTTTTTGGTATTGGTAGTTGCATGAATTGTTTCGGTAGTTATGTCACATGTATCGGTAGAATCATCTCGAGTATCGGTAGAACTCTGTAATATTTCTGAACTATTTTTTGACTTGACAACTACCGGTACATGCTCATCAGGTACCGGTAGAAGTGTCCAAAAATCATGGAAATGACCTTTTTATCCTTGTTGAGTTGTAATTTTTATTTGATGATGATTTATGATATGTTAAGTGCACATCTTTATTAAAATAAGACTAATTGAAATGAAAATAAAAGACGAACAGTGATAGATGAACAGTAGGACGCCAAGACCCTAATCGATGACGGTTTCGAATTTTGGGTGTTACATTTGAGTCTAGGTTCCATAAATTATTTAGTAGTTAGTTTTCTTATCTATTGTAATGCAAGGGATATTTATAAATTAGGAGTTAATCTCAATATTGACTATATTAATTTGCTTTTTTTTTTATTGTGTATCATATTATAGTATATTTAAATTATTTATAAGTTTTTTTTTATTTGAATGAAAGTCTTGGTGTATTTGGCAAATACAACTATCTTGAGTTCTGAGTATTATATTATTGTGTATTTAGGTTTGAGACTTAAACCTATGTAATTATATGCATTGGTCTTTGAATCTCATTATGCGCAATTATCATGTACGGATTTTAATATAGTTAGTCTTTTTCGTCAACTGTAGTCTAGATTATTGAAGTTCTTAGTCCATCTGCGTTGTAATAGTTTGATTCAACTTTACAATTATACGAATATATATATATATATATATATATATATTTGTATTTAGAGAAAATATTTAGTATACTGTTAGTAGAGTTTTTGAACTTCACAAGCGAAATCAGAAGATTAACAATTGTTCTACAAAAATATAATAAAATATTAAAAAAGAAAAAAAATACATGACAATTTTTGAAGCCTACGAAAAAAAAAGGAAACTATCATTGTACAAATATTAACCCTTATGTTTATACTTTGTATTTTTTTTATCACTTTAATAAAATGAAGTAAAATGGTAGCTAAACACCTTTGTTTTGTTTTTCTTTAAAAAAAAAGGTGGTGGTAATTTAATTTTCATTTTACAGTGAAAAGTAAAAAAGAAGTTTAGTAGAATAATTAAGGAATACCACCCCCATTATTAGAGTTAAAACTTTTTTTTCAAAAAAAAAAATGTTTAATTTGAATTATGAGGATAAACATGTAAAATAAAAAAAATGTAAATACAATATGCTTGCAAATACATATCAAATTCTATAGAACTGAAATCAAACACATAAAAATATCTGTTAATTTTTAAAAAAAATATTCTACACTATTGGTTTAAGATGAATGATTTTATTTATTTGATTTACTCCATTTTATATGAGTATAGCATCAAGATTTTTAATTATGTTTTTTTTATATAGTGCCTAAAATTATCTATAATTCTTTTTCAACTCTAAAATAAAAAGATAATGCGATTCAACACGTAATAAATATAATGAATATAAATTTAATAGAAAAAATTAAAGGCATGCAGATTTTGAAGGCGAGCTTACATTTTGCAGAACTATTTCCTCCCCACGTCCACCACAATAAATCTTTCTCAACTCAACTCTATTAATTAGTTTATTTAAAAGATTTTAATTGGGTTTTGGTCCCCACGAAAGCCCAAACAACCAAAAATAGTATTAGTTTTGTTCAACATATAAAATAATAACGTGAACCCAAACACATGATTTGCAAGTATTAATATTCAAAATAATTAGTAATGATGATGCCAAATTGAGTGCTCTAATTAATGATGTCTTCCATGCGTCCTACTTGCATTTTTCTATTTTTTTTTAAACATTAGTCAGTAATCTCTATTACTATAATACATAATACTTGTCTCCTTTTTTCATTTAAATACATTTCCCCCACTAAAATAGCATTTTATACTCTACTCACAAATTCCTACCCATGTCCATCTTATTTTTATTTATAGAATAAATGGACTTACTAGTATTGCTAATGTATCATTTCAATTTTTTAGTTATTTTTAAAATATTTATAAATATTAAATTGTGAGATAAATGGTAACAAGTGAAATTAAAATCTCAATTATAAAATGTTCAAGGAAAAAGTAAAAGAGAAAGCAGTCAATTTATACGATTAACTCGTTCAACCATTTAAAAAAAAAAAAAAACCCCCCTTATTTTGTGAACTTAACATATATTATTATTCGAATAGAGGGATTACTCATTTCTTAAACAATGGAACGCGGAACATACAGATGTGACAAAGCCACGATGGATTGTCTAACGAAGGCCGACCCACCCCAACGCTACCCTTGCTTTGGTTTCGGCCTTTTTTCGTCTGCAGTCAAATTGTGCTTTGCTTTTGCATTATATACTATCATTAAAGTTGATGTGAAACGACATTAATTTAGATGGTGACAATGCAAAATGCAATCAATTTTTAAACTATTTTATATAATATTTAGAAAAGGTTACTTATAACAACTTTTATATTTTATAGTATATATAAAAATGATTTTAATTGTTAAATTGGTATTACAATATTATTTTATTATTATTATTAAAATTTGAATAATAGAAACACATTATGAAATTGCCACATTAAATTACATTTTTATTATAAGTCAATTTTGTGCTACACAATTACTAGTATTCCAGTAATATAAAACCATAACTTAACAATTAACATTAAAACATTGGATATTCATTTTATTAGTATTTATTCGAATTTGAGCTCAATTGAGTTTATTCATCAATTTTCATAGCTAAATTCAAGCTTAACCTTAACCTTGCACGTATTCATGTTCAAGCTTTATTTCAATTTAGTAATTAAGTTTAGAGTTAATAATATATATTAAAAGTAAAAGCGTTAATGATATTAATTATTTAAAAGGGAGAGATCTATTTATACCGTCTAAAATAATTAATCGTAAAAAAATTATAGAATGGTCTAAAATCACTTAAGTTTTACAATGAGATAAATGCATCATTCTCTTTATTTAAAATATATCGTATAAATAAAAAAGTTGGATAAAACTCGTGAGTTATTCAAATTTGATTGAATTAATAAATAGAACTGATCAAATTGGACTCGATATTTATTGAATTCAAGTTTAGATTTTATTCAAATCAACCTCAATTTACTTGTAAACTCCTAATTTCATTTACACTCTGTTCATGTGAAATTGATACGACAGAGTGAACCAAAGTTTGATGCGGCTAAATTTCTCTGGGCATCTCGTCATCTTCTCATTGTTTATATGCTTTTAATTAATATTTCTTTTCATTTTACACACGTAACTTTGAAAATTTTAAAATTATAATAAATTGTTTTTTTTTATAAATCACACTTTTCTGCGGGAATCAAGAAAGAGAATACCGACTTATTCAAACAACTTTTTATGATTTTATATGAACAACAAATTTTGATACAATTAAAGCTTTATAAAGGTGTGAATATGTGTGTATGTATGTATGATTTACGTGCGAGAATCATGGAAAAAAATGCCAATAAAGTCAAAAAATAGTTAAAAGGTTTGACAAATTAATTCATCCAAAGCATTTGACAAGGCCTTTAAATAACCTTGGTGGTAAAGTAGGGCACTTGATGGGCATCAAAATATATGAAATTCTAAGTTCAACCATTATAAGCCTTTGTATTATCCATGCTTTTCGACTATAAATGCATTTTTTATTTCTCGTATGAACATCTTTGATTTGCAAGTTAATCTAAAATTTTAGAATAAGTGTAATTAATTTATTTATTGTCGATTTTTAAATTTTTTGTCAAATAAAACTTGATAGATAATTCATTGTGCAACTTGTCATGTAATTTCTTAAATATTTTACTTTAATCATAGAATACAAATTTGATTTCAACGTCTCTACATAAAGAAGATAGATTAGTTGGGATTTATTAGTATTTAAGATTGAAGCATTTTGTTTACAACAACAGAATCTTGCATGATGATAACAACCTTAATTATTAGTAGTTAATAAAATTGAAATTGAGTCAACTCATTAATGGTTTAGAAAATTGGAATTCGTATTTTGAATATAAGGTTCGTATTAATTAAATTATAAATGGTTCGAGTGTAGCTAGTAAATGGAGTTCTGAATGAAACATCAAACAATGTTCGTTGAATTAAGTAAAGGAGTGAATATGCATTTTTATTTTTATTATATATGTTACTTTTTTTAAAACTCCAAAATAAAAGAGTTATTACAGTGTGTGTCAACCAAATAATGCAGGCTTGAATTGAAACTTCCATCACAGATATCGAGGGTTAATTTTTTTTTTTTTAGCTATCATGACAAGGAATAAAATTGTTGGGAATAAAATGATAATTAGGTAGTTCCCCCTATAATTTGACTACAAATAAAGATTTTACAAGGATTAAAAATAAAAAAGAGAGACACTCATGATGATGTGTCGGTCCACGGTTTCTCTGACCTTTGAATGTGGAACCTCAAAAGAGTATGTTGCATGTTGCATTTGAATCTCCATAAATTGGCCGCTTTAAATCCCCAACAATATATAGTAGACAAGTGTTATGGGCAAAGCTATTAGCATTCCAAAGATTACACTGCAATTTCAAACATAAGAAGGAATTAATTAGTATTTTTATAATAAAGGATGAACATTTTTTTTTATTTGGGTGTAAAACCATTTTTATAACTGGAAAAAGAGACTGACGCTGTGCTGAGAATATCAGGGTGCAGGCTGTATTCCTTTGCAAAGACAAAGGGTACTATTCCTTGAGGAAGAGCTGCCTGTTTTATTTTATGTTTTGGTAACCAAAATACATGCAACACAAAAGGATATATGTCAGATGAAGATAGCAAAAGAAAAAAGAAAGAATTTATAGATATTGATATTTAACAACCCTAATTAATTAATAATATATATATATACATATATATATACTGATGAATTAAAGAATGTTTAATATATTTGAGATACTGACCAAAAAGACATATAAAATAAGGTGTGCATGCAGGGTTAATATTTATGCGTAAATGGGATATTGGGAACTGACCTGGACAATGGCAACCCGTAAGAGAACGCCACGGAGACCAACAGCAATGGAAGCGGCTGCCATAACAGCTGGACCTGTAAGGAATCTCACGGCCATTGCAAAAGCTGCAACCGAATTCCCACATGCTATGATCCTTGGTTGCAATGCCATGAACAGACCTGTTCTTTGCATCCAAACATTTACATTAACATCCCCATTATCACTTGTTGTCAGAACCAGACATTAACAACCAACATTTCTGTCTTTCTTTTTTTCTTTTTAAATCCTTAAAAGACCAAGTCCTTTCATCATCACTTCCACCACCCCCCACCATCATATCAAAATCCAAGGCAAAAAATAAAAAATTAAAAGTAGAAAGACTTAAAGAACCAACATGTTATCATCACCTTAACAGTTCTGCTTTGCCAGTTATTATGCTTGCTTTATTACAACATTTTGTAATGATCATCATCAAGTGTTGTGTGTGTGTGTGATTTGAAAGCAAAGGAAACAAGGTGTAATTTACTGACCGAGACTGAACATGGCCATGCCAAGTCCTGCATCTGACAGAATTGAAATGGACTTTGCTATGATCGCTGGCATTTCTACATTCCACCTACAGTAAACCAAGCAAACAGCTATGATCGTAAACTATACCAAAATATTTTCATATTTAATACACACAGATTACGTGAACGAGACAGACCTGAACGAGATTAAAGACCAAGTGAGACCTATCAAGCTTGAATAGGTGTTGGGATTCCTTATTAGCTTCCTCCAAACCATGATCAGTATCAGCCTTGTCATTACACTTGTCGGAGGCATTGTATTGGGCTTGCCATTGCCATCCCCCACTTTGTCACCTTCGTGTTTGTTCATTTCTCCGTTCATTCCTCCTTTAGCGAAGCTCAAGTCTTCTCTTTCCATGTACTCTTCACGGTTCTCTCTGTGCCCTTCAACTGCACCAGACCACCCACAACTATTAATCTAATACATGTTGTATACATAAAGTACAAATATTGAAGCATAAGCTATACCTTTCCCTGGGGAGACAGCCAATCTAACATCTTTCTGGTCGGCAGCGCCGTAATCATGGCCGGTACCGCCAAATACATCGGAAACAGGAGAAGCACTAGAACTCCAAACAAACACTGGAAGATCCCTACCACCATCTTCAGACTTTTGTTGGGGATGACCATTAGGCCTCTTTGCATTTGTATTACCACCACCGAGGGGTTTAGAACCAGTCGGCGAAAACATACCAGGATTAGGAACCGGATAATGGGTTGCACCGCCACCACCGCCTGGTGCTTGGTAATGGAACCTTGGTTTACCAGCGGCTGCACCATCCTCTTCATAGTTGGATGGTCTCGGAGTTGGTCCACGCGAAGCAGACAAACCATAAACATCTGCAGAACCGAAATTTGAATTGCGTCCCCCAGCCATCATGGAATAAAAATCAGTGTGGTTAAAGCTCGAGCCTCTTGGTGTTGGGTTCCTCGATGATTGCAAAGAGTATATCTCAGCATTGGTTAAATTGGAAGGACGTGGAGTTGTAGATGAAAAACCATGGGACCTTCTTGAGAAAATATCTGATCTTGAAGCATTGGATTTTCTGACAGTAACATGAAGCTTTCCATCTTCTTTAATCTCAGCTTCGGTTTCAATAGGTTGTCGACCATCAAGCGACACGACATCCGAATCAACATGGATAGAAACAATAGAGCCTGCTGTGCCGGGAAATTGCTCAGAGATAAGCATTCTAGCCGCTCTATATTCAAACAAGAAAAGCATCAAAGTGTACCAAATAATACATTGAAGAACAACTATTTGCACCATTAAACTCCCTGAAAAATTCCCATACATTCCTTTAAGTAAAGGAATACCCATAACCAAAGTGTTTGGAAGAGTAGAAAGTGAAAAAAGGGTAATGGTCCATTCCAAACAACCTCTTTTACTAACCTTGGTCCAAACAGCAAGTACTGCAAGGACTATAAGTTTTTGAAGCGTATCAGCAGCTATGAAACGAAAGTTCATAGAATAAGGGTCATTAGAAGCGATGAAGTGAAAAGAAAGGAGAGGGACAGCAAAGAGAGCAACAAAACGGTTGATGCCTGAACACTGATCAGGAGTGAAGATCTTCCACCATTTCACCGAGCCATAAGCTAAAACCATGGCCACGTAAAGTGGAACCATGGCAGTCATGACATGGTAGAAGTCTGTAAGGGTGATCATCTTTGGGTCTGATCAAGAAAACCGAAAGGGCAAGGAAGAGAGAAGAGGAGAGAGCCTTGGAACAAGTGATGATGAAGGAGGTAGAGGAAATGGGAAGAGCATGTGTTTATGGGGTTATGGGGCAAGGCAAGTGGGGTAATTAAGCAGAGGGGGGGGGGAAGTCTTGCAGTCCCCAAAGCTAGCACAGGGGGGGGGGGGTCTTGCTTTTGCTTTTGCTTTTTTAATCAAGGGTTTGGATTTTTGCCTTTTGTATGGAGTAAAGTCTTGGTAAGTTGGTATTTGTATATATCAGCTGTTGGGGAAAAAATAAAAGGCAAAATGGTTGGGAAGGGAAGGTGGTGGGTGTGTGTGTTCATATCCCAAAGTGTAGTTGTTTTGGAGACACCTTTTTAAGCTTTTTGTAAACATTGAAATTGAAAAGAGCCTTTCTTTCTTTTTCACAAATGGATTCTAATTATGTTGCCTACTTCCCCTTTTACCCTCTCTTCTGTTTCTTAACTTCTCAATATATATTCCCAATGATTTTTTTATGTCCAAGCTCCAGTTTTTTTCTTAATAAAAATATGTATTTCTAATTAAAAAAAAATCACTTTTTAAAGTTTCAAGTGAAGAATGAAATCAAATGAGTATTTATTAATAAAAAAAATTTCGAATATAATCATGATATAATACAATGAGATGATGAATGATCACTCAATTAATCAAACTATAAAATATATCAATTTAATGTTAATTTTAAAAAAAATACTCTAAGAATGGTGTGTCATTTAAATGGTTGGATTGTTGCCTTGTTAATGTAGTAAACTTAGCAAAATGATGAGTGAATTGATTTTCCTACTTCATAACATGTATAAAAAATAGTATATTCAAAATAAATATAAAATAATTTAATCTCAACTATAAGATAGTTCAGATCGAATATTAGTTGGTCATTGCTTGTAAGATACGTAATAGTAACAATCAATTATTTCAACTTCAAATTTGTGAGGAACTAAGAACAATATTAGTAAAAATATTGGATGATAATGTATTTCAGCCTACTTAGGTTCTCTTACATTGATAATATGTCTATATCAATCGAGTGAAGATTCAATCGATACTACACAAAGGAGTTAACTTTTAAAGAGATTTAAAAAATGTATTTTGAGTTTGATTTACTTAGATAATTTTTTTTTTTATAAATTTAGTTATTCATATTATAAAAGAAAACATGTAAAATAATGAATTAATAAATGTTCAAAAATAAATAGAAGACATAATCTCAATGTATGAGGAAAAAAAAGTTAAGCAAAGATGAGAGTGGTTGGATCCCACATTCATAATATATTGAGGGCGTTTTTATATGAAAACTCCCAAATTACTGGTGAAATGTTTTGGGTAATCCCATCCTCAATATAAATATATTTGATATATTAATAGCATGACCTTTTTTCTTAATTTATATTTAAAATTTGAATAAATAGAACGTCTGTGATTTTCTAACTAGTTAAAAAAACTTTGCATAAATTGTATCTAAGGTCATCAAACTATTAGTAACTTTACATTTCAGTTACTTAATTTTAGAAAATTACAAAATAATCATTCAACTATTCAAACATTTCATTTAAGTTACTAGGCTGTTAACTATTTTAAAAAATTCAGCTACTAAGCTCTAAGAGACGATTTGACCATCAGTACAGTGGATCAACACCCATTGATGAGTAGAACATATCTTAGATCCAAATTAATTTAATAGTCCGTGACGAAGATTAGAGAAGAAAGTTATTTTGATTTTAATTCGTAGATTCATGATGTTTAAAGCTATTTCATGAAAATAAAGTTGAATTGTAAAAGAGAAGGGGAAAAAAAGCTTTCAATTGATACAGGAGGTGCGAACAAAAAAGGCCATACAACAATGCTTTTAACAATCTAATGACTTAAAGGAAAACTTTCAAAAAATTTAATGATCATTTTATACTTTTTTAAAATCGAGTGATCAAAATGTAAATTAGTGACATTCAACAAGGGCCAAGCCAGGGGGTTGGAAGGGGCCCTGGCTCCCCCTAAAATAAAAAAAAATTCATATAAACCCTTAAAAAATTTTAAAATTTTAAATTAGTGAAAGAAAAATTACACTTTAGCTCCCCTAAAAATGATAAAATTTTAATTTAATCCTATAAAAATTACATTTTTACTATCGTAAAAATTACAATTTAACTTTAATCCCTAAAAAAAATTTTTAGCTTCGCCCCCTTATATAACATTAATATCAATGCATGCAATAAGTGTTGAGAAGGAAGGTTTGAAATTAAAGTTCAAACGGATTTTAAGGTAAAAGTAGGAAAATGAGAAGTAAGGGGAAGTTTGAGTAATAGAATAGAAGCATGAGGATCGATTACATTACACTTGTTTCAACCACGCTCTCTCTTTATTCCAAACTACCTAATTTCTTAAAAGATGTTCAATTAAACTACCCATCCACACCTTTTAAATGCTTAATTAATTGTATCAAAATTAAATTTCGTAACTCAACTTTTATATGTATAGTAATGAAATCAATTTATTTTTTATATTTTTATTTTTAAAAATGAAATCTTTTTACTTTCTTTTTTTTAGTTGTATGACTATCAATGAGTAGTTTTTATTATTTATTTATTTTACAATGTTATACCAATAAATTTAATAAAAAAAATTTAACATCGTTAACCATTGAACTTGAATTTTGAAATATGAAATGTAAATTTTAAATCTAAAAAAAATAGCATATTTTAACGTTTGTATGAAAATACTATAGGTACAGTATTCTATTTTTAGGATATATATAGTTTTTTTTTTAATGTTGTGAAAATAATTTGAAAACAATTGTTTTGGAAGTAGATGGTTTGAGCGAAAAATTTTAAACATTTCGTGACAAAGGAGAAGGGAGATATGATTGGTGAAAAGGGATTCTTCCTTCTCATCTGACCTATTAATGCCCTCTCCCATCCTTTTTTTTTTTTTTTTGTGTGTGTGTGTGTGTTTACAACAATTATGAAATGGAGATAGAGTCAGTCACATAGAAACACAGATATTTATCCAGTGGCGTAAAACAAAATTATATACTTCAAACCGTATACAATTTAAGGAATAAATTAAAAATTATGTTTTAACAAAATCTTATATAAAAAAGAGTGATCCACTAATGTGTTCTTTGATTATGAATCGGTGAAACATATTTGAATGGCAATTATTTTAAAATAATAATATTTCGCATAAATAAAAAATTAAAAAATATCCAAAACCATTTCAATCATTGAACACACACACACACACACATATATATATATAGAAATAATTTGCTTAAACATCTAATCAATTCAAAAATTTACTTGTAAATTGTTAACATATTATTAATTGTATATATGTATAAAGCATAAATATAAGTAGATATCATCTTTTATATACTAATGCATTTTTGTAATATCAAAATAAGAACAATATGGTTGAATGGTGTGAAACAGTGTTAAATAAAATATGAATGTAAGAGAATTAAGAATGAAACTAAAACGATAAGGCATAAAACTCGATATATTAAAGGAATGTATGGAAGCCAATAATATCCTAGTATTATACATTGTATAATACAAAGAACAATTATAAAGAAACAAAACTGGACTAATTACCTACAAAATTATAATCGTGACTGCAAAATAAAGTAAGGATGCAGACCAAAGCGATAGATAAAATAATAGTATGAAAAACCAACTCATCCTGCCACCATCTCAGATGCATGAAAATCTTCATCCTTTGAAATTGATGCAACAAAATCAAAAGGATGACTTCAACTCGTATGAACCAATTCTGCAACAGTGAATCCACTTCTAATTTCATCCACTTACTGAAACACCTTCCTTAACCTATCTGCAGAAAGGGCTGCTCTCTTATTGGTTGGTTCAAGCACCAGAGCATAGCTAAAATCTGCAATCCAAAAGGTGCCATTACTGTAACATATATCCAGTACTAAAGGGTCGAAGTCCTGAGAAGTCCCTGTACTATAGGAACTTGATCAAACTAGTCCCTATATACTATTAAAAAGAATTCCATATTGTAACACACTTCCTGTATAAAAAATATCTTGAAATTTTTTATTTTCAATTGTGTTTAAATTCCAAACAAAAGATTTTATTTATAGAACAATAAAAACTTTAAAAATATTAACTCTGTTAAACAGAAAAAATATTTTTTAAACAGTAAATATTAACTCTATTCTAATTTGACCTTATTTAATAATACAGGGACCAAATTGATCTATTTAATAATAGAGGGACTAATTTGATAAGGTCCCTATAATAGAAGGACCTCTGAGGTACATTCACCATACATAAAGGTTTGAGATTTTCGTATAGAAACAACTTGGATATAAGCACTATACTGTCATTCTAGAGCTCATTATATGCATGTTAAATTGCAACAGCCATGACAGAATATCAGAGTGTTTCTGTCCTACAAAATTCTCAAAAAGCATACAAATCCAAATAGGACATGAGCATTCATTGTCCTTTGTTTTCATTTCTGACTGATCAAGCAGATGGAGCGGCTTGTATATACAGATAACAATACAGAATACTTGAAAGATGAAATGTAAGAACTCACCCTCAATTGCCTCCTTATAGTAACCAAGCATCTCTCTAGCAGTGCCTCTTCGTAAATATGCCTTTACATTCTGACAAATATAACATAGCAAACAATAGTATGTCAATGAAAACAAAGAGAAGAACAGTTTATTTTCATATGCAGTCTCTTGAATACTTCATCCTTTGTTAAGAGAAATTTCAGGGAGTCCCACAAGAGTAATAGAAAAGAAATGCAAAATTTTGTTCCATGATCATCCAAGAAACAAGTTTGATATTGGCCAGCCTCTTCATATCAAACCAAACTCAATCATATAATGGAAGTATACATTATTAAAAGACAGGTTTCATTTTAAGTGTATATATAGAAACTTTAAATGCAAATACAACAATTTTACAACTAAACTTTCACTTGATAAAAAGTTATATAAAGCAGAAGCAATAAAAAAGCCCTCCCTTATAAATTGATTCTGCACTTATGAAATGCCACAATGTTTTTTACACATGAGGAGTCTTATCCATTATTTTACAACCGTAACCCCATAAAAAAAGCTAGAGAATGGCCCACATAAAATATTGTCTTGTTTGTAAATCAACATTAGTTGATGAATTGGTCAGTAATTTTATTATACGGGATGGATAATGTTTCCTATTTCAAGAAAGCAAACAGTATTAGAAACATGCTAAAATGGTGAGATCTGAAGTTAATTTGAAATGGAAGGAACACATTAACTAAGAATTTAGAAAAAACTTAAAAATAATTGTTTCAAAGAATTTGAATAAATACAGATGTTTATCCACGCAAGTAAATTTTTAAATGCTTACTGCCTAAAATTGTTGTTTGTACTCTTTCCCTACTTGCTTTTAGAAGCAAAAACAATAATCAGCCAGATCCTTAGCATCGATTGAATTACATCATATCATTAGAACAAGAAATAAAGCACGATAAGTTGCAAACAGAAACACTTGTTGAAACAGATATCGGAATCATGGTAGAAATTATGAGTTTAAGTAAACTTCAATAAAAGGTAATGCATAAAAATGCAATGTAAGGAATAAAATATACAACATTTATACAATCAAAATCATTATCTTTTCAATGAAGAAATTACCTTTTTATCAAGACTGATGGCTTTGGTACAATCTGCTTCTGCTTGGAGGAAACTGAAGGGAAGGGGAAAAAATCAAGTACCAAAAAACCAAAGTGGATATAGGTAACTCTAAAAGAGTAAAATTTTACCTTCCTAGTTCTAGATATGCTGCGGCCCTGTTGCTATAATATGTTGCGTTATTGCCACTAAGCTTGATAGCCTCCGTATAAAACCCAATAGCCTTCTGCCACTGTTTATCTTTGTATGCTTGGTTGCCCTAAATCAGAGAATTTGAAAACAGAAAAAAATTATTTAAGACAAAGGAGAAAATGTGCAGGAAAAGAAAAGGGTTGTGCAACAAAGCTAACCATGTAATACATACACTAGAATCTAAGAAACAATACAAGGATAACCACACAACAGATCATGTACCTAAAACATATGCCAAGCCTTAGTGAAATAAGCTCAGCAAGAGGGGCAAATAAATAAACATATGCACAATTTAACTAAAACAAACAGAGTTTCCTTTGTTCCTTTACAGAGTTAACAATTAAGAAGCACTGTGATCAAATTTCCTATAGCTACAACTTTCCGGAGCAATTACTTTTAACAACCACAGCAAGTAATTACTTTTATTCTGCTAGACTAGACCAGTTCAACATTGAGACGAAAGAAGCTCTACTAACTGTTGATGCTACAAAAAAGGATTATCAAAAGAATACCAATTATGATAAGAAATCAATAATCAATATATTCTACATTAAACTTATTGATGAAGTACAACCCAGATTAACTACAAGATGACACCCACCTTTTCTTTAACAGCCTCAGCAGAATGTTCCTGCTTGACAGCATTAGGCAACAATTTAGACTTAGCGACAGAATCAACATGCTCTTGCAGGGATGAATATACAGTCTGTACTGTATCAAGTAAAAATCGATCACCCCCATGTCTGGCTATGAAGGACACTGAGACTGGGCACTTATCATGATATCCAAGAGGTAGTGTGACCTGCATCATTAATGAAGTGCAGATAATTTAAAATAAAATAAAATAAAACCCTTCTAGAACTAAAGCTTTTATGCACATCAATGTAAGAGAGAATTTCACCTGACAGCAACCAGAGATGCTAGCGATACTCAACAGACTAAAACTACAGTTCTGGTAGTCATCTGAGAAGATTTCCTTGCTACCAAGTTTCGGAGGGGGATAAGCAGTGGTAGGAATCACCAGAATTCCATCATCCTGAGCCCAATAAATAGAAAACAATCACCCTCAAATAAAGCAGTCCAATAGAAGCAAAGTATCAAACAACACTACAAATAAGAGCAGTGCAGATGCATGCAGTGACATGCGTGCCATCTATCTAGAGCAAAAAAAAGGTAGAAAAATGTTTTGTACTGTATCATAAATTGAAAGGGGTGAGGAAAAAATTACAAACATCATTAACAACTATTGAGTTTTAATCGTAATACAAAGGTTTTCGAACAGCGTTGAAGGATAAATTTGGGCATAACATTGCCATTGTTTTTTTTCCTAAAGAGTGGCCTTTTCTTATATGAAAAAATATGCAAAATCGGGTTTGAAAATAACAGAGAGTCTTTGAGAGAATTCTGCTTCTCCAACTTCTGATAAAAGAAATTGTACAATCTAGAATCACAGATCAAAAGAACATGAGAACGCTTTCAAAATCTTGAAGGTATTAGTAAAGATTATAAACAAAAACCAAGAGCCCACTAGAACTGTCAGCCAAGCCTTTAAACAAACTAAATTAGTAACCTGATCTTCTCTCCTCCTTCCTTCTCCTTCCTCCTCCCTGTAGCTGAGGGTAAAACATTGCTCTATCTGGATACACTATGCTTTGCAATGATGTGATTCAAGACAAACATGAACGACTATGTTTTAAGTCCATATGAATAATTAACTTATTGGTTTGAAGAGTACAAACATGCAGTCTGAATCCATAAATAAAAAACAAGAATATAGATCTGGTCTATAGTTAAAGCTTAATGGCAGTTTTGATGATCAAGGAACAATTACATGATTAAAAATAATACTACAGCTCAACTTGTTGCACAACTCTAATTCATATGTTTATATGCTTGGGTGCAATATGTGTATGAACTAGGATGTTAGATGGCATAACCATCATTCAACTTCATTCCAGAAAAGATATCCTCAGTTGAATTGAAATTAAATGCTGGATGAATTGCATTTTTAAACTTAACAGGAAATGATTGTTAAACACAATGTAGAATCTAACAGAACTCTTTACCTTCAAAAGATTATTGACAGCCAAACGCATCTCAGTCCTAATCGATTTGCAAATTTCAATCTCCTTATCAGTCAGATCGAGTGTTTCATTTATTTGCGCAGAGACGGCAGAATCAAGAACAGGCTTTTCAGAATTAATCCATTCTCCATGCGTACATTTAAACTCATATCTGGAGAAAGAGTACAAAAACATCTCAATCAGGGCAATCACCCTTATGGTATTAAACAAAGAGCAACTACCTAATAGCCTAGGAAGCCTATTAGATAGGTCAGTTAAAGCATCAATAGATGTCAGGCACAAACAATATTCAACAGTTTATTACAGCACAAAAGAAGATATTTCAATAAGATTTCCTCATCTCTCCAGGCTCCCAACTTGCACAACAAATTGCATGGGATTTCATTGTTACATCTATGTTTGCTGAACTGAAAATAGGGCATAGGAATACAAAAAGCTTTTAAGCAATACTAACATAAAAGAACATGTGCATAGAAAAACATGAAATAATGAGCAAAGGCTGGAGAAACAGTGAAACTTGGGGTAGGGGGATAAAAGAAATAAGGGAGAGATATCACAAAGTAAACAAGAAAGAACAGCAATAAAAATAAAAAATAAATCCAAATTTGAGTAATGAACAATCTTCTTGTTTTAGTAAAGACAACAATCCTTATCCTAAAATTGTCTACATGCCAGACACTGCACCAGAGGCGTAGAAAAAATAGTAATAAAATAAATCTGAACAATTACAAATGTAAAAGATTTATGCTTCTGTACCATAAATTCATAATCTAGAACTAATAGAAATGGAATAGACCAAGCTAATTGTTTGTTGAATCCTTAAACATAGTTGGCCAATATGAAATTTCATAAATGATAAATAAACTAATAATTATTAATATGAAAGCTCACCTTTGAAGAATCTGTGCAACATTTGC
The DNA here is from genome assembly GCA_005610355.1 of Gossypioides kirkii. NCBI lineage: Eukaryota > Viridiplantae > Streptophyta > Magnoliopsida > Malvales > Malvaceae > Gossypioides > Gossypioides kirkii. Next base: position 217,629 of record CP032253.1, on the reverse strand, counting down.
AAGCAATGTTAAGGATGAAATTTTTGAATCACCATTTATTTTCTGGCTATAAAACTCCTTCAAGCTTGGGACCTTAGAACTGAAGTATTTCTCAAGATTTTCATGCTTCAATACTTGTCCTAAAGTAAGTAAGAGAAAAGTTAGCAATTTTCACAACCCTAGACAACAAAGCAGAACAAATTCATTCCCATAAACACTTAATAAGGCACGTAAGAAAGCACATACTTCCAAAATGCCTCTCAGCGTAATTAGTCACCACTTGCGAAATTCTATCCTTAGGAATCTTTAACAGTTCAAAACAATCATCAGCTAATAGAATTTGCTTAGGGTTACGTTGAACAGAAAACGGAAGTTGCAAGAGAACAAGGCCAACTCGACGAAGAGTGCTAGGATCCTTAGCAAGCAATCCTGCAATAATAGTTTGACAAGTCAAACAAATATAATCAAATTTAATAAGTTCCAAATTAGTGACATGATTTTGACCAACTAAATCACGAAATTAGCAAAGACATGAAAATTAAAAGAATAGAATCACAAAAGAAAATATAGTGCCTAATCAGCAAATGACCGATTCGTATATATAATCAGAAGTTCTGTGATCATCACCTAGCACTTTTCTGCTGAGAGACAAATTTAGTTTGCCGATGCACAAGGACACTATTTTTGGTTTGAGGGGAGGGGAGGGAAAAGAATAGAAAGGAAGGAAACCAAAGAAAATATATTATTTAAATTAAAGGGAGTGGGGTTGAGCACTCTCATTTCCTCCAAAGCTCCATTTTTTAATTATCCAATTTGGAGAAAAAAAAAGGGAGAGGAAAGGATTGAAATATTTAATTTGAAGTCCTTCTATACCCTTGTAATTGTGTTGTGATTTTAATTTTCAAATACACTATAATCTTCAAACCTAGACATCCATGCAACCTTTATATCTTTAACAACTCATCCATCAACTATATTTCATCAACCATTTTGTTAAGTCTTCACTAATTCTGGAAAAGAAAAATGAGTATGGAGAAATGAAGATATACAAGTTTAGATTCTTGAATTTCTTCATAAATGGATTCATTTAGAAAAAAACATATTGTTGTATAAAATGATTCCACATATTATTACCTATGGATTCATTGAAAAAAAAACTCTCCTTACTTTAATTGTTTTTCTTTCATAGACACTGAATTTTCTTAAATAGTTCATGTCAAAGCTACTGACATGATAACTAAAAAATGTAGGGAATTACTGGAGCAATGTAGTACAACATACTCTGTCTTCTCCTGCCACTACTTTACCAAACAAAGGAAGACCTCCATTTCCTTTCCCTTAATTTAAGCTATCCAAACAAAAAGTGAAGTATCTTTTACTTTACTATAAAAAACTCTCATTTCCTTTTCTTCCTTATATCCTAATGTCACGGGCTGCAGTCATATACCAAAATTTAAAACCACAATATGTCAAAATGTCTTGTAAGCAGAACACACAAAAATGCCGTGTAATGGTTCAATATGATTTTTTTTTTTTGGGGGGGGGGGAGAAAAGAAGAAAAGCTGCAAATTTGTTCAAATCATACATAAATTGAATGTAATTCATGGACTGTAGTTCTTAGCCAGAAGTACCGAATGGGCTTTTTTATTGTATCAGCACCGACTATTGCTTAATGCTTCTCTACCAATGATTTTATATAACAGGACCAAAAACACAAGAAAAACTATACCCATAATAGAGAATAAAACCAGGGGAAAACTCATTTGAAATAGAAAATATTGAAGAAATATTCAACTTAGAAGCTGCTTTGAATAGAGAACCATTACCAAATTAAACTTTCAAACTAAATTAAGAGGAAAATAATAGAATGCAAACTGAATTGCTTTCACTTTTATCCACAAAGTATATTGTAACACAAGAAAAACTATACCCAAGATAGAGAATAAAACCAGGAGAAAGGGAAAACTCATTTGAAATAGAAAACATTCAAGAAATATTCAACTTAGAAGCTGCTTTGAATAGAGAACCATTACCAAATTAAACTTTCAAACAAAATTAAGAGGAAAATAATAGAAATCAAACTGAATTGAAACATGGGCAAACAAACAGCACGTTATAAAACTTCTTTCAAACAAGGAAATAATCTAAGAAACTTAAATCAAATCACAACCACTTTTTAGGGAACACAGATGACTGCACATCCCATATGCCATATGGCAACATGTAAAATTTCATAGTGCATAACATAGCATTTGATATTCCTTCATACGTACCAACAGTGTCGAGGCTTGATGAAACAGGTATAATTCCAGTATTAGAAATGACACCATGTGAGGGCCGGAATCCAATAACACCACAAAAGGCTGCAGGTATCCTTATGCCACCAAGTGTATCGATGCCTACTCAAAGATGTTATATGAAGAAATTAGAGCCAATTTTATTTTATGAAGGATCTTCTAAAATACCATATTTTACAGGGTCACAAAGATCTCATCATGTTTGATCAAATTGACGCATTAGGAAAACCAAACCTTGAGAATAACTAGCGTGTAGTAGAATGTCCTAACATATTACAATTAAATATAAAATTACAAATATTTTAGTAAAAAAAAAATGCAAGTTGCAATTGCAGAAAGCCTGAAACAAAGAAAGCTAGGCAGTCAGAAGTGCAAAGCTACCTAAAGAGAAGTCCACAAAATCAGCAGCAACAGCAACAGCTGCTCCACTAGAGGATCCACCTGGAATGCGTGCAGGTGCAGCAGGATTGGTTGGTGTGCTATAGTGTTTATTCTCTCCATGGATACTGAAAATCAAACAAGCAAAAAGCAGCTAGCATCTTGCAAACCTTATGAACCAAAAGGTTAAATCATGTCTGATGACTACTTCCTAAAACAAGAGACATCTCCATCTTTAGTAAACATGTACCAATATGTTCTTGGGAACCAAGAGGAGTAGAGAGGAAAGGGCTTGGTTCCCCATGTTTGCATATTAAAAATATAAGGGAAAGAGAAAGGGGGAAATTACAACCTTGTCTGGTTAAGAAAATTCAAGGGAATGTCAAAATAAGGATAACTTTATCTCGCACAAAAAATTAACAAGTAATCATTCCCTCCAATTCCCCCCGCCTTTCCCTTCCTCTCCATCCATTCCCCTTAACTCCAACACATTGTTGAAAACCCAAAATCTGCTTCTCAGGAAAATAGTTTGCAATGGCAAATACCTGTATGCCAGTTCATCCACGACAGTTTTTCCTATACATGTAGCACCTCCTTCTACAAGGGTCAAAACCACAGGTGATGTGCGAATAGATGGTTCGTGTGTCCTCAACCAGTCTGGATGGCCAAACCCAGTCACATACCCTTCAATGTCAAATCTGATAAGCATGTCATAAATATCAGCTATTAGATGCCGTACAGATATTGACAAATATCATGTAGAACATATGAACAAGGAAACCATGCTTATATGCATGCCCAACATAAATAATCTGAACTGACTAATTAAAAAGTCTAAAACACATAAGCATAACAGAAATTTGAAATGTTCAATTGAATTAAACTCTTTCGACAATTTTGCTCGAAAGGAGAAAAAGATAAAGAAATGGATAATAACAAGCCACTCGGAGGATATTTGAGCAGAAAACCTAAGGCAAAATCCTGCCTCCATATCTTACACATGCTTTGAGAAATAATGGTGCAGTGAATATCAAATTAAATGAATACCTTTACAGACTTCAAATCAAAGCTTTGAAATAAATTGAAATAAACAATCTTGAAAATGAAATACAAGAAATTCCAAAATATTCATAATAGCAAGAAAAACATTTAGGTTATTCTTTTTGGTTTTTGCTTCCTCGAAGGTTAAAATGTGAAAACATTCAAACTTGACTGTTCTATATAGACATAAACTCCCGAATTGCATTATTCAAAAAGTTACTTAGTTTAAAATATTTTTTAACTATTCAAATCATTCTGTACGCATTTCACTTCCATAAAACAAGAACAGGTATTAAAAGCAACAATCAAACCCTTATTAAGGTTTATCAAAACGAGTTAGAATGTCTGTCTTATAGAGAGAAAGTCATTATTTCTTATTCAAATACCAAACTCACAAACTGGATTACTACTAATGGTCAAAAAAGGAAGACAATACACTCAACTAAGCACAGTGACCCTACGCCACTCCATATGTAGCTGAAACGTAGTCGAAGCAGCAAAATCCCATTAATTATTTGGGATTTCTTTATTTCCCTAAAGAACAAAGATGCCGTACATACTGACCATTAACCTAATCACTTCTCTTATCTAAAAAAATAAATGCAGCAGTTTACAGTGACAAGAAAACAAAACTAAAAACAATTCATTAATTTCCACTTCCTATCACTCCTCGATAAAATGAAACAGTAACAACGAATCAATAGTAAAATAAATTCATTAATTCCCGGTTCCCATCTCTCCTCGACTGCCCAGAAAACCACAACAAACTCAAAAACAAAAGGGATAAAAAAAAATAGCATACACATCAGAAACGGCAAAATTGAGACCGGTGAGAGGATGGGGAGCTTTAGGAGGAGCAGGCTGAGGCGGAGGAAGCAACTCTAGCTTCTGAATAAAAGCCCCAAAGTCAGCTTTAATAGTTTTCTTAAGCCTTTTGGTCATCAGAAGAATTCCAGCTAAACCCAAGCCGAGCAGCACCCATAGGTTGGCGGCGTGAGAAGCCATGTCTGCGGTGGTCAGGCCCTAGAAATTTTGAATGGGAAAGAAACAAAAATATGATAATAGAAAAAGGAGAGAGAGAGGGTTAGGGTGGGTTTTGAGGATTTTTGGCAGTGCGTGGATGAGACCGCTGGATTGTAGATTTCTACACTCACAGACGGAATATGTATCGAGTTGCTTTGCTTTGCTTGTTTGCGTGTGTTATCTTTTTGTAATTTGTTTTAATTTTTTCCTTCTAGTTTAGGATAACTTTAAAGTTTTATTTGGATCACTTCAAAAAAAATTAACTTAATCACTTTAAATAAAATAATTACATAAATTAATTTGTTGTTAAAGTTTTTGTTTTTTTTTTATCGATTGCTAAAGTGACATATTAGTATCATATATGCTGCATCAATAATCCGTTGAACTGTTTACATAATTATAAAAAATTTGAATGACCAAAATAAGATAAACTTTATTTTAGAGTGACTATGAGTGTAATTTATCCTTTTTTTCTATTTGGTTCATAATTTTAAAAAAATTAACATATTTTAAATACAATTTATTAGGGTAAACTGCAATTATTGTTGAAAGTTTTTCTTTAAATTATTAAATTGTTAAGTTTTTCTTAAGTCCAATTAGTAATCTTCGAGTGACTGACTTAGCAGTTAATACGGTAGATTAATATCTATCAACGAGTAAAAATTTATACCTTAAATTCAAGCCAATATGACACTCAATGACTAAGATCAAATAAGAAAATTATTTAAATTTTAGTTCACATATTTGTGATGTTTGAAGATAATTAATTGGTAAAAAATAAATTGTAGAAGAAAAAAAGGAAGAAAAACTTTTGATTGATACAAACGGTGCCAATGAAGAAGGCCACCTAATAACGATTTTAACAGTTTAATGACTTAAATGAGAACATTCAAATGATTTAGTAATTATTTCAAATTTTTAAAATTAAGTGATTAAAACGTAAATTTATTAATTGTTTATTGGCTTTGGATGCAGTTTATCCAATTTATTAATATAAAATTATAAATACATCGTTTATTTTATGGTTTGGTTTTCGGTGTAGTTTTCCAACTGAGTTAGAGTTTGTTGTGTTAAAACTAATTATTAAAATTTAAAAATAATGTTTATCCTAGTGTTTCAATTTATGCCTACTTTTGTTCTAATTTAAAACATTTTAAATACCCTTACCAAATACAGATCTATGTGAATTATGTCACCTCTTATATACTTTTTCTTAAAATAAGAACAACTTTTTACCCATTAAATTTAAATATAAAATATTAGTGACTATCATTTTTAAGGTTAGTAAGAAATTGTTGTTAAGTACAATTCAAATTCAAATAATGTTCATAATGTAATTAAAAATATGTAGTAAATATATCTATAAAAAAAATATTGATATAAAAATAATTGAGATTTTAGTTGTCTTCGGTTTCCACAAAAAATCGTGCAAGGTTGTAACATCCGCGTGCTTGAATCGGATTTGGAACAGTGATAGAGTACAATTGAGAATTGAAATATATGGTTGAATTTAGAAAGGTTTGGAGAAATCAAGGATTAAATAGAAAGGAGAGAAAATATGGAGGACTAAATAGCAAATTATCCAAATTGAATTTTGAGTCATCATGGGAATTAGATTGATTGAGGAAGGGCAAAAGAGTAATTTGGTGGAAGATATTTTTGGAGGCAAAGTTTTGGGCCAGAGTGTAAAGTTGGAAGGTCTAAGGACTAAAAGTGCAATTTTACCATTTTTATTAAGTGAGATATTTTAAGTGAGATTTCTAGAGAATTTGAGAAAGGTTAAAAATCAATTAAAAGTCAAAAATATCAGTTCTTTCATAGTTCAACCGTTCATGCCATTCTCTCTTCCATCCAACTTTTGATTTTATTCCAAATAGGTCCTTCCATCATTTTTAAGCCCTCCAAGCTCCAAAACCTTCCATTTTCTTTGGAATTTCTGAAATAAAGTCATAAAAGAGAGTTATTAGACAACTTAAACTTCTTATAGAATTCATTTTGAGGTGTTAGAGAGCATAGGGACTAAATCGAGAAAATTTTGAATTCAAGGATTAAGGTAAGAGATGGTTAAATTCTCATGATATACATGTATTTTACTTTTATTTAGCATGAAAACTATTGAATTAGAGCTTATAGCTTATAGGTGTTTATGTGAAATTGAAGAGAAAGAGAAGAGAGGCAAGGATCAAATTGAAGACAAAGGAAAAGAATAGAGCAAGGAGTAAAAGAGAAGAAATTCAGCCTTTTGTTGTAAGTACTACAAGAATTTTAGTTTATAGCCTATTCTTCATAATATATTTGAGTTGTTAGCATGGAAATTGTTGTTTAATTAGGTGTTATAAAGATAATTAAGTGAGATTAGTGTAATAAAACATGAGAAAGAAAATGTTTTCATTGAAACAGATTGGACAGAATCAGAGGGTTAACTTTGAAAATGCACTAAAAATTGTGTATATCGAGTTAAGGGTCGAATTATATATGTAATTAAATCTTATTGTGTGTAGTTTTATATGGAAGAAACAGTGAATTAAATGGATCTGTATATTCTGAGTTATAACTGATTTTGTGTAACAATGTCAGAGTAGATACGAGTTCCCCTGTTCTGACTTTGAAAAATTGTAGAAAAATGTAGAAAAATCATTAGAGTCTGAAATTTATATGGTTTAATCCTTAATGAATATATTTTCAAAATAAACAGACTAGAACATTATTGGATCTCTGTACTAAAAGATAGATAATTTTTAGTGAAGAAAGGTCGAAACTGACAGACAACAGAGAAGGGGTAAATTGAAAGAATTTACTGTACAAATTTGCTAAATTAAAAATTCTGGAAATTTTATGGTAAAAATATGATTGAGTATAGTTTCAGAAACATCAAGCGGATATTAATTTCGAATTCTGTAGCTTGAGATATAAATAATTTAGTGACTGTGATGCAAGTGGACAGCTTTGAAAATTAATGTGAAAATAAAAGTAAGAGGTATATGATGATGAATATGTGAGAAAAATATATGTGTGAAATATTATGTGTTTAATTATAATTGTTGATTATATGACTAAATGGTGATGTTGTGGAAGCATTTTTAGAAAATAAATGTGAGACATACATGATTATGTATATGTGAAGAGAAATGTAAATGTGACGTATAAGTTATGGATAATGATGTTAAATGAGATTATGCCCATGTAGACGAATTAGAACCGTTGTGATATTAGTGGCATGCCATTAAGGAACACTAGCACGCTCTCTGATTAGCACTGTGTGTGCTCTCTGTTTAGCACGTCTCGTGCTCTCTGTTATTAGCACTGTGTGTGCTCTCCGATTAGCACTTCGTGTGCTCTCTGATTAGCACTTTGTGTGCTCAGTACTTTGTGTACTCTCTGTTTAGCACTTTGTGTGCTCTCTGTTGCCCAGCACTTATGTGCTCTCTGTTCAATACTTCGGTACTCTCTGTTTGTTCCGTTTATCCGATAGGTTCTATAAAAGTCTACTATGGGCCAAGTGGATAAATAAGATAATTGAGCTATGGTTAAGAAAGCTATGATGGCTAGATTGTGAAAAGTGAAAGAATGTGCAAATTATGACATTGAGGTAAGTGAAATGATGAATACATGAAAGATAAGTACCATATGTGTATGTGTAATTAAATGCTGATAATTAAGTGAACTAATGTGGCTGAAAGGACTAAGTTGTGAAAAAAGGATGAAAATGTAATATCTACCATTGAGGTAAGTTGATATATGAGAATGAATGTGTGTTATAGTGGCATTAAAGTAAGTTAAATGTTACATGCAAGAAATGTTAGAAATTTTATACGCATGAGTATTGAAATGTTTGATAAAATTAAGCAATAAATAAATAGTCATCTATTATTCTTGTAGTGCTTACTAAGCCTTCACCGGCTTAACGCGTTTATTTTAACGCGTAGGTACAAAGTAACAAAGAGAAAAGTCGAGTTCAGGGACCTCTCATCACATCACATCATCCTTTGGAGGACTCCAAATATAGGTATTTTTTTTTAGGAAATGGCATGTACGATGGTACTTGTGTGAATCCCTAATGAGTAGGAAAAATGTTATCTCGAATGTTATGAATTATGAAAATGAAATGATTAATATATGATATTTCGATTTGAATGGCCTTAAAAGACATCGGTTTTTAAAGAAAATTTTCTGTTACTCGATTTTCTGTGCCGTACTGTAATGTAATGCTCTTATATTGGGTTTATACGTATAAATCGAGTATAGGGGTGTTACAAAGGTGGTGGAGATTTACTCTTCACCCAACGTCACTAAATTATTAATAAATTTACATTTTTAACACTCAACTTTAAAAATATATAAAATAATCACTAAACTAATCGAAAGTTCTCATTCAATTCATTAAACTATTAGAATGTTTTTATTTAAATCACCAACTAGTTAAGCTTCTTCTTTTTTTTTAAGTTTGACTAGCAAGCTTAAAGTAACCATTTACACCGTGGATTAATTCCTTTATGTTATTACAATACTTAAGGCTTAAAAGTGAAAATGACCACAAAATGTCCCTTAAAAAGCAATTCAACGTGCATTGAAATTGTTGCGATGTCGATTGCTCCTTGTCACAACGTGAGGCTAAAACATCACGATGTCAAAAGTCTCTATGTCAAAACGTGATGTTTGTTTTGGTTCCTTTTGCATCTATGTTCAATGTTGCGACTCTCTCAACTCGTGGTCGCGACCTCATCTATAGTTTCGTCTTTGAAATGCATCTCCAACTCCCAATTAGTCCTATATAACCGCACACTTTTATTTAGATATTAAAAATATAAAATAACATAGAAATTACTCAAAATCACACTTTTATTACTTAAACACCTAAAAATACAAATTAACATTAAAATGACTTGATTTTACTAAAAGCATGCTGAAATGTGTGCAAAAAAAACAACAACATATAAAATTACGATAAATAAACTAACCCCAATCTAAAATAATTTTATCATAAACAATTAGTTTGTATAAACTTATTTTAAACAAATAAAATAACCCACCAATTTTTATTAAACCTCATATTTCATTATAAAAGAACTTCATAAGCCAATGCTATGTAAAATAATCACAGAGCATCATCATATTTTACTCTCGATTCAATGTGCACTTTTATATAATATTTTGCAGCTCCAATATCAAGGATTAATTAATACGAGATACTTAAAGTAATAAGTTTATTTAAGTATCTAAATATGTTTTTATCGATTTGGATATTTTAATTTGATTTGTTACTGAATTTGATATTGACCGTTAAAATTTTTTTTACAGCTAATGGGATAGTGCCATGTCACCAATCATTAAAATATAATAAAAATTATTTTATTTTACTATTTATATTAATATTAAATAAAAATAATTATTTAATATTAAAAAAAAAACTCCCAATAGTTAGCCCAATGACGGGGAGGGGAAGGAGAGGATCGAAGCTGGGGGGCAGCGATGGAGGGACGGTGGACGGGGTGAGAAAAGGGAGGAGGGGTAATTTTTTTTTATTTAATATTAATATAATTATTTTTATTTGATATGAATATAAATATTGAAATAAAATATTTTTAATTTTATTTTAATGGATGGTGGTGTGGTACTATTTAACTACACTACCGGGCAGGTACGAATTTCAGTAACAAATCAAAGTTTAAATATCTAAATTAATCAAAAAATAATTTAGATACATAACTTAAATAAACCCAACATTTTGATACTTCCTATTCAATAAAGTCTATTATTATTGATAAAACAATAGTTTTGAGTTTATGCCAAAGTGTAACAGAGGTGGCATTTGGCAAGATGGGTGGGAGAAATATTTTTTAAAGATATTTCTTAATCTAATTAATATTATATAAAAAGGTAATTTGTAATTATTTCCAAGTGAGGTCAAATAGATATAGGTTAAACTCAATTTTAACATGTTCCTCTTTTAGAATAATTAATTCAACCCACTTTGAATTCGATTTCAAAGAAAAAAATTCGATCCTATCAAATTGCGGTTTAAAATTTATTGGTATTTTTTTTTTGATATTTTTAATTTTTTACCAAAATGGAAATGGAAGTGTAAACAAGAATGTAAACGAGACATTGGAGGTTGCAAGTTACTCGAGTTCAACTTGAAAGAAATGAATTTAATTTGGTAATTATTAAGTTGAGTTCGAGTAGTTCAAGTTGAATTGAAGCTTAATAATACTTGACTCGAATGACTCAAAAACTTTATTTAACTTTTCACATATTTATATTATTAAATTATGTTATGGCCTTAATATATTATTAACTTTAAATTTAATTATTGACTAAAACTCGAACTCTCGCGTTTGAGCTTTTAAGTATAAAAATTGATAAATGAAATTCAGTAGCCGAATTATTTGTGAAGCTAAAATAGCTTAAAAATAGATAAAAATCGAGTATTAAACGGACCTTCATAGTAGTCAAGTTGGGCTGGGTTGGATTACAATAATAGGTGTAGTAAATAGAAGGGTAAACTATAAAAATAATCATTTTTGTTTGTTTCAGGTTACATTTTAGTCGCTTATGTTTGAAATGTTATGTTTTAATCACTTATGTTAGTATTTTGTTACGAAGTGATCACTGTGCAGTTAAGTTCCGTTATCTCCCTAACAGTAATCTTACGTGGCAATCCAACTAGATTTTAAGTGTCAACTTGAATTTTCAAATGGAATGAGAATAAATCTTTAATTAAATCCAAGTTGGCACTTAAAATCTAGTTGGACTGCCACGTAGGATTACTGTTAGGGAGATAACGGAACTTAACGGTACAGTGATCACTTCGTAACAAAATACTAACATAAGTGACTAAAACGTAACATTTCAAACATAAATAACTAAAATATAACCTAAAATAAATAAAAGTGACTATTTTTGTAGTTTACGCTAAATAGAATGCTCTGACCCTATCCACACGGCAGTTGCAGTCGCACTTCATAAAACCCTATCTTCATTCGCTTGCTTCGTCTAAAACCCGCATAACATCGAAGGCTCTTTGAACAGTTTTTAAATGGCCACATTACAAATTTTTCTCTCATCATCTTTAACATATAATCTACCAAAGAAAATGTCACCTTCAGCTTTCTTACACCTGAGCACCTCTATCCTCCGTGCTCGCAATCCCCTCTTTCTTCCTTTTTCTTCCCCGCCCGCCCTCTCCCTCCGCTTCCACCGTAACACTTCCTCTACCGCCGCCCTTGACACACTTAACGCCAACACCGTTGCCTCTGAGCCTCAATCCCACCCCTGGCCCGAATGGGTCACTTTCATTGACAGATTAAAGTCCAAAGGTTACTTTGCTGAAGCCAATAATACTGTCACTTCCGGTGCTGGCAATGATTATAAGGACATGAATTTTGTGAAAGACGCTTGCATTAGCTTTGCTCGTGACCGTTTCGATCTTTTCAAGTAATTGGTTCTTTCTCTTTTTTCACTTTGCTGTTATTTGCTTATCGTCACTTCCATTCTCCTCAAAATTAACTCAAAGTTCCTTTTGCTTCTTGTTTTTTTGTTCATTAACATAAATAAAACTATGTGTTCGATTAAAATCAACACTTAATTGGTTCAATGCAAATGCAAAAGCTCACTATTTTTTTTTCTCTTTTAAAGACTAGTATTTAGGCTGGTTATTTCCTAAAGCTGATGGGGGTAGAGTAAATGTGACAATTAAACATTGTCTTAGTTCTTATTTCGTCAAATGGAAGATTATTACTGTGCTTATGCTCCTACAAAATTAAAAGAAAGTAGGATTCTGAAGATTCATGAGGGGCAATGCTTTTGTTGCAGTCAATTTATATAATACTAATGATCACAAATTTAACGTTTATGTTTCTGTTTAATGCAGATTGTTATCTACTGATGATATTGAAACGGTTGTGGGGAGTGGATGTCCTAATATTTTACGAAAATCCGTTAATTCAGCCAAAAGGTTGAGAGCCTATGTTCATCTCGACGAAGGGGATGTATGTCATTTTCCTTATTACCATTTTAATTCTTTATCTTTAGCCGTATATTGCACATCGCAAGAAATATTGCTCTTCATAGGATGAATCTGCAGTTATTTAAAATTTATTTGGTTTTCGAACATTCCTATGTCATGGAAAACTTACTTATGTGTGGAAAGGCGCATTTTCTGCCAACTGCTCCGGCTATAAGAACTTCAAGTGATGTCAGACTGAAGCGCTTTTCTTCAGGTTTGTGGTGCTTGCAATCTGCGTGGTTCTTGCGATAGAGCTTACGTGATACTAAAGGAATCTGAAGCAGCTGCTCGTACCGTGGACATCGTGCGTGTATTATTATCTTATGCCCTTGATCCACTTGTTATTTCGGAGAGAGAGAAACCTCCTGGTAGAGAGCGTATTGATGCATCTGCAAGGAATCTACTTTCAGACTTGATAAAATTGAGTGAGACGTCATGTGATGCTGAAATTCCTAAACCTGCTGCTAAAGCTCATCCTCGGAAGGAAAAGAAAATTAGTGGCAATGATGATGCGGAGTTTAAAAATGTTGAGATGAAGAGAGGAGATTGGATGTGTCCGAAGTAAGTCTTATATGAAGCTTAATTGCTCTTGAGGTTATTTCCTTAGATCATGTTGAATAGAAAGTGAATGGTTATGAACTTTATTCTCCTATGTCTTTGCATTCTAAAATCTCTGCATGGAATTTCATGGTTATAAGCCAGGTTTGCTTCTGAATTGCAGATGTAACTTTTTGAACTTCTCTAGAAATCTGCAATGCCTAAAATGCAAAGAAGGTGGCCCTAAAAATGTTCGTGGAGAAGAAATAGAAATGAAGAAAGGAGATTGGCTTTGCTCAGAGTGAGTTTGCATTTATCTTCCTAGCTGTCATCAACTATTATTTAATGCTTCCCAATTATACTAATTGCTTGTTATGAATGTTCAATGGGTGTGAAGCTCATCTTTATCACTATAGTACATTGTCATGCACTTCACTCTTTGTTGGTTCAGATTTCAAAATAATGTGAGAATTTAATTAATATGTTTACAAGTTTGTTTGGATGACATATGTTGAAATGAAGGCATAAGGTCATTAAATTTCTTGTGTAATAGTTGGTCAACTAAAAAGTCGGGACATGTAGGCCTTACAATTAAAAGTTATGGTTTTATACAACGGTTGGAAATTATTTTTCTGACGAGTGACTGTTTGTTTATTCTACCTTGGCTATTCATTGCTTTTTATGTTACAGGTGCAATTTCATGAACTTTTCTAAAAATATACGGTGCTTAAAGTGTAAAGCAGAGGGTCCAAAGAGGGTTGCTACGGATGATGTTCAAATGAAGAAAGGGGATTGGAACTGCCCAGGGTAAGTTTCTTTTTGGTTTATATTGTTAAGAAGCCTTTTTGTTCTTCAAGAATATTCATCTTCAGTATAATTCTATTAAATAGAATTTGTACTGTAGTCCCATATTTATGATCTGCTAGATGATTTGGCTACGTCCATGCTTGTCCTCTTGTTGCAAACTAAGTCTCATGCATATTGTATTAGCATAGATTGTAATAAAACACAATATAAAGTAATGGAAGAAAACAAAGAAATACCATGATGTGCACTAGTATCATTAGGCTTTAGCATTCACTATTTTCAATCTTGAGTTGCTGCTCCCAGCTTGAGCCTGTGAACAATATATGCTTAATAACATAAAGATGGTGAAGGGATATTACAAAACCTAGCTTGCTTTTCCTTCAAACCCATGCTTTGCTGTTTGTTATTGGATTTTGGGTTCATCTGATTTTTATGCTGTGTATTTTGTGGTTTCTTTTTTGGGTTGAAGACATGTATCATGCTTGAGCATATGCCCGCAAAATGAGATGGGTATTTCACATGATTATAGAGTTAGCTTCTGCACAAATTGGTTTACTATTCAGTTTTCAAAGATATAAAAGTTTCACCATTCCAATTTGTGGGAGAGAGAAAACAGGGGGGAACGAAGCAAAAACCTGAAAACCAACAAGATGGAAAGTAAAGGGGCTAAATGGAGCCCTTTGAAATTCCATCACATTAAAAAGAATTTAAATATAACTGATGGAATACTTGTCATGGATTTACATGGGATTAACTTGCTTACAGTCTGCAATTTCTTAAAGTTTGATCTATTCATGCTTATTCTAATATTGATTTCCTCTATGCAGGTGTGGATTTATGAATTTTGCGAGTAATAGGAAATGTTTACGCTGCAAAGAGGCAAGGCCCAAGAGACAGTTAAATCCTGGAGAATGGGAATGCCCTTCGTATGTGTCTCTATTATCCCTCTCAAGTTCACTTTTGATTGGAAAATTAATATATATTACTTACTAGTACAATATCCTGTGCAGATGTGATTTCTTGAATTACAGAAGGAACCTGGTTTGTCTAAAGTGCAAACATGAACGCCCTGAAGAAGCAACAAATGAGTATGATGAGCACACATGGAAGAGACCTCAGCGGTCCTATTAAGTAATAAACTCCTGGTTTTGTTTGTATCCGAATAAGGTTACAAAGGTTTTGTACGATCTAATAACATGAAGCCTTTGGCATTTGAGTACCATTCTTCAAAGTGCGCAATGGTAAGTGATTGCTGTCTGCTTCATGTTTGTCAAAGCCTATGGCGAGCTTTTGAGTTATGGGTTCCCATAGTATAGTTGTAGTTTGCCAATTTTTAGACACTAATTGAAAGCAAAAAATTTTAAACGTTAAGGATGTAATAATTTTTTCGGTTACAATGTATCATGCAAATGTTTACACTTATGCAGGTTGATGGAAAGTTTACAGTTTTTCTTTCCCCCCCTTTTTGTGGCCGCCAAAGCTCATAGTTTGGTAGACTTTAGGAAAATAAATAGGGCATCTACCAAAATCGATCATGTAAATAGTAAATCCCTAGTTTTCAGCAAATCTCTAAAACTAGGGAGTAAAACGATTAACCTTGGAGATTTTTTTCAAAAAAATATATGTTGGTAACAGTAACATTGATACTCTTGTATTAGAAGTTTGTCTAAAAAATAAACAAATTAATCTTTATACATTTGAATTAAAAGTTTCAAAAAAATAGGCAAATTAATCTGGGGCATGCCATCTGCAACTCTGTTGCTGTCCTTGACTGTGTGCCGAAACTAGACCCTCCAATCCCTCCTGCAAAGAGCATGAACCGAGCGCAAAACCAATAACTTATTATCTGCTACATAACTGTTACAGATTAACTCAATTGGCCCAGCATTAGCACTTTCAACCTCGATTTGGTGAGAGCCTCTGCTCCATGCAAACATAAGACCCTCGTACATGGCCCTCACCTCAACCTGGAAACTGTCTCACCTACTTCCATTGAGAAACCAGTTACCCAATTTCCATTAGACCCCCGAATAACTCCCCCAATACCTGCCCGAGGTATGTGACTTGTGAAAGAGCCATCAATATTCAGCTTGATCCACCCCTCTTTCAGGGTCTGCCACGGCTGTGTAGCGACCTAACTACTCTTAAAACAGTCCTTCATTCTAGCATCTGAATAGCTTCTCGTCCGCGCCACACTAGTATAGATTAATTCATGGCTACTACTGCTCATATTCTTCAAAACCATATCATTTCTATTTTTCCACAGCAGCCAACAACTTATAGAGAAAAGGGTTGGCTACTCACCTTCAACCAGTACAATGTCCCCCTCATTTTTCAGATTCCATTGAAGCCCATCGACCGGTGTTGTAAAGAACGAGTTCCGAGACGCAGCAGGTAGGATGGCTCTCCAAACCCCCTTAGCAAAGTGACAATCTCTCACTGTGTGCAATGTTGTTCTGAGAACTCACCGCATTGTGGGCAAAAGCCTTCCTCTGTCATACCTCTACGCCTTCGCTCATCATTAGTGAGTAAACGTAACTGTCCAAGTAACCATAAGAAGACTCTTACACGCTGTGGAGCAAGAACCTTCCATGTTTCAAGATATAAATTACAAGAATTCATCACACCATTATCAAACAAACAGCCATAGAGAAACGACCCCCCAATGACCATCTCCAAGTGAGTCGATCAGGACCTCCATCAAGCATTGGGACATTAAACCAACAATTCTGTTAACAATGAGTGGAGGCAAAAGAGTTTCTAAACAATGACAATCCCATGTGCAATGAACAGTGATCATATCAGATAAACGGAGTTTCGTCAACCCTCACTCCAGGTATGTGATATGCTTTAAGGGGGCCAACATCATTCCAAAAACTAATCAATCTCCCATCACCAATGGACCAAACTACTCCGTCACGTAATGCCAAACGTTGGATAAGGAGCGCCAAATATAAGAGTGGTTACTACGGTCGATACACTGTACTTATTACGTAAAGTACGTACCCAATAAGCATCAGTATTAGCAAGGAGACTAAGCCCAGTTTGAGTAGAAAAAGCTTGTTCTGCACTTGGAGACACCCTTTGTCAATATGTCTACAGCAATCTTCCCAGGCGGGCTTCTTTTTTTTGTAGAATTGGATCCCCAAACGAAGAAGATGAAAATGGGCAAAACTAGAAGTGATTATAGGAAAAGAAAAAAGAAACATACAAGGGAATATTGGAAAAGTGTAAGTGTTTACTCGAATTCCCGATCCCAGTCTTTACATTCGATTATAAGCTTTCTTTTTATGTACGTATTATTGAAGTTATCGTCTTAAGTCATTTAATTTAGACACAAGAAAATATAGCTCAAAATAATATAAAAATCCAAACTTTCACAAAGGTTTTGCACGAATTTTGTAGCCATAAGCAGTACACACAAATCAATCGTAAGATAATAAATCAAACCTTTTTTAACATTAAAAACAAATAAACAAAGGTTAAAACATGTTATAAAATCCCTTGTACGAGGGGCGCTTACTTCTACCAGGAAGGGAATTTCATCATGGATACTTGAAATTTTCTGAATCAATAATGCATGTAAAATGTTTAAGTAAACAAACTAATTAATTCAATAAAGCAAAGAACCCAACTCAAATTAGCATAAAGTACATGTTTTGACATTCGAGGCAAAAGATCGTTTTTCAAATTATGTTAATCTTTTTGGACTGGAATATTCTCTATGGTACAATGTAGGAGCTCTCTAGAGCAAGGCCAAAGAAGCCAATCTATACATTTTTGCTATGGAGATTTAACTTTTGAAAAAAGCACATCTAATCTTAATACCAACACTGACAATTAGCGTGCACCAGGTACAACATGCTCATTAGGTTCGTGTGCCCCTGCAGCAGCGATAGCATGCCTGCGTTGTCTCTCACGAAGGTATAGAACAGTGAGTAGACACACAAATAGTGTTAATATTGTTGCATTTCCTTCCTCCATGATCACATTCTCCACCCATTCTTCAACTCTGGGATAAACTTCCGGCAGGGAATCAATTATGTGGACCTAATTGAAACAACAAAATAGCAATGAGTCAGAAGACCTAACTAAAACAGCTGGTATAAAAACAGTTTCGAGATTCATGCACGTGGCAGAAATTCTGATCACTGTCTCAAGGTGTGAATCCAGAACCAAGGATACTAAATTTTCAGTATCAATATACACACACTGCCAAGTTGCTTTCACAGGGTCTGAAGATGTTAGGCTCAGCTCCAGTTACAGTTAAAATGTCCATGTGGTCAATGGAATGAGGACTAGTGGTTGTTTTTTATAACCGGAATGCAGGACAGGGTGAGGGCAAGAAGTAATGGAGAAACGGTGCATATTATAACTGAAGTTACCATTCAAATATGAGTGTGTGTATAAAATATATATATCCCGTTCACTCTGTTCAATCACTTGTATTCAATTGTAAGCATTTGACAGAGTGAACAGGACATAATTGCAGTAAAGATTGAACAGGGTTTGATCTTCAGACATACTCAGGCAGGGAGAGGCAAAAAGAGGCACTAAGAGCAACTCACCAGGAAACTGTCAGCATAGTTCTTTCGTACCCACAAACTTGCTAGTGCCAGTGTGACAGGCAACTTTGCTGCAGGATCTAGCTCTAATGCCTGATCATAGTACCGCTTGGCAAGATGGAGGTCAAATGGAAGTCCTTGGCCATGCTCATGCATGTATCCCAGGTTGAACATAGCTTGGGCATTAGATTGGGATTTTGCATGTATGTAAGCTTCAGCTGCACGCTCATAATCCCTCACAGTTCCCTGAAAAAGAGAAGATAATAGTTACAGAAAACCTCAGCCAAGTAATAAGATAGCAATATGCTCGAGTAAAGATTATACCAAAAAGTAGACAGTACTTCTCTATAGAGACTAAGATACATACTCTGCCATAGTAATATGCATCCCCAATAAGTAATGCCGCATGTTCGTTACCCTGCTCAGAAGCTTGCCACCACAAAGAATGAGCACGTTGATGCCGTTCTGCATCTGTGCAAACCCCAGATTCACCCATGCACATGCTGCGCTCACCATACTTGTCAAGGATCCATGCAGCATTACTCTGTGCTATCTCGTAACCTAGCTCAGCCATCCTAGAATACAAGATGAATGCTTTGCCCATGTCACCTTTTAGATATGATTCAAGCGCCCATCTAGAGAGGGAACTCCATGGTCCCCTTTCAGCAACTAGCTTGTATAATGCAGTAGCCTGGAAATAGGGAACAAACTCTAATTATAATGTACATGGACAATAGGATCGTTCATGATCCTAAAGGAATTCATGTCAGAATTCATGCATGAAACATAAACAAAGGTGAGCTATAATTATTGCAAACTTTTTTTTAAAGTAATTATAAGTTTCAAAACTTTCTACAGCGATCAGAGAATCATTTTCCTTTTAGGAATGAAATTGAAATACTGATGTAAGCTCCAGCATCCATATATTAACACTAAAACCTCAATGTAAATCAGGGAAAATTTGTGAAAAAAATTCCCCCGGTAATAATTGCAAGGTGAAATTATTACAAAAAGAAAACATAAAAATAGAACCTTGAGGTTAAGCAAATGGAGTTTAAGCATGTCATTCATAAAGATATAGAACTCTTAAGAAAGCAAAAAGTTAAAAAAACAAAAAACTATAAGCATAAACCATGCTATTTACCATAGGAAGATTCTTTTTAAGCCCAACACCAGTATGAAACATCTTAGCCAACTGATAAAACGCCTTTGGTTGACCTGCATTGGCTGCCACAATAAAACACTTACAAGCAATCTTCACATCCCTCTTCACTCCAATCCCTTTAAGGTACATTACTCCTAAATTATAGTGCCCACCAGCATCTTCATTATCAGCAGCCTTGTCGAAGTATTCTTTTGCCTGCACAAAAGAAAAGAATCACATGCTGGCCCAACTCTGCACTTAACATACCAACTAAAACCACACGCTATCCAGATATAGTTTTTTGTCTTCACTCTTAAGGGGTCTGAAACTGTACATTTTTGTTTTAAGAGGGAAAAATAATCCAATGAATTGTCAGTAGCCTCAAATCTTACAAAAGGAACAGACAACAGCCATGAAAATGAACAATTATTCTTAGATTCAAAACTATGTATATATAATCCATTAATAACTGTCATCAATCTAAGCTATAAAACATCATGATCCATCCAGATTAGTAATAGAAGAAACAACAACTTTAAAATAGAAATCAGAATAAGTCTGCCATAAGTTTCAAATTATAAAACATTCAATGAAGTGAAAAGCTATAAACCAGAGCAAGTATAGCTAAACATCATTGAATATAAAGATAATTCATATTGAACTAAGATTTTCAGGCAAACAACGTAGGCCAAGAACCTCTGATTTGAAAGCACAATGCCTACGTCAAGACACCAGCACAAGTAAAAAACAAGGCAGAGTGATCTAAAGCACGGTCAAGATAACAAGACAAAAGGAAAATTAGTGAAGAGAAAAATGAACATACTTTGGTATAGTTCTTCTCCACACCATAGCCTTTAACATGTAAATAACCCATCCCATTGTAAGCTGAATAAAGCCCATGTTCTGATGCAAGTGAAAGCCATTCAAGAGCCTTGGTATAATTCCTTTCAACTCCAGCTCCTCTAGCATAAATCTCACCAAGAAGTTCAAGAGACCTAGGCTCCCCTTTTTCCACAGCTTTCAAAAACCACATCAAAGCCTTGGTATGGTCACGGCGCAACCCTCTCAATCCGAAATAGTAAAAAAGACCCATTTTGTACATAGCACCGGCATTCCCTTTCTGTGCTTGATATTCCAATATCTGAAAATCTTCATCGTCTTCCCCTCTTGATTTCTTCAAAGCTTCCTTGTTTTCCTCAGCTCCATTGTGTATCCTAACCGGTTCTATTACCGGCGAATCTTTGGATATCAAGAAACTGTTTACCGCTATTTCAGCTAGTTCAGCATATAATTTAACAGCTTTTTCATGCATCTGAAAGTTTTAAAAAAACAAGAAATGTTTAGGAAAATTGGGGGAAAGCCACAAAAGAGAATATCAGATTTCTTTAAAAAAATAAAGGGAGAAAGAAGAGAGAAGCTTACATCTTGACGCGAGTAAGTGTAGGCCAAAGCCATCTTGGACTGGGCATTACCACCTTCGGCAGCGAAATAATGATTCAAAAAAGCTTTAGCTTTGTTTCTCTCACGCATCATCCCCATCCCGTACAAAAAACCTAACACCGAACGAGCGTGCGGATCACCGTCCGTATTAGCAGCGGTCTCGATCTCAGCCGCGGCTTCCTCCATCAACCTGGCGTCTCCATTGTTGGAAGCGGAGATGATTTTATGGACGGCGGCGTAGTAAGAATCGAGGGAAGTATCATGAGAAGGGGAGAGAAGGGTAGTAGGTGGCTCGAAGAGACGGCGCCATGATCCAGGATCGAGCTCGTCATCAGGCTTAACATGAGTACCGCCGAAGTCATCGTCGTCCCAAGAAGAATCGGAATCGAGAGGAGAAACGTCGTCGTTTTGGACATCCTTGAGGTCGTCTTGGGAGAGAATGAGAACGAAAGGGCGGGCGAGGAGGGAAAAGGGGAAAAGGGAGAAAAGGAGGAGGAAGAGGAAGAGGAAGAGATGGCAGCTTGACCTAGACATGATGATGACGATGTAGGTGTGTGTCGGAAACAGGGAGGATTTGTCGGAGCACTGGATTTGTTGGGGGAAAAGGAAAAAGAATACCTGTGCTTTTGGAGGGGGGGGGGAGAAGAAGTCAGATGAGATCGGAAGACGGTCGAATCGAGATATCCATTCCAGAGACTGAAAGAGAACAGAGATAGAGAGAGAGATAGGTACTTCATTTTTGCCACGTTTACATTTCTCATTCACCCAATCACTTTTTGCCATGTCAGCCTGCATCATTCGGTTCCCCTTCACTTATTTGGTTAAAATTTGATACAAGTCCCTTTACTCTTCTCAGTTTTATAATTTAGTCCCTGTACTTTTATTTCTAAGACTTTAGTCCTCTACTTTCCGTGTTTCAAAACTCAGATCCAATAATTAACACTGTTTTTTCTTTAAATTTATGGATATGACATTTTGATATAAAAAAATATTCACTTAGTAGTAATGTAATTAAAAAAAAATTATAATGGACCTGAATTTAACAAAATAATCTAAATAATGTTAATGTTTGAACCTGAATTTTGAAATCTAAAAAGTAAAAGACTAATTCCTAGAAATAAAAATATAGGGATTAAATTTAAAATTAAGAAAAGTATATGGATTAATGGCATGTTTTAACCTTGTTTTAATACTTAATTCATAAAAGGGATAATATAATTTTTTACCTTCAAATTTGACAACTAGATTCACTTTGATACACGTACTTTTTTATTCACTTTAGTACTTAAACTTGACAATCAAGTCTATTTTAATCCCTAAATTTGAAAAATATAAAAAATTGATCATAAAACTTTAAAAAAAATGATGATATGACATTCTAAAATTGTGCATGATCATCACTTGAAAAATTTAAAAAAATTTATAATTTTTCAAATAATGATGAAATACAATCTCATTATGACACATTCAATGTTTTAATAACCAAATCGGTAATTAACCTATTAAAAAAATAAATTAAAACTTATATTTATTATTTATTTATTTTTCAAGTGATGATGCAATATAATATCACAGTTTCTATTTATTTTTTTATCAATTTAGAATTATTTAATATTAACCATATATTAAAGAATTCTAAAATTGATAAAATAAAAATAAAAACTTATATTTATTAAAAGCAAAAGTTTCATCCGTTTGCTTTCTGAACAATTTAATGATGTACAAATACATATATTATCAATATAATTTATAGGTTACTACAAACTTTAGAATAAAATTAATAATAGAAGACTGGATATAGCACCAGAACTTATTTTTTAATTAGATCCCCAGCAGGTCAGTTTAATAAAACATATGGTACAGTTTTCCTAAGATATTGCCAAGTCTTAGCATTATTGATATGCAAGGAAAGGGGCATTACGAATAGCTGGACTCTAACTTCCTTTCACTCATAGGCATAGGCTCAAAATCAGCTTGCATATTGGGCAATCTTTGTTTCAAGTGTATTTTTATCAGCCCCAACAACCTTATCAACCTCCTTTCCATTTCTTATAAAGAAGAAGGTAGGAACACTGCTTATGTTCCATCGTGCTGCCACATCCCTATCCTCGTCTATATCCACTTTTAAGAACACTACCTTTGCATATTTTGCAGCTAAACTCGTATAGAGAGGAGAAATGAAGCGGCAGGGACCACACCATGTTGCAGTGAAGTACAATATCACCAGCCGTGATGTTCTTGTAGCAGCATTTAACTTAGTTTCCAGCTCGCTGGTAGAATGAATGCCGATAACCTGGCCTGTCATTTGAAAAACAATAGTAAGGTTAACGTATAGGAATTATGTCCCATGACTCATGTAAAGTAATTCATACGCACACAAAAGGAATGATCTTAATGGTAATTGATCAATAAGTGTCTTGGGATCGAGAAGTCTGAAATTGTCTAAATGCAACTGTATGAAGATCAACAAGGTCATCTAACCAAGCTATTGATGATTTATTATATGCATTGAGTGATGATTATGGTGAACCCAGAAAACTAAAGCATAGACTAATTCACATCATGCAATGAGTAGCGCAACAAGTTTTAAGGCCTTCCCTAGGGATTCTTACAAGAAACATAAGCATCTTTTAGATGCAGGTAGTCTTGGTTCATGAAAGATAACAGTCTTTCTAAAGAGTGCTTCAATTGAGACCCATATAAACCATTTACCATGAGAAAAATGAATGAGAAAGAAAACTATCTGTACCATCTTTAAAAGCAGATAATGCTTCCTGATCCTGCAAAAATTCAAAGATAAATAAGTTTCAGAATATATGCAGTGACCCGCTAATATATGACAGAACAAAAGTTAGGAATGGATGGGAATACTTGGCTGACAATATATTATTAAGTTATTTGACTCATAGCCCCTACCACTGCATAGAGAATAAAAACTAAAACATCATAAGTTTCCCTTGTAATCCTATCTAACAATACCAAAATGCACGACACCCTAGATCCATGAGTCAGCCCATGCTGACCATGTCCAAATGTACTAAAATATCCAAGTTCTTGCTCGCATGACTAAATTACTTTAATGAAGTAACCTTTCCTAGACAAAGAAAATAGAAAATAATTTAGGCTTAAGTGGCAGGTGCACCCTAAACTTTATTTTAATAAGAGGCTCCTTGTTCTTAATCATAATGAATCCATGACAAAGTTAATGCGCCAGAAGTGATAAGTATTTATGCCATATAAATACAATCAAATTAATTAATTCATCTTACTTGTGCTTCAGCTTTCTTCTGTTGCCTCTGACGTTCACTCCTTTTTAGTTCCCTTTCTTTTCGCAGGCGATCATATTTCCTGCGATGCTCTTCAATTTTGTGTGCATTAGGTTCCACCTGCAAAGTAAAGGGTTGCCATGAGAAAGCATTAGCAGAGGAACACTAATGAAAGAACGGAAATGTTACCTTTTTGAGTACCGAACCAATCTCCTCATCATAATCTAACTTTGACGCTATATGCAGATCACTTGCTGCTTCTTCCCATTGGCCTAGCATGGCCCTTGCCATCCCTCGAACTTTATATCCTTTTGCTGAGTCAGGATTGATCTACACATAGAAAGTTAACTTCAAGCCATCAGCATGATACCAAGCAAATATAAAATAAAACCGAGGACTCTTTAGCATGATTTTTTTTTTTTTGTGATCTAAGCAAGCACTGAGAGAAATGGGATGGTACCTTTAAAGCTGCATCAGCATCACGGATTGCAGCATTTGGTTGGCTCAATTTAACAAAGACACTAGCTGAAAACAAGACTATCAGAAATTTAAGAGAGAAAAAATGTTTTGGAGAAAAGGATAAATTATGTTGCAAATAAAATTACCTCTAGTTGCATATAGTATTGCTGAGGTGGGATTTAACATGATAGCTTCTGTTAGATAATCTATAGCTTCATCCAGCTTACCTGAGGAAGGAAAGAAACTTAGAATTTGTAAAGAAATAAATAGGTAAAAAAAAAAACACCATGAATTCAAAAAGGTGAAGTATGCCTTCAGATATAGCATCCATGGCTTTTAATTTTTCCAATTGAGCAGCATCTCGCTTTTCCTCCGTAACTTCAACCGAAGGGTCTCCCATCTGAATTAAGAAAAGACACAAAACATTTACAAGTTTAACATGAAACTCTATCACAGCCCAGTTAACTGAAGTAAACATAGTTGGATGATCACTCACTTTTTGTGGAGAATTGTTGTCAGGTTCCACAACACCGTTATTATCTAACTCGACATCAGACTCAACAATATCATCATCTTCTTCATTTGAAAAATAGGGTTTCTTGTCATCAGAGTGTTGCTCAGGCTCTGCCATTTTAACACCACCTCTATCCTGAAATTTGGCATAAATGACCAAGAGCCAAATAAAGTTCACCATCATCACTAAAGAAAATCTTATTAGGCCAGAAAATAATTCTCTTTTTGCTAAAATCATTACATACTAAAAACATAAAGAACGAAAAAGTACTTTCTCTCTCCCAAAGCAGGAAGCAATTAGACAATTTATTTACTTGAATACTAGCTCGATGAAAAGAAATAAAATCAGTGGTAAGAAGATAAATCCTAAGCAAATATACCCAAATCTTGGATAAAGAAAATGAAGATACAACAATCAAATTTTGCTAGAAAAATAGAACCTTTGGTAAATAAGAGGAATCTTACCGTCTGTGGGTCGGTTGGAATTTGAGCTCCCAGGCTTCAAAAATAAATCAAAACATGGTAACGCCTCGTCAACAAATCAGAAGCAAAAGCAATTATATTAAGTATAAGCTGAAAAAGAAGATTACCTTAGGAGATAGGACTTGAAGAAGGAAAGAGAGGGAGTGTGGATAATTGAAGGGTTTGATTTGCACTGATCAACAAAGAGCTTTAAGTCTGCTACCTTTGAAGCATCCATCACAGTAGCATATGCCTCTCTCTCTTTCTCTCTTTCTATGCTTGCTTTCTTTCTTTTTTTCAGGATCCAAAAGCAAGTGAAGAAGACGGATGGTGATGCTAACCAAGGTGGTGGCCCCACTTTTTTTATCAAACTGAAAGCGGTGATGTTTTGATTGATCCACAAGGGTCCAGGGAACTAGTGATGGACCTAAGCGTACACCATCATTCTCTTTCCTTCTTCACTATAATTAAGGGGAAAATACCGTACAACCTATATTAAAGAGTAAATTAATATTTTTACCGCATCTAATTTTTTTTTAAGGGAACACAATCCCTTTATTGCAATCTTCAGATTACCAATTTAGTTTTTTAAAAAATATATCAATTTCATTTTAAAAATATTTAATGATAAATTTAGTCATTAATATTTATTTATTTTATTAAAATTATTTTAATTATATTTTAAATTTTTTTGTCATCAACTTTTGATTTTTTTTTCAATTTGCTGTTTCTATCATATTTGATAAAAGTACCGTTTAAAAAAATTAATTGGATGATTAAAATATTTTTAATTTATTACTTAAGTAATCCAATAAGATAACTACATGTGAAAATAATAAAATAAATAAATCATACATGAAATTAAAAAATAATTCTTAATTTAAAGGAAATAAACATAATTATCTAAAAAAAAGTTTCAAAATGAATGTTATTTTCAATTTGATTTATTAATATCTTTTTGAAACTTTTCAGTAAACAAATGTATGCATTCATTTTGAAACTTCTTTTTTAGATAATTACGTTTATTTCTTTTAAATTAAGATTTTTTTTAATTTCATGTATGATTTATTTATTTTATTATTTTCACATGTAATTATCTTATTAGGTTACCTAAGTAATAAATTACATCTTATTAAAAAGATTCCATATATGAAATTCCATATCATCCCATTAATTTTTTTTAACGATAATTTCATCAGATCTGTTAAAAAAAGTAATTTTTTTTAAAAAGGTAAATGACTAAAAAAGACTTTAAAATATAATTATGACTATTTTTAACAAATAGTAAACTACAAAATTAGTCACTTATGTTTGAAATGTTACGTTTTAGTCATTTATGTTATTATTTTGTTACGAAATGATCAATCTGCCCTTAAGTTTCATTATCTCCCTAACAGTAATCCTACATGACAGTCCAACTAGATTTTAAGTGCCAACTTGGATTTTCAAATGGGATTAGAATAGATTTTTAATTAAATAAATTTAATTAATTAAAATTTTTAAACTTAAATCTTAGCTAAAAAACCTAAACCCATTTCCACACACTTGTCTTTTTCATCTTCATCTTCTTCTCTTTTGATTTCAATATCTTTAATTACAAATCTGTCTCAAAACTTAAATATTTGAAACCCATTAACCCAAAGAAACTTAAGGGGAAAAAGATATTGAATCTTTAAATCATTGGGTTAATGGGTTTTAAAGATTCAAGCTTTGAGACAGATTTGTAACTAAATATATTGGAATAAAAAAGAAAGAAGATAGAAGATAAAGATGAATAAGAGATGTGTGTGAAAATGGGTTTAGGATTTTTTCAGTTAAGGTTTAGGGTTTAAAAATTTTAATAAATTAAATTTATTTAATTAAAGATTTATTCTCATTCCATTTGGAAATTCAAGATTACTGTTAGGGAGATAATGAAACTTAACGGTATAGTGACCACTTCGTAACAAAATATTAACATAAGTGACTAAAACGTAACATTTCAAATATAAGTGATTAAAATGTAATCTGAGACAAATAAAAGTGACTACTTTTACAATTACCCCTAACAAAATATGTAAATATTAGTGACCAAAATTATCATAAAACCATTTTTAAATATGTCGACTTCGCACTTTTAAATATCAAATACATTAGTTGTTTTTTTTAATGAAGTTTTATAATTTGTTATCGGGGCAATGAATGAAATATTTGACATTTAAAAAGAACCTTCAATGCATAAAAAGTTTTGTAATCCAAATTTCATAATATAAAATTATCAAGTTTTATAATTTTTCATTCTAAAATATTTTAACCATTATATATTTTTATAGTTTAAAATTAGATCCAAAACAATTTTAAAATTCAAAGTGAGTCCCGCTCAGAGAGATTCAAATATCAATCGGAGAATTAATTCAAAAATAATAATAATGTGAGAAAGCCCTCACGGGCTCTTCTATTAAAGAAAATAGTTAATGTAATATTTGATACCTAAATTTACTTTTAATATTTAATTTAGTACTTGAATAAATTTTTTTGTCTTAATTTAATACATAAATTAGCTCCAATGCTCAATATTTGATACCTAAGCTTATTTTTAATATTTAAATTGGTACTTAAATTTTTTTGTCACAATTAAGTGCTTAAGTTTAACTTAAATGTTCAATTTGTTATTTGAATTTTTTTTCCAATTAAGTACCAATATTTTTTTATTAGAACATGCGTGTTAACCATTCATTAGGCCACGTAATGTCATTTGATATAAGCATCAAATTAAACATTGAAATGAAACTCATATGTCAAATTGAAACAATAAACTCATGTACCAATTTATAACATTGAAACTAAACTTAGATACCTTAGTATATTAACTAAAACATGTACTAAAAAAACCAATGGTAGCTCAAGTTTTTAAGGGGTAAAGCAACATTTAGTCGTTGATTTGATAATTTTCTCATATTGGTCCCTGAATTTTCTTTTCTTTTTCCACATTACCATTAATCATAGATCTTGCCGAGTTTTTCCAGTTTGTTTTCAAAACTTGGATTTTGTTAAATATGTAACAATGCGACGCTATGAGATTATATCACCTTATTACCTAAAAATTAATTTTTTTTATATAAGATCTAAAATAATAATAATAATACAAACAAATAAAATATTTTCAAGTAATACATGGCGTAATCATAGAGTGTACGTCATTATATATTAAAAGAATCATAGTTTAGAGATTAAATTGAAAAAAAAATTCAAATCTAAGACTAATTTGGAAACCAAAAATTCAAACCAAAATGAAAAAAATGCTAAATTCAATGACTAAACATTACTTTATCCCGATTTTTAAACTTTCCAGTATGTTAGTGGCATCAGTCGGGTTAAAACCAAGTATCAACTTGTAGGCCCTAAGGTGGATATAACCTAAAAGAAACTGAAAGTCATAAAAAATAAAACAGAGTAATTTCCAAAGTGAGCACTACTTTTCATAAAATCGAATCGGTTGTGAAAAAAATAAAAATAAATTGATCTTGTAACCTCTAATTTGATGAAATTCCAATTAGGATAGCAATTGCAAAAGATCAAAACGTGTCGGTGTTTTTTTTTTTCCTTCCATTTTTTGGACTTCATCGAATAAACTAAATGAAATTATGTTGCTACAATTAAGGATTTTAAACAAATTTTATTCTATAAAGACTAAAGAAATACAATTCTAACAAGCAGTAAATGTCAAGATTAAATATTTGGATGCTATTGTAATTAAATTTACAGTGAAAAAAAAAACATATCCGAATCATTGTTATGAGAAAAATCTTCAAAATGTAACAAAATTTTATATTTTATAAAAGGTCAATATTAAAGATTTGGATGCCTTTGTAAGAAAAAAAAATCCAAAGCATTCAAAATGTAACAAAATTTTCTATTTTATATATGTATAAATAAATCTATATTTTTTAAAATGGAGCCAAACATGAATTTCAATATTTAAGATTACTTTCCATAAAATCCAACCTTTCATACAAAAAAAGATCACCTCTAAATTGATAAAACTGCATTTAGGATAGGGATTATAAAATATATTAAAATGTGTCTGTAATTTTTAGGTTGCTATAATTACTTGATTAGGGATTTTAGGTACTTTTCATAAAGATAAAAATAAAAACAAACAGAATTCAATGAGTGACTCTAATGGAAAAGAAGATGTTATTCATTTTAAGAGACTTGAGTTCAAGCATCTGTGTGTGCAATGTATGCATGCTTTATCAAAAGATTAATAAAGTATGAGCATCAGGGGACTTTATTACGCTTTTAAACAATCGTCATTATTTTGACGAGAAAAAATGTAATAAGATTTTATATTTTATATATATATATAATTTTTTTAAAAACAAGCCTAGCATGTTTCAAATTTTAAGACTATTTTTCATAAATTCAATCCCTTTGTAAAAAAAAATCAATTAAAAAATCAAATTAATTTTATAACCTCTAATTTGATGAAATTACATTTATTGTAAGGATTACAAAACATCAAAATGTGTGGATGTATTTTTTCTTTTTCCTTTTTAATTTCATCCAATAAATCAAATCAAATTAAGTTGCTACAATTAATCATTTAAAGAAATTCTCTTTTTTATTTTTAGAATTTATTAGATAAATCAGAACGAATTACGTTACTACAATTAAACGATTAGAAGTTTTAATCAAATGTCATTCCATACGAATAAAAGATATCCAAATTTAACAAGTAATAAAGCTAAATATTAAAGATTTGGATTCATATGTGATAAAATTCACAATGACAAAAAATCCCCTAAAACATTTAAAAGAAAATCTAGCTCCTAATGCTAACGAGAAAATCTCCAAGATGTAATGAATGTATATATATATAAATTTTCGAATAATTGTATATTAATTTCATGGAGACATGATACATTTAATTGTGAAATGTAAGACTTTCATTTTTTATTGATTTTATTTTCATTTAAAAACATAATATATAATAGTGATTACATTAATAAATATAAATTCAAACTCCCACGTGTTCGGATCAATAGGTTAATCCAAACTATGACCTTAAGCAAAAGAAAATGAAACAGAAAAACAAAGATAACTAAAAATAGAAACTTATCGCAATTCTTGTGAAAAGAAAATATGTAACATTCACAAACTTAAATATTTTAAATAAAATTTATTCGTGTTTAATTTTATTTAATAGACGAATTTTAACGTATTAATTTCAATATGCAGAGAGAAGAAAGGGAGAAGAAGTAGGGTTTTTGCCTTGTGCGTTTAGAGAGAAGGGAGAAAATCGACAGCAGAAAATACAGTTTTAATATGCATTTAAAGAAATAAAATTAGCGAGAGAAATAAATATGGAAAAAGAGAAAATAAAAAACCTGTAAAATAATATAGAACGTTGCCCATTGACGAATAAAGGGGTTATTATTAGTAAATGGATTAATTTCAATACATCCACAATTCCGCTGCAAGTCGCATTCTCGTCTTCCCTATTTCGGTTCTAAGAGGCTTCAAAGTCGAACGAACCTCCCCAATTTCTCTCACTTGTTCAAACTTCAACGCTTTTTTTTTTCAACTACCAAACTAAGCTTACTTCTATGGTTTTTCTTTCTTTTTTAAAATAAAAAAGAAAAATGGTTGGAGTTAAAAGGGAGAATCATTTAGTGGCGGCTTTTCCCTTTCACCGATCCTTATGCTGAAGGAAACAGGACAAAAATGGTGTTCAAGAACAAGCTCTTCTTTTCCTCTTCTAAGAAATCGGGTTCTTCTAGTCCTGATGGATCATCCAATAGCCCTCGTTCCACTTCTAATTCCCCGATCCGATCCGATAAGAAAAAACCCAAAGCTTCTCTTCCCAACTCTGATTCACAACAGATCCCTAATTCACCTTCCCTTTTCAGTCCCACTGCTTTTAAGCCAACCCAAGTCAAAGATGGACCCGCTCGCAAGGACCTCAAACCCTGCGAACCCCAAACCCCAGTTGCTAAACCTTCTTCCTCTACCTCCAAGAAACCCGATGCTAAGGACGGCCCTTCCTCTGTCTCGCCTTTACTCGCCTCTTCCTTGGGGTTGAATCGGATTAAAACTCGCTCCGGTCCCTTGCCCCAGGAGAGTTTTTTCAGTTTTAGAGGGGAGAAAAGTGCCGCCGCTTCGGTGCTTGGAGCTAGTAATTTGTCCAGGCCTGGAGGTTCGAGTAGTGCTGCGGGCGGTGGTAGTTCAGGGAAATCGGGTTCTGGGAAGAAAGATGGGTTGAACCAGAGGTTATTGCAAGAGAGTTTGCTTGATAATGTGAGCAATTCGGATAGTATGTCACCTGGAAGTGGTAGTGGTGGATGGCACTCGAGAGAGCAGAGCCCTAGTGTACAGGGGAAGTCTCGGTTGCAGAATGGGGAATCATCCTCCGAAGCTGGTACTGCTCTTGCTTTGTCTCATTACCCTTTTTGTCTTTCTGGAATATTTGTTGTTGTTTCCGATTCTGCCTTAGATGATGCTTTAGTGGCAGTACTGTTGTGTAGTGAATAGAAATGCTCAAAACAATCTGATGATGCCACATACCCGGTTAAGATTCCCCAGTGTAAGATCGGAGTAAATGTTCTGAGCTTTTTCGCATTGACCATCATATAGGTATAGCTGGAAGGCTAGGTAGAACGTTAAGGAAGTTTAAATTTGCCACAAGGTTTAATAATTTTATTCTCTTCTCTAGCATATATGTCAAAAGAGGGTTATAACTGCTCTTCCTCTCTCCTTTTGGTAAGAAGGGGGAACAACACCCGAGACGAATAAGATGCGTTGTTTAGCTCCTTGATCTGATATACAAATTACAATATGCAGAAGAAATGATGTGGAGTGTGTTAGGTTGTAGGATTTGCTTTCTCATAGTTCTTGGTTAGTTAGCTGTTCGCATATTGCGGACAAATGAAAAAGTGGAAAAGAATCCAGAATCAAGTTTTTGTTATTCTTTTTAAAAGAAATAATCTAAGATTATGCTATTACTTGAGCTAACAGAGGCCAAAATGGAAAAGTATATGCTGAATTGATTTCTGTGAAGACTAATTTATGGTAGTCAATAATATTCTTTAGATTTTTGCTGAATTCTGAGGGAACCAACGACATCTTAAATTTGGAACTTAGTTTATGTAGGTGCATGATATGTTAACTTCAGATCATACTAGGTAGATATCATTAGAGGTTAGAAAATGATCTCGAAAACCTGCCCTAAAAAACCTAAACCTAGACCTGCCAAAACTTGATTTGACAAAAAAGTCAGATCAAACATGAGGAAACTTGTTAAAAATCAAACCCTACGGCTACAAGTCTACAGTCATCCTACTGATAATGAAATAAATCAGGAGGTCAAGAAATCAGACTATTACTATGAGATCCACATCATGCTGCTTATCGCTAAGATCCAACTTAAAACCAATTGGAGATAGGTGGAGACATCCATGTGGAATAACACCACATTAACAGACCCATCGTGTGTAGGTGGAGACGGACACGTGACAAACTTGAAAGGGGTAATGGGCATTGTAACATGCAATAACAACAGAATAGAGGCCGAGTTCTAACACTCAAGCATCCAACCTTAAACAATTTGAAATATGTGGAGAGGTTCAAGTTGAATATATGACATTGATGTGGGATAACACCAGTTTAACATTTACATTACTGCTAATTGCTTGCTTTTGATTTCATGCATATATTTAATTAGTTTCTTCATACACCCTATTATTTTAATAGTCACAATTTTATTTACTTAAGTAATTATTATTTCTTCAATCAAAATGTAGTTAACTAGTAAGTTTCAATATTAGCTTATATATCCCGAATCATTTGCGTCTTCTGTATTCATATTGTGTACAAAATTATCATGTATTCAATCATTATATGATAGGAAAGCACGCTGATCTTAATGCAGAATGCTTATGCATATATTTTGAGCTGCAAAATTTTTCTCTATGCATTTTCTTCATTTCTTTGTCCTTTCTGTTCTAACTAGGTGAGCAATTTCTATTTTAGAACACTTCTAGGGTTTAAAGAACTGCTTTATTTGGAATGCTGGTTAATGTAGAAATGGTTTCATTTCCTGAAGAATTGCTGGCAATTTGTTATGTTTTTCTCTCAAAAGTTCCTTTTGTTGGCTTGAATATTATTACCAGGACGACTCAAAGCATCACGGGGGCACTCTGGAGTCTTAAAAAGTTCTGATTTTTGTACGCCAGAGGTACAATAGTATTTTCATCGATCATCTCCTTGCAGTTACTTAATACTCAGTGACTGCTCTTGCATTCTTTTAGCTTTCAAACTGTGATGTTAGTGATTATTTGAATATTTTCTTTCCAGACTTCATATGATTGTGAAAACTCCAAGGAGTCTGAATCCCCCCGTTTTCAAGCCATTCTTCGTCTTACTAGTGGGCCGCAGAAGAGGTTTCCAGCTGATATTAAGAGCTTTTCCCATGAATTAAATTCAAAAGGAGTACGGCCTTTTCCATTTTGGAAACCTAGACGCTTAAACAACTTGGAGGTACGTTGATCCTATTTCTTGTCTCCTACTTCCTTGCAGTTTGTATTCCAAACAAGATTTCTGTTTTATGCAGGAAATTGTGGTTGTGATTCGGGCAAAATTTGACAAAGCAAAAGAGGAAGTGAACTCTGATTTGGCTATTTTTGCTGCTGATCTGGTTGGACTTCTTGAAAAGAACTCGGATAGTCATCCTGAGTGGCAGGAAACTATTGAGGATTTGCTGGTTCTGGCTCGAAGCTGTGCTATGACACCACCTGGAGAGTTTTGGCTTCAGTGTGAAGGCATTGTTCAGGAGCTAGATGATAAGCGTCAAGAACTTCCTCCAGGAACACTGAAGCAGCTGTATACACGGATGCTTTTCATTCTCACGAGGTGTACAAGATTGTTGCAGTTTCACAAAGAAAGTGGGCTGGCGGAGGATGAACCTGTGATACAGCTTCGCCAATCTAGAGTCCTGCATCCTGCAGACAAGAGAACTTCCTCGGGAGTCCTAAGAGAAGCAAAAAGTTTGAGTGCGTCAAAGGCTTCAAAGGCCTCCTCATCTAAGAAATCTTATAGTCAGGAGCAACATTGGAGGAAGGACCATCTTGTGCTGCCTGGAAGTTTGATCACTCCCATTGATGACACTCAAAAGAACTTGGAATCTCCTGCAAGTAGAGATAGGATAGCTTCCTGGAAGAAACTCCCGTCTCCTGCCAAAAAAAGTCCAAAGGAAGTTACTGCTTCCAAGGAGCAAAACAATAGTATGATTGAAACCTGGAAAAAAACAGGAGCTTCTGATGTAGATTTGGCTGCTGTTAAGCTTCAGGAACCTACTCCTGCAAAAGAATCTCAAGAACATTCTTCCAAGCACCAGCACAAAGTTTCTTGGGGTTATTGGGGAGACCAACCGAATGTTTCTGAAGAAAGTTCTATAATATGCCGCATTTGTGAGGAGGAGGTTCCCACCTCAAATGTGGAAGATCACTCAAGAATATGTACTGTTGCTGATTGTTGCGATCAGAAGGGTTTAAGCGTTGATGAACGCCTTCTAAGAATTGCTGAAATGCTTGAGAAAATGACAGACTTATTTGCTAATAAGGATATGCAACATGTAGGGAGTCCAGATGTTGCTAAAGTATCAAATTCGAGTGTGACTGAAGAATCTGATGTTCTATCTCCTAAACTAAGTGATTGGTCCAGGAGAGGTTCAGAAGACATGCTTGACTGTTTTCCTGAAGTGGATAATTCAGTTCTTATGGATGACCTTAAGGGTTTGCCTTTAATGTCATGTAAAACTCGCTTTGGTCCAAAGTCTGATCAAGGAATGACAACATCATCTGCAGGAAGCATGACTCCCAGATCTCCTTTATTGACACCAAGAAATAGTCAAATAGATTTGTCATTGTCAGTCAAGGGTGCTTTTTCAGAGCAAGAAGATCTTCCACAGGTATCCTTTGTCCAGTTTTTTATTTCAGAAAGACACATAATGTTTCCAGAGGTGCTGAACTACATGCTTTGGTTGCTATGTACTGTTATGTCCAATGCACCTGTATGCTTTTTGATATTTACTTCCAAGTTTATAGTTTTCCCCTCTAACTTTCCCGCCACATGCAGCTCTCCTCCTCACCTTTTGTGTTCTTCATGTAGGTTATTTTATTTCTTATCATATGAAATGCAATCTTTTTCACTTTTTCTTTCTGTTGTAAGTGATTTTGTTATCTGCTTCAATTAATTGTTGGGAATTCAAGGCTGTTATGCACCCACAGTAGACAGCCAAATTATTGCTTATTCAGAGAATGTATAGGAGCCACTCGAACATCGCAGATGCATTAGTTATCTGCTTTTTACCATCCAGTTAAGAGTGTATAGTCTTACTTTGGCAGTGCCAGGTTTTAATTCATTCCTGATCATGCAGATGAATGAACTTGCTGATATTGCCAGATGTGTAGCAAATACACCATCAGTTGATGATCGTTCTGTGCCATATTTGCTGTCTTGTCTTGAAGACTTGAGACTTGTCATAGACCGCAGAAAATTTGATGCACTTACAGTAGAAACATTTGGTGCACGCATTGAGAAGCTGATCAGGTAACTTTGTTGCTGCTGCTTATTTTTTATATTTATATAGTAAAAATACAATGCTGTAGATACTCTGTAAAAATGTAAAATTTAGCTATACCATGAAAACTTTGCTGAATATCCTTTTGAATGGAATGTTTGAACTTTGAGCAAAAGGTGCTAGTTGAGTTTGTTTCTTATTCTGTAATGATTTTGATATTTTAGGGAGAAGTACTTGCAGTTCTGTGAGCTAGTCGAGGATGAAAAGCTTGATATATCAAACACTGTCATTGACGAGGATGCTCCTTTAGAGGATGATGTGGTTCGTAGTTTGAGAACTAGCCCTATCCATTCATCTAAGGACCGTACCTCCATAGATGACTTTGAGATAATAAAACCAATTAGCCGTGGAGCATTTGGCCGCGTTTTCTTAGCTAAAAAGAGAACAACAGGGGATCTTTTTGCAATAAAGGTACCTGAATTTGATTTTCTTCCCCTATGATCTTTTTCACTTATAAATATAATATTTAGTTATTTATTGTTTATTTTATCTATGTATGTATTTTATATTGTATTAGTTACAATAGGATTCTCTTTTATATTAATGGCATTTTGCTTTTGGTTTTTGTTGCAGTTCCCCTCTATATTTTCTGTTGTATCATGTCCAACTTCATATCATTTTCATCGTTCTTTTCTGTTAGCTTGTTACTTAGAGGTCAAGGGATAGGTTAATTTTCAATTAAAATTATGGTTATGCTGTGTCAGGTTCTAAAGAAGGCAGATATGATTCGCAAGAATGCAGTCGAAAGCATATTAGCAGAGCGTAATATTTTGATTTCAGTCCGCAACCCATTTGTGGTGAGCAGGTCTAGCTTGCAAAGAATTTATTATTTTTTAAGAACTTGATATCTTATTCTGACATCAATTTGCTGCATCAGGTTCGCTTCTTCTATTCATTTACTTGCCGTGAGAACTTGTATCTTGTGATGGAGTATCTAAATGGAGGTGATTTGTATTCATTGTTGAGAAATTTAGGCTGCTTGGATGAAGAGGTTGCTCGTGTGTACATAGCGGAAGTTGTAAGTTTTAGATTAATTTAATACAAGGGATATCTACCTTTTTGCTTATTTTAGTTGAATTCTATTGTTTTATTATATAGTTATATACATAATTTTACAGGTGCTTGCCTTGGAGTATTTACATTCTCTGCATGTGGTTCATCGTGATTTGAAGCCCGATAATTTGTTGATTGCACATGATGGTCATATCAAGGTAACTGTTCATATGGTCTTGTTTCTATTCTTTTGACGAATACTGAATGTACATTGCATTATAACTTGGGCAGTTGTTTTCAGTAATTCTAAATGTGCATCAACTGTCATAGTGTAAAATATCATGTTTCTTTTGGATTAGAAGCTTAATGTCATCTTTCTATTTACTTTTGGTTCTTCTTCTTCTTGATATCATTGCTGTTGTTGACATTCATAATGCAATATATCATTTTTCTGTGTACTGTTTAACATAATTTATGAAATTTATTGAGATACCAATGGCAAGATGAAATGTGTTTTATACTATTATCTACTTAGGGGAAAACCCATCATGTTGGAAGGTTGGATGTGACTGAGGGTCAGGGGATGATATATGTTTATTCTGTGAGCTGTTAGTTTGTTAAGCAAAATGAAGGTACCTTAAATGGAATGTGATGTCGAGATTACTTGGACAGTACCTAATTTATTTAACTGTACTGTTTAAAACTTACGATATTTTTTTCCTACAAGCAGTTGACAGATTTTGGGCTTTCAAAGGTTGGTCTCATCAACAGTACTGATGACTTGTCTGGTCCAGCAGTTAGTGGAACATCTCTACTTGATGATGAGCAGCCTCAGTTTTCTGCATCTGAGCATCAGCAAGAGTGGCGGAAGAAACGTTCTGCTGTTGGTACACCTGACTATTTGGCACCTGAGATTCTTTTGGGAACAGGACATGGTTTGTATAGCCTTTTTTTAATTTAAGGTGCTTTAATTATCTTTTTGTTTCCTGCCTGGCTTGAGGATCAAGCTTGATTAGATTTGGTTAACCTGAAAATCGTTTATCTTACAGAAGCTTAAGCAATCTAGATCCAAGTTATTCAGTTGATTAATTGATTTTATGATTGGTGCTGGTTATAATTAGGTTAATACATACGGTAGCTGATTAAATTCTTCCTCTTCTTTCTGTTTGAGATGCATATGCATTTCTTCTCTGGTTGAACATGTTTTAAAGTCATAAGTTCACAATATCATCCAATTTTCCTCAGGTGCAACTGCGGATTGGTGG
Source organism: Gossypioides kirkii (assembly GCA_005610355.1). Lineage (NCBI taxonomy): Eukaryota > Viridiplantae > Streptophyta > Magnoliopsida > Malvales > Malvaceae > Gossypioides > Gossypioides kirkii. The sequence continues at coordinate 178,837 of CP032253.1, read as the reverse complement.
TCTGTGGGTGTCATTTTATTTGAACTGATTGTCGGCATTCCACCCTTCAATGCAGAGCATCCACAGGTAATGTCGTTATTCTATGAGTTCCAGTTCTTGCTAGAATCACTCCTTTTGACTTGACATGTTTTGCATTTTATTTTGTGTTTTTTCCTTCTCGAAGTATAGATTAATTTCATTTTGTTCTTGTTATGTTGATCTAAAACTTGAAGTCTATCAAAATTTTCCTCCAGATTGCTTGAGATTATACAATGGTCCTTTTCTAGAATATTGAATGATTAAGGAGGTGAGATCTTCTGTTTGATTGAGTGAAAGCTACATAGCTATCCGTTAGGTTTACTCATTTTCCAGTTTGTTTTGGGACATTGGACTCCTGGTTCACACTTCACAGGAAACCCAATACTTAAAAAAAAAAAAGATAATAATTTGGTTCTAAAAGCAAGGGATGCATAGATACGCTAATGATTGTGTTTAAGTTTTTAAAGATTGTTAACTGTTGAAGTGCTGTTAAATTATTAACGTGCCTTTGACTTTGAAATTTTATTTTAATTTAATTCTCATTCTTACATTCATTTTCTTTCATACTTTGGTTCTAGATAATATTTGATAATATTCTCAACCGTAAAATACCTTGGCCACGGGCACCAGAAGAAATGAGCCTTGAAGCAAAGGATTTAATTGATGGGTAAGAAAATTATTTTGTTGATGCCATTGGTATTTCATGAGAATTTGATACATATTGGAGTAAATAACAGTAGTAATGCAAAGATTCAGTCCGAGTAGTTTCTGGTTGCATTCTTTTGATGGACATAACTTTTATGAGTTTTTTTTTCTGGAAACATTTTATCGAGCATACATGGTTTGCAAAGACAGCTGTTCTATATTTGCTTTATGTCTAGTGGCTTTGCTAAAGAGAGGTTCCACTCCTATAGACTGAGAAAATAAATCCATAAACATTGTTGCTCAATCAAAGTGCTTACACGGATTTATCAAACACAATACATGTCTGTCTAATCTAATTATCTCATCACAAACACAAAAACAACTTTCTAATATCAAGGCATGTAGATGCACATCTGTCAACACATATTTTCCTAACACAGGTCACAGATTTTTTTTCTCAGTTTATGGGACTGAAACTCGCCTTTATAGGCATATAAACTGATTAAGTGAGATACTACTATGTCACCTTAGTTGTTGCTACGGCATCCCACAGGATACTTGATGAAGTTCTTATCCTATTCGTCGGTAATTTTATTTTTCTAGAAGTTTCTATGTTCTTTTTGAAAATAATAATATGAAGTTTAAGACTAATCCAACTTATTAAATTATTTAGCAATTTACTTAAACTGATCATATCCTATATTCTATGTTCGACATCTTAATGATCTTACAATGTTTCACATCTTCGTTTGTTAAGTATCCAATGTACTTAGCACTATTAATGCTCCATTTTTTATATTAAGAAAAAAATTGTTGAGGCTTATAGGTTTTAATAGTTGGCAACATATTTTCTTACTTTGTGAATGTTTATCCCAAAAAGATGTTCTCTGCATCAAGATGTTTAACCAAAGGTTCTTCAAAGTCACTGGTATCTGACTTAAAAGTATCTCAAGAGTCTCTTAGTTTCTGTAATGCTCTTTTTCGTTTTAGTGTTTTTCTTGGTTCAAGTATCTCGGTATGGACTTAAATTTTCTTAATTTATTTATTTCTAGGTTGTTGACAGAAGATCCTAATCAGAGACTTGGAGCCAAAGGAGCATCAGAGGTGATTATTGTTCTTAATACGACTACAAAAATCTTTGGGTGTTCTATTTTCCATTTCTCACACTTCTGCGTACATGTTTCTTAATTGGTCTGTCTTGGATTGAAATTTTTAACCAGGTGAAGCAACATGTATTTTTCAAAGATATCAATTGGGACACTCTTGCAAGGCAAAAGGTGAGAATGTGTTCACCATAAATTATGAAATTCTGAGCAATTTAAGTGTTTTGAAGTGTGTCGCATCCGCTCACCTTTCTTTCCACAATTTACAGGCTGCCTTTGTTCCCAGTTCAGACAGTGCACTTGATACTAGTTACTTTACCAGTCGCTACTCATGGAATACTTCAAATGACCACACATATCCTGGTAGTGATTTTGATGATTCCAGTGATGCTGACAGCTTAAGTGGCAGTAGTAGTTGCATGAGCAACCGACAAGATGAAGTGGTATCCTCTTCCCATAGATTTGCAGTTCCATAACTGATGATTATCTATGATTTCTGTTGTTGACATGGCCACAAATGAAACAGGGAGATGAATGTGGAGGTCTTGCTGAATTTGAGTCCGGTTCATCAGTAAATTATTCTTTCAGTAATTTCTCATTTAAGGTATTCTTTTAACTAGAAACTAGCTGTTGCTAAGATGGAATTTTGTTTTGTTGGTATTCGTCTCTTACAAGCTGTTTTTTGCCTTGTGGTTTGATAGAATCTATCCCAGCTCGCATCGATTAACTATGACCTGCTTTCTAAAGGGTGGAAGGACGATCATCCAGCCAATTCTAATGCATAGCAACATTCTCTTTCCTTTGAGAGAGAGAGAAAGAGAGAGCTTGGGTTCTTTTGACATTCGGTGTTGATTTATGTGTTGTTTGTATACCCTGTACATGTATGTATGTTATTTCAATATTAACTTTTGTTTTTTTTAATTCATTTGCTGTTTTAATATATATATATATATATATATATATATATATTTAAGTGGTGTTTCTCACCCATGCAGAGATAGGAGAAAACTTGGGATTGAAACTGGTGCCTGCTTGAGGATGTGCTTTTTTCTTTTATAGGCAAAAAAGCTCTACGCTGTGGGAAAGACTTGCAATTTTTTTCTTTTTTCTTTTTTACTTAATGCCAGCTGCACTGCTATGACTCTTGAGAACCTGCTATGTAAACCCTACTTTTAAATGCCGCCGCAGTGTGGGTTATGGTTTTTTGGGCAATGGGTGTAATTTGTGGTAGTGGTGTGTGGTGTTTTTTTTTTTGGTTATTGTTATTGTTCTCTATAGCGTTTTTTTACTGTGACTTTCAGAGTAATGAAAACTCATATCCCTTCTTTTTTAAGATGGAAGAGTTAAAAGTGGTCTGGCTGTTGTGTGGTTGCTGAGAATATTATATATATATGAATGGTATGGTATGGCTTGCAGAGGTTATGTTGAGTTCAGCAGTTATATGGTTAAATATATGACTGCCTCCACTAGTTTGGGTGCCTTGGCCTCAACTGGGGTAAGTGTCTCATTTGTTTCTTTAAGATGCTGCTCTCACATGCATACATGTGGTGAAAGTATCATATTAAATTTAAATTGCATTTTGCTAAATTAGCTTTTTTATTTCTTTTTAATATTTTCATCCACTAAATAGTTACAATTGTTGGACCAACTTATCTACTTTCTAAGTAGATAAAAGTAAAATGCAATCTAATACCTTCATGCTAAGTATAAATATGGGACTAGAATAAGATAATTGTAGTTATTACTAGAGAAACTTGGTTTTAGTTCATGGGAAGACAGAAGAACAAAACTCAAACACTAGTAAGTAGTAAACGGAAGGAAAAAAAAAAACCCACATAAAGAGGGCTTGAAGTGAAATGAGGAGGTTATGTATTGGCGGAGGAGGTGGAATCAGCATTGGTAGCAGTACTAGTGTTAGATTGAGGTGAAGGCGGCGATGGGGAGGAGGAATTTTGGACACGTTGGGCACTGGAAAAGAGGTCAACAGGTGAAGAGTCGGCTATTTTGCCAGCCTCAAGAGGAGTGCCGTGCTTGTATGCTACCCTCAAACTTTCATCCTCAGACTGCTTGGCCTGTGCGGTTGCATGCTTTATATCGTCCTTGCTTTGTGCCATCTCTTAACTCAGATTACGGATGGTTGGTTGACGATGGATCTCGCTGGTTGGTTTAAGTTATATAGATACTGACTGTAGAGGACGTGGCGCCTTTCTGCCATGTTTATGTGCAACATTTTGACACGTTTTGCCTATTATCAGTGCACGTGCCTTCCTATTCTTACGCCTTCGCATATACAAGAAGCACAAAGCGCTCAGCTCTGCTCGTACATTACAATTTTATATCACAGTTTCATTCAAATTTCAATTTTAGATACCAACATGAGTGATAAGAATCCCAATAATGCTAGGGCCAGGGCCCAGGGGCAACAGATCTTATGTTATAGGGCCAGGGTCAGCCTGTAATGGGCACAAAAGAGTACATAAAATAAGCCGACCCCATCTATCCATCCTCTCTACTGGTAAAGGATAACGTCCCCCTCCCCCCAAAAAAAACCACTCGCTCTCGGTCTTACGCTAGTCTCAGCTCTCACCAATGGCGACGTCCTCTCACCCTCTACGCAACGTTTTCATTAAAGGTACCCATTCTTTTTCTTCTTCTTTTGCGTTTCATCTCATTTCTTCCTCAACCTTTCCTGGGAATTGATTATCACCGACCAACCACCAACAATTTCAGTGTTTTTTTCTCAGGATCAGGCTGGCAACCTCTGTTGTTGAAGACCAACAATTTTGCTATCTCTGTAAGTACTTATCCTTCAGTGCTACATCTTTCCGTATTTTAAGCATGCGTTGCAGTATGTTATTCCAATTGTTTGGGGATGAACAGTCTTTAGTTTTTCTTTTTTTTTTTTTTTTTGGTTGGGGGGTGGGGGAGAGGAATGGATATGGTTTAGAAGGAATATAAGACATAATAGTCATCTAAGTGTTTATCATTTGGGGCTTAAACTTCATTTTATCGTTCACAGGAAAGATTCAAGTATCGTAGCAGGAAAATTTCATATCTAGGAGGTCATCGACTCTGTGTTTCAAATTCTACCTTTCAACTCTTGCCATCTAGTTTAAGGGAGCCACCGCATATTGCTGGAATCGAAACAAGTATTAAGCTCAACATGCCCCCTGATGTTGTTACCTCGGATCTTAGTAGGACATTGTTACTGGCCGATTTGGACCCTGCCACTGCTAAACTGGCAATTGGTATCTTAGGGCCATTTCTCTCAGCATTTGCCTTTCTATTTATTTTGAGAATAGTCATGTCTTGGTACCCTAAGCTTCCGGTGGAGAAATTCCCGTATGTCATTGCTTATGCTCCCACTGAACCCTTTCTTATTGCAACCCGAAAGGTGATACCTCCACTTGGAGGAGTGGATGTAACTCCTGTTGTGTGGTTCGGGTTGGTTAGTTTCCTTAACGAGATCCTGGTCGGGCCGCAAGGGCTTCTCGTTCTTATCTCGCAACAGGTTAGCTAGTATGCATTGTATTCTTCTTCTTCCATTACATATGGTTTCTTCTGTAAAGATAAATGGATTTTCAGTTTCCAAATTTCGGCATTCTAAATAATAAGAAAAATGTTGGTTTTACTTGACCAAGAACCTGTACATGATTTTTAGGCTTCGACACCGGTTAGTTGGGCCAACATTCTTCAATTCAATTCATATTTCAGTGTATTGGAAACTTGATGAAAAAAAAGATGTATTAATTTTTTTAATCTGATACCTGTATTTGATTGACAGTTTATATTTTGGTACTAAAAAATAAGGGTGTTAATTTTTTCTGAGTGTTTAATTAAGGTTTTAAAATTCATTTGATTGAAATATCATAATTAGCCAATAATATTAGTAATCAGAGTAAAATCAGTACTAAATTACATATTCAGCCATTGAAGAACGATGGGCAATGTGTCTTAACCCTTTATGAGAGCTTCAGCTAATGGAGGAGTTGCTGCATCTCATTTAAAGCAGTTGGTCGATACAAAGAGTTAGCATCAAGTACAGTGATTCACTCTGGTACTGCCGCATGGAAAGTACCTTGAAATTTGAGTGTAATCACTTGCTGCATATCATCAATCTTGAAGGATTTTTACGCTGAAGCTCATCCATCAGCAGATGCGCAACCGATTTGTATCCCAGCTCCCGAGCTTTGAATTCCATCACAAAAACAAATAAAAAATAATAGTCAGTATTTTTCACGTTTAGCCAGTTGGGAAATACAGGAAGACAATACCTCTGTAGATTGCTATTCCTGTTGGAGTCATCTTTCGATTCTTCAAACACAGCGAACTATGGATAATTGCGAAAAAACGATTCAGTGAACTGCATATAAAATTCTCACAAGGAATAAGAAGTGATGAAGTCGCATACCTATTACATATCCAATAAGGATTGATCCCTTGTTCTTCTATGCAGTGCGGGCACATCCATTCCTTATTTTCTCTTACCTCTTCCAGTTCTGATAACAACATAACACTATCCTGTCAACTTTTCTCTATTGCTTGCTATGGTGTTTTTCTTTTCTAAGACCAAAATACCAAAACCCATCATTTCCACCTTTTTTTCTTCTTCTTCTTCTTCTTCTTCAAATATGACCAACCTTGAGTTTTATTTTGTCAAGCTTTGTTAACTAGACTTGGAGGTGATTGTTAGATATAGGTACGTGTTCAGCACAAGTATGTTGCATACCACAAACAACAAAATCTAGCAAGAATCATTGTTCGGTTTTAAGATTATAACACGCCCTAGTCCTAGTCCTAGTCCTAGGATAACCCATTCTTTTGGCATTTATTATATTGATCTTACCTTCATCATACCTAATCTTGAGACAAGCCCGACACAGAACACCATTGCTAGAGTGACAAACTGAACAATCCGTCTTTCCTGCATGGGATATAGATTTTGGGAAAATAGTATTCTAGGTTAACATAAACTCTACATACAAGTGTCTCTACGATAAAACTGACCTATGCACGGCTGATCAACATCGAGATTACCACATCGCTTGCAGTCTTCTTCAGCACATAATGTCTTTTGCCTGCATAAGATGCATATGTTTAGAAGCTAAAGTAATAATATACAAGTTTAATCCGTGACGGTATCCTACACTCACACCAAAGTCTAGCAACATGGCTCAAAAGATTATATGCTCAAAATATACGCGCATATAACTCCATTTTAAGTTGTTTATGTGTTTTTTTATGGAGTATTTAGTTTTGGCCTTCCATAAAATAGCTATTAATGAACACCAAGTCTTCCCATTTCTTACTTCGTTATTTAAACATGCTCAATTTATTCTCTCAATCCTATCTCATTGGCTAATAGAAAATGGTATCAGAGAACTAAACCTGCAGAAATGGCAGCAAATTCCACAAATAGAGTTGTAAACACTGCCCCTCCCCTCCTTTCGATTGCAGCGCCGAGAAGAATCTTCAGCTGACAATTGAAGACTAGCATCATCAATCATCACCAATGGAGCATTTGCAGGCCTTTTTCCTTTCCCTCCGCTTGAATAAGAATCACTCTCTTCTTCCCGTTCTTCAAAATCAGTCGCTTTTCCTATATAAAAACGGAAATCGTAGTTTTTTTTTTAGAGGAATTCGTTGTTCAACTTGAAAAATATCAATGGATTTTCTTTATTACCCCTGAGCCGGTTAGATCTACGCAAAGAATTGCTGGCGAGAGATGAAGAAAGAGAAGTTCCCTTGAAACGAGTGGAGCGGCGCACAGGCGTGATAACGTATTCCTTCTTCTGCCATTTTCTGACCTTAGGTTTTGCAGAGGAAACGATGGACCTTAGGTCGGAGATGGTTTTGTGCACTCCCAGAGAGGCTAATCGAGCCTGGTTCTCTATGATGCGAGCATTCCTCAGACTTTCATAGTCGGATTTGGCTCTAAGCTTTCCCATTTGATTTCAAAAATCTCAATTCCTTCAATGAAAGTAAGAGTGGCTGCAACTGATGAGAAGGATTTCTCCAAATCACTGATCAATAAACAAAGCTCATGTTTTTTTTTTAGAAAAGACAAAGCTCATGTTTTTAGTTCTTCCTTTCTTTTATTTTTGGAAATGGGAATCACAGTTTTGTGACCTTCAACGGTCATAATTCGAGCGGGGTATTTTAACATTCAAAAGTTCAAACTCTATAGTAGCCGGATTTTTCTATTACAAGTAATTATTTTGGGTAAACTACACTGCGGGTCACCTTAAAATAATGTCATTTCTATTTTGGTCACTCTATTATTTTTTGTCAATTTAATCACTCTAATTAATATAATTGTTCAAATTAATCACTGCCATTAAAAATTTTTTAGTCCACTAACGGATTGCTGACGTGGCATATTAGCCAATTGAATGACTAAAGCTTTAGTCAAAAGTAAAAAAAAAGTGTCACATGTCATCATTCAATTGGCTAATATGCCACTTCAGTAATCCATTAGTGGATTAACGGAATTTTTAATGACAATAACTAATTTAAAAAATTATCTTAATTAGAGTGATTAAATTAACAACAAAATTAGGGCCACCAAAACAGAAATGATACTATTTCAGGGTGACCTCAATTATTTTTATCCATACTACCAACTATAAAAAAAAAAATGTTATCGTTTCTTTTATTTATTATAGTTCAAGGATTGGAGATGTAAATGAAAGATTCATGATTGTAAATTATTAGAGTTTTATAATAAAATTTGAACTTAATTTGATAATTATCGAGTCAAGTATGAGTTATTGGTCAAATTAAATGTTAGCTTAATAATATTTTGTTCGAATGACTTGTGAATCTTATCAAATTTTTTATTTTTAATATATATTTAAAATCTTTTTATGGTTAAACTTTGATATATGTTATTACACCTAGGGTTAAGTATTAAATCGAGTAATTTAATTATATCTTGAGCTACTTAAAAAAATAAATGTTTGATGAAACTTAACTTGATTACACAACTAGTAAGGACACACGAGATTATTGCGCAGTTATGTCGGGGAATTAATAACTTTTTAATAATTTAAGTAATAAGTAGTTAATTTGCCGTTTAATCTATAAATTATGAAAAATAAATTAATGATAATAGTTTAAGATGGATTTTGTATATTAATTGAAGTTTAAGGAAATCATTTTAATTAGATATAAAATATTTGTTCTCTGGAACTAATAGAATGAACTTTTAAATAAATATACAAAGTAACTCTTTTAAAAAAATAATTTGCAAGCAAAACATATACGATTCTTAAATTAATTTGTAAATCGATGAAAATCGTTAAATATATCGATCGTTTAAAAATGAATTTAGAATATTACCATGTTGTGTGATAATTTAAGAAAAAATATTTATTTTTCAAATTGACCCCTCTTTTTAAATACATCATTTAGTTTAATCATCTGCATTTAGCTAGCTTTAACCTCTTTCTTTATATTTCAAGTTTCTAACCTTAAATAAAAACAGTTTACACAATTTGAAATTAAAATTAAAATGATTTTTATTTTAAATATTTTACTCTACATCACTTTGGTATATTGTTTCAAAATAGGCTATTTATATCTTATATCTCATGCATGTCAAATTTGACGTAAATTTAAAACTTTTAGCTATTTGTTTTATGTAAAAGATTTCAATGGTTGAATGTACAGTGTATTTTAGATTGATATGATAGAGATATCAAATTGATTCAAAATTTTACATGACAAATATAATTATATCCTTCAAATATTAATCATATAAATAATTACGAAAGTAAATGGATCTCTCTCCTATGTAAAAAATATATAATTCTTTAAAGTTAATTATTTTATAAAGTATCAGTGGAGTAAAAAAAATTCATCTCTTTTTTATTTTTATAAAAACATATCATAATCAGTTGGTAGATTTTTTTCATTCCACTAATTATATATAAATTAAAATTATTTGGAGGTGCTTTTGGTAGACATGCTAACTCAAAATTTATACTAGGTTGACATATAACGTAACCTACTCTTTCATTTTTATTTTTAATTGGAGCTATTTTTAAAGAAAATTAAACAATTTGACGTGATTTGTTTAATAATAGTAATTTTTATACACTTTGAAAAAACAAAAAAAAAAATTATTCATGTTATGAATATTATTAAATGGATGTTCAACCTTTCATCTCCCTTGACCTTTAACCTTCCATATTCTTGTAACTACTTTTTACTATTCATATATTATAATATGAAGAGTCGAATCTCTCTCTATATATTAAAGTGTATGTTACTTGTAAAAAGGAGGAAGATATAAAATGCAATACAAATTCTCATATTCTCATATTCATCCTTTATCTATTATTATTATTGTTGTTGTTGTTGTTTATAACACAGTATCAGCACGAGCTTACTCGATAGTATTCAATATTTTGTTGAAGAGCCAGTAATCTAGACATATAACGTCCTTGTTGAAGCAACAAAGTTAAGTTATGTGAATTTCTCTGTGTGCTTGAAAGATTTTGAGATTTTAATATTCTTAATGAAAAAAAAAGTTAAAATGATGCTCATTTTTTTTCGTATTTAAATATGAAATTATGTTTTATATATTTCATGATATGCTTGTTTATGATCTAAGACTTTAAATAAGATTGAAGTATCAATAACTTGAATATTTTTACTTAAATATGTATATCTTTCATAACATATGTCATTGACATGATTAAAAATAAAGTAATCATTTTTAAAATTTTATTTTATTTGATGACATTTACCAAATGTATTACGTTGCTTATTAGATTATTATTTTATTATTTTTTACACTAGAGGATCATGTACAATATTTGGATATGTCGTATGAAAAACTTAAAAAAAATTTAAATATACTTGTACTGAATATATATCCAGATGCAGATGACATAGCTTACGGCTCTTTGTTTCTTTGCGGATGAAATTTTCTATGGAAAGCTTGATTATAGTAAATAAAATAATGTGATGTCTCTAACTAAAATTCCATAAAACATTTTTGGGGTATTTTATTGTTATGTTGATTAAATTGTAATGTTGACCTTAATTATCATAAGATTTTAATAGATCTAGATGATCATATTTCTATACTTAAGTTTGAATAAACATGAATAATAGTGCTTTCTCGCTTTAGTTGTTAGCTCAGAATATATAACTTGACACGAATAATTATGAGAAAGTTACCATTGTGGAAATTCAATGATTATCATCTACATGAATGATTAAAAGTGAAACATCTAACTATGAAAGATCCTCTTGATTCTTGAATGATGTAATAATTTGAAAGAATGATTTTACCATTAGAAAACGATAACACTCTCTAAAGGTTGCTATGATTGAAATATCTTATGTGCTCCTGCAGCGGCAATATTATGAAAAAGGCTTTAAAAAGTATTTTGAAACAATCTGATGCCTTCTAGTGAAAAAGACTCCATTCCCTGAAGTGAATGTTACAATAATGAAAAATTAGAATATAAAGATCATGGTTGTCGTTGTAATTGAGGATGTGGTTGGAGATATATTAATAATTGTTATCATGGTGGTTATAATAGTGGTGCTTCTAACCACTAGAAAAAGAATAATAAGGAAAATCAAGAAAATGGCGGTTAAAAATATTCGAAGGTTATTGAAAATTCATGCTACCAACGTTGTATGAAAATGCATTGGTCACGTACCTGTCGTATGTTTAAGCATCTACTAAAATTTTATCAAAGCATCCAATTAAAAAAAAGGGAAACAATATTGAGACAAATTTTGTCCAAAATGATGAAATGGAGGATAATTTTTTCGAAAAAAGATGAAATTTTTTAATATAATGCTAAAGTTGGCCATGCATACAAGAATGATTAATATGTTTTTAGTTTGTGTAAAAATTTTGTTAAGATCCAAGCATTGAAATTTAATCGTTTGATTTAAGAATCATTAGAATAAATGTCTACTTAATATTTGCTTGGAGATGATCTCTTTCTCTTCAATACAAAGGATGTTTAATCACAACTTCTCATCCATGATAACCTAAGTTAGTCTAATAAACTCCTTTTGAAATTTGATTTGATTTTTATTAAGAAGTTTAATTTATATAATTCTCTATTCATAATTCTATGAATTTTTAAAATTTTTCACGTATTTAGTTATGGAGATTTTTACGTGGAGCTAAATGTTTTTATTTTCATTGGTACATTTTAAATAGAATTGATTGGTTTAATTTTGATTTTGATTAAGGTATATGATTATTGGGAGTACTTGTCATTAATTTTGAGATATTCACCTTATTTGGATAGTTTCATAATTGAGGTGAAGATTAGAAAATATTTATGTTTAAACCTTTATAGTTGTAAAGTTATTTTAATCTGACATTATAATATTTTGCATTTTGTTGTGTTATGGTATATATAAAAATATATATTATCTAACCATAGTGATTTATTAGTAACATGAATTTATTATTTAATATATTTAATATATGTTTTATTTATACCTATTCCTTTTATTTTTATATGAATAAATTAAGTGTTCAATAAAGATATATAATAAAATGATTGCACGCTCTTGAAGAGCTAATATTGCATCAAACTATAAAAAGCTCTTGAAAAGTTAATATTTTACCTCTTTGAGATGAAAATTTTTGTAAAATATAAGATTATTTTTTAAATCAAGAAGATATATGTTGAAGGAAATTTTTATGTGTTTTACATTAAAATCATGGATAGCAATGACATAAAATACTCATGTTTTTGTATTATAAATATTCCCAGAAGGAATACACTATACTTATATGAATGACATATGAGATAGTGATTCATAGTGTTGATATGACTGGTTAGACCATCCAGTGTCAATAATGATGCAAAATAATTTGATGAAAATTTATATTATTTTATTAAAGAATTAGAAGTTATATTTTAATAATTTTCATCAATACTAGTTATTTGGACAACATATTAAACTAACACCAGCAAAAGTTAGAGGTCGGTTACATTTTTATATGATAACCAAATAATATATGAGCTCATGTATCACATGTGTGCAACCCGAAGTTTGCGATACTATTTCTTGAAATAATTTGATTGTGCACAATCTCTATAGAATGCAATTTGTGCCAACAACGCTGGTACATTATATCCCTAGCTTGATTTTCATAGTTTTAGCTAAGATAATTTTAAGTTGTTTATTGTCTATATATGTTATATTTAATGGTTAGCAAAACTATGCTTCCATTTAGTTGCTTAACCATTAATATAAGAATTGCTTTACAATAAGCATGTAATTTTATTTGCATCAAGCTAACATGTAAGAAATATTTTTCTCGTGAGAATTGACTTTCATTTATTAGTCAATATATTCCATCTAAGAATATCTAAATGTGCAATATCTATTTCATATTCCACCATAATGCACTAAGATGGATCATCAAATATGAAGTTGAAAAATTTTAGAATTTGCATTAGATATTGAAGGGAGATATATTTATAATTTTGAAAAAAAATATTATCACATTGTAAATTTTGTCGACATTAAGGGGAGACAAATTTGTTAAATAATTATGTCATCATTTTTTTTTGTGATCCTCACTAATATTATGTGCACAAAGTTTGAAGGATAAAAATTATTTGCTAGATATGTTTAGTGATGACATTTAGAGATTTCATATACTAGCTGATACATATACCAGCTAAAATGCTCCAAATAATTATATGTCCCAGAAGGGCAAACTAGTTGATTCTATAAAACGAAAAATTATTGAAAGAAAGGAGAAAGAAATGAAGATGGTCTCATACTAAAAAGAGGCAGGTACTCTTGAAAAGACTTAATGTATAACTTTTGATAAAACCATAGAAGAGGTTTAGGTACTTGGAATTATGAATATAATGAGATATCTCAATTAGTTAGGTCATAACTGAATATGATGGAGTTGAAAAAAAATAAAATTGTTGTCGACAATGATAATGTAACACCCCTTAACCCTAAACCGTCACCGAAATAGGATTATAGGGTATTACCAGACATATCGAATAATCTTACAAATAATAAATAGATAATTAATGATCATACTATAAAATAATCATAAAATTACCTTAAATGGACCCTCGAGACTTAAAATATGTATTAAAAGGACATTAGGACTTATTCTGATGTTCCACAGATTTTTAGTAAATTTTTATTTCAAACGCGATATAACCCCTTTTATAGACATCTAACATTCCCTGCAATTTCAACTAGCAACCAAAGCAATTTATACTCAAATTCACCTAAATCATAATCATTCAATTACATATTATTCAATATTCACTCATAATTTTATACATTTTCATTCAAACAAAATGCCAAATTTCATAATATACTATTTATCATTTTACTAAATTAATATCAAAATATAGTATATACATATATTTGTAACCAACATTACAAACATATACATGTAACTTATACAACACCTAGTACATGCCACTTTTACAAAAAGAGGAGAATTACATCACCGAGTTTATACTGAAGTCGGGATCGATCTGAATGCTGAACCAGGACCTTAATTTCTACAATCCTGCGCACGGAAACAACCGTACGCTGAGTATTTCATACTCTGTGGTATTACTATAATTCAAATTATAAATAATATAATAATCTCACATAATCGATCATATAATACATGAACACATAATATCTTAATTTATACATCACTTTCATTTCGAATCAATATCAATCAATTTGATCATTTCATTCTCATTTCTCGATTTCTTCACATATCACTTTATATGTCTCAATTTTCATTTCTATTCAATTTTCCTTTTTCGCATTGTTTACCCCTATTAACGAGACTCGGACCTTAGCGGATACACGGATCCAACCAAACACACCAGAATGGCACCCAGTGCCTCATCGGATAGTTCGAAGCAATAAAGTGACACCCAGTGTCTCATCGGCCTAGCCGAAGTAAAGTGGTACCCAGTACCTCATCGAATCTATCCAAAGTAAAATAATGACACCCAGTGTCTCATCGACTTGAGGTCGAAGTATCCCTAAACTCTTCCAATCCTATGGCATGCCAATTATATCCGACTCAGCCCGACTAGTTAATAGGGATTTTCAATTTACAATTCATATCACATTCAATTTCAATTTCACTTATTAAATATAAATATCTAAATAAACATTAAATAATGAATAATTTAAATTATAGTAATACAAACCCGGATTTCGCGATTATTCCTCGCTAACTTTCTCCTTTCCTTTTTGTGCCGATGCTTCGGGTTCTTTGCTAGCTACAAAATTTATAATAATAATTTACACTATTAATTACAACACTAATTAATAATAATAATTGAATTTCTATCCAATTTATACCTTAATTCCAATTTAATCCTAATTAACTCATTTATGTTTCTAACTTAATTCATACCTTATTTTTATTCAATTTCCTTCCATATTCTACTTAACTATCAAATGTTCATAATAAAACCCTAATTTAAAATTTCTTTGAATTCAATCCTTCTATCACAAAACTTATAGCTTATTTTACAATTTAATCCCTTTATCAATTCTAACTTGAAATTTATTCAATTTAATCCCTAATTCACTATTTTGTTCAACATGAACTATGTTCAAAGACCTTAAAACTTCCAAGAACTCAACTTAATTTCATCAAAACTTTGTTCTAAAGCTTCTAAAACATCTAAATTAAGAGAAAAAGACTTAATTGACTTACCACTTAAAGATTAAAGCTTCAAAATCCTAGTTTTCCCCTTTTCTTTTTCCTTCCCTGTTCTCCTTCCCCTGTTTCGTTTAGCTCTCTGTTCTTCCTTCTTTTATTTCTTTTTTTTCTTTCTTCTTTATTCTTTTATTTCATATACATATATATATTAGTTAATAATAATAATATAATACTAATTAAATAATAATTTATATTATTATATTATAATATTAATTAATAAAAAAAAAATCAAGAAAAATCTAGATTTTTCTCTGTTTTGCCGCCTCAATTTAGACAATAGGCATAATTGCCACTTGAGTCCCTCTTTCTTTCTTTTAATTTATAATTAGACTTTCACCATTTATTCAATTTAGTCCTTTTTATTAATTACTCTAAATTAAATTAAATTCACCTAATTAAAGCTTAATTAAACACACTTCTAAACTCATAATTACTCCTAAGAATTATTTACGGACTCGGTTTACTAAGACGGAGGCCCTATCACTCACTTTTTCGGTGCCCGTGAATTTGGGTCATTACAGATAATATACATAGAACACTTCAATATTATGTAAAAATGAGGATCTTGAATGAAAATATACTTGAAAGAATTGAGATGAGAATAAGTTATCAAAAAATAAATGAGTGCTTCTATTATAACTTATGAAATGTATCTCATACAAGAAGTCCAAACACTCGGAAGGTGTAAAGCCAAGGGGAGTACATATTAGCATAATTGTAGCATTCGTGTGTTTGAACAGGATTTAGAATAGTGATAAAATAAAATTGAGAACTAGAAATGTTTAGTTGAAGTAAGAAAGGTTAGAAAAATTTAAAGATTAAATAGTAAAGGAGAAAAGATATGAGGGACTAAATAGCGAATTATACAAATTAAATTTTGAGTCATCATGGGAATTAGATTGATTAAGGAGTAATTTGGTGGAAGATATTTTTGGAGGCAAAGTTTTGGGCTAAAGTGTAAAGTTGGAAGGCCCAAGGACTAAAAGTGAATTTTACCATTTTTCTTAAGTAAGATATTTTAAGTGAAAATTCTAGAGAATTTGAGAGAAGAAAAAAATGGTTAAAAAGATGAAAATATCATCTTTTTCATATGTTAGCCGTCCATGCCCTTTTCTTCCATTTCTAACTTTTGCTTTTATTTCAAATAGGTCCTTCCATCATTTTTAAGCCCTCCAACCTCCAAAATCACCTATTTTCTTTGAAATTTCTGAAAGAAAGTCACAAAAGAGAGTTATTAGACACCTCAAACTTCTTATATAATTCATTTTGAGGTGTTAGAGAGCATAGGGACTAAATCGAGAAAATTGTGAATTCAAGGATTAAGGTAAGAGATGGTTAAATTCTCATGATATACATGTATTTTACTGTTATTTAGCATGAAAACTATTGAATTAGAGCTTATAGCTTATATGTGTTTATGTGAAATTGAAGAGAAAGAGAAGAGAGGCAAGGATCAAATTGAAGACAAAGGAAAAGAATAGAGCAAGGGGTAAAAGAGAAGAAATTCAGCCTTTTTGTTGTAAGTACTACAAGAATTTTAGTTTATAATCTATTCTTCATAATATATTTGAGTTGTTAGCATGGAAATTATTGTTTAATTAGGTGTTATAAAGATGAGTAAGTGAGATTAGTGTAATAAAACATGAGAAAGAAAATGTTTTCATTGAAACAGATTGGACAGAATCAGAGAGTTAAGGGTCAAATTATATATGTAATTAAAGCTTATTGTGTTTAGTTTCATATGGAAGAAACAGTGAATTAAATGGATCTGTATATTGTGAGTTATAACTAATTTTGTGTAACAAGGTCAGAGCAGATACGAGTTCCCCTGTTCTGACTTTGAAAAATCATATAAAAATATAGAAAAATTATTAGAGACTAAAATTTATATGATTAATTCCTTTATGGTAAAAATAGGATTGAGTCTAGTTTCAGAAAAATCAAGCGGTTTATAATTTTGAATCCTACAGCTCAAGATATAAATATTTTAGTGACTGTGACGCAAGGGGACAACTTCGAAAATTAATGTAAAAGTAAGAGTAAAGAGGTATATGATGATTATGTATATGTGAATAGAAATGTAAATGTGATGTGTGAAATAATGAGAAATGATGAATATGAAGTGTTATGACCATGTAGAAAAGTTAGAACGATTGAGATAGTAGTGGCATGCCATTAAGGAACGCTAGTGCGCTTACTGTTTCGCACTTTGTGTGCTTACTGTTTCGCACCTTGTGTGCCTACTGATTGCACTGTGTGTGCCTACTGAATTGCACTGTGTGTGTTTACTGTTTCCCCAGCACTTGTGTGCTTACTGTTAAGTACTTCGGTACTTTCTGTTCCGTTTATCTGATGGGTTCTATAGAAGTCTACATTGGGTCAAATTGTGGAAAAAAAAATGTGGACCAAAGTAAAATGAATGTCAATTTGGTAAGATACAAGCTATATACTAGTAAAGCGAAAGAGTAAATTACATGAGAAACTTAAAAGTTTATACTTTGCTTTTGTAGTACTTACTAAGCCTTCACTGGCTTAACGCGTTTATTTTAACGCGTAGGTACAAGGAATACAAGAAGCCAAATCGGGACCTCTCATCACATCACATCACTGAGAGCTCAAATTTAGGTATATTACTGTTGATGTAAAATGACATGTACTATGGAACTTATACTTGTCCTTAGTAAAAGAAGACAAAAATGTTGTTTAGAAATGTTTTGTATGATGAAATGAAATTATGAATTTTGATTGAAATTGTGTTTTGTACTAAAAATCATATTTTATTTCTTTTAAATCAATTTTAAGTCTCGATCTTGATTATACATGACTAATTTATGATATTTTGAGTCAATAAGCCTAAAATGCATTGGATGAAGAAAATTTTTTTTCATGACTCGGTTTTTCTGTATTGAACTTTAATGTAATACTCTTATATCGGATTTATACATATGAACCAGGTATAAGGGTGTTACAATAATAGCGGAAAAAAATACAAATCACAATGTATAGAATTGACTTGTAACAAGAACGTTCACAAGACACCTGATATTGATTATGAAGAGACATACTCTCTTGTGATGGATGCAACTACTTTTAGGGTATTGATTAGTCTGGCAATAAGAGAAGGGCTTGATTTACGCCTAATGGATGTAGTTACAACCTATTTATATGACCCACTTGATAATAACATTTACATGAAACTCCTAGAAGGTTTTAATCTGCCAGAAGCAGCTAATTCAGATTCTCGAGAATATTACTCAATCAAATTAAACAAATCCCTTTATGGATTGAAACAATTTGGGTGCATGTGGTATAATCGCCTTAATGAATACTTATTAAGGGACGACTATAAGAATGATCTCATTTCTCCATACATTTTTATAAAGGGGTTTGGATTAGGATTTGTTATAATTGTTGTGTATGTTGATGATTTAAATATCATTAAGACTCCTGAAGAGAATTTAGTGACAATGAAGTGCTCAAAAAAAGAATTTGAAATGAAAGACCTTGGAAAGATAAGATTTTGTCTAGGGATAGGATTACAAATTGAGCACTTAAAGAATGAAATCCTTATGCATCAAACAACATATAAGAAAAAGTGCTAAGAAGATTTTACATGCATAATGCATATCCGTTGAGCACCCCAATGGTTGTTAGGCCACTTGATGTAAATAAAGACCTTTTCTGTCCTCGAGAAAATGATGAAGATTTTCTTGGTTCTGAAGTACCATATTTAAGTGCTATTGGTGTATTGATGTATCTTGCTAGTCATACACGACCTAATATATTATTTGTTGTCAACTTATTAGAAGATTTAGTTATTGTCCAACCCGAAGACATTGGAATGGAGTTAAATATGTTTTTCGTTATCTTCAAGGTACAAGAGATAAGAGTTTATTTTTCTCTAACCCCAAAACAGAATTAGTTGGTTTTGCAGATGCAGGGTACTTATCTGATCCTCACAATGCTCGATCACAAACTGGTTATGTTTTCACATATGGTGGTACTGTAATTTCTTGGTGCTATATGAAACAAACAATTATTGCTACATTTGATAAATTAAATTTCAACATTAGATTTAATTGTCTCAAAGATCTTAAGTGATACTTACATGAGGGGGAGTAAATTCACACTATATATATATGGTTGTGATATACCATGTATCAAAAGATTATGTACTCTTTTTTCCTTCACTAAGTTTTTGTCCCACAGAGTTTTTCTTAATAAGGTTTTTAATGAGGCATATCCTTTATACAATAAACATTCAAAAGGGAGTGTTATGAATATTATTAAATGAATTATCAACTTTTCATCTCCCTTAACTTTTAACCTTCAATATTCTTGTAACTATTTTTTACTATTTATAAATTAAAATATGAAGAGTCGAATCTCTCTCTATATATAGAACAGTATGCTACTTGTAAAAAAGAGAAAGATATAAAATGTAATATAAATTTTGATATTCTCATATTTATCATTTATTTATTATTATTGTTTTTGTTTATAACAATTCAATTGTACAAATTCAGAATGCAACAGCCTACAACAGGGTGAAAGAGAAAACGATCTACAAGCATCAAAGCCCATCCATTCAACCCACGCGCGAAAACTTAAAAGCACGCGCGAAAAACGAGAAAAATAAAATATATCAGCCCCAAATTAGCAACTCACTGTTGAAAAAATCCTCAACAGAAAAAAAAAAAAAAACCCTCGAAGAAAGATAGACAATGGCGTTGCAGTGGATGATTCTAACATACGTGGTCGCAGCTGAGGCAGCACTGGCTCTCCTCTTGACGCTTCCCTCTCCCAAGCTCTTGAAGAACCGTTTGGTCTCTCTCATCTCTCTCATTCTGCAACCTGCCCTCTTTGTTGTTCCCTTTGCCTTATTCCAGCTCTTAGGTTTTCTCGCCTTTTCCCTTTCTTTTGATTTCCTTTTTCCTTGCAGTTTTAGTGCAATGATTTTAAGTTTTTCATTTTGCTTGCAGATATTTACTGGAAGAACGAGCACCGGTTGATGTGTACCTCTCAGATCTGCACCGCTGCTGAGAGAGATCGTTACGAGAAATCTGTAAGTGTTAGATAATTCCAAATTTCGGTATCTGATTTTGAAATATTACTGATTTACTGCGCTTTTGGACATTGATTCATTTGTTTACCAATTTTAGGCATAATTGTTAATGTTTTAGCTTCATCTTTTAGACTATTGTTATTTATTTTGATTTGCATGTTCAAGGCTATGAAATTGTTTTAACTTCTATATGTTTCTTGCTGAAATCTTACTTATCATCGCCAATATTTGTTGTTTCCTACTTGTTTTGTTCTTTTATTATAATTGATAATTGCCTCAACTTTGATTTTAGAATTACAGAAAGCTATTAAGTATTTTGTTTAGTATCACAGAGGAAAAGTTGTTAGCACTGTCGTGGGATGAAATGCCTTGAATTCCTTTTTTTTTGGTACTATGTAGAAAATTATGTTGTGATTCCATAGCTGTTCCTCGTATTGGCTTAATTTATTTATTGATGTTGCTAGAAGATGTTTTGATTTGTTTTTTTAAATTTTCTTGTGGCATTTTCACTGTTGTTTGGTTATTAAGAATTGAAATGAAAGATTCGCACTTGGGTTGATTCTTCATTTACCTTAATCCTTTTGGTTTTTGAAAAATGGAATTAACCCAAACAATAACTGCATGCTGGTTACCCCAGTAGCCTTAGACAACAATAAATGCTGAAAATGGAAGAAGCTCCTTAAGAATAGCACACAACCATTTGCACTTTGACAAAGATTAATTAGAATGAGCAAATTGCTTCCACTTCATATGTGGCTTATGTATTTGTTCGAACTTATTTGAGTAAAAGTACTTTATTCTTTTTGAGAGAAAAATAACAATTTAGAGTTAATACTAGTTAGAAATGTAATTGATCGAGGAAAAGATAAATAAAGAGGTCTTGTTTTCTGATAAATGGGAAAACAATCATAAAATATATTTATATAAAGTAAAAGATATCCAGATATCTTCTCGCTGCTTTGGAGTTTCTTTTAGCCAACTTGACTAGCTCAAAAATATCAAGCAAAAGAAAAGGATAGACTTTTACCTTGTCAAATACTTGCAACGGAGAGGCAATGGATTAACCAATGGAAACTTCTTTGTCATAGGAAAAAGAATTAGGTACGACATTTTCTTAGATCTCATGTTGGCACCTGCATTAATAAGAGTTGAATAATAGCGTTTCTCAATTTGAAGATTCTGCTGTGGATGTTCAGGGGACCTACGTAGTATTTAGTTTTTATATCATCACTCTGCTACCTTTCTTGTTCCAAAATTTGGCTGGTTTTTGCCTCTCTGCTTTACATTCCCAGGGCTGGGGCATAGTGTAGCATCAACAAGTTAAAGATAGGGATGTGTTCCTCATTTCGGAAAGCATTTTGAGCTAGGATAAAGCTTAGGGGTTGCCCTGCCTTTTCCCAGTCATTCCTGTTTCGGGGCTTTACTACATCTAATAATTGGCTTACTTAAGAGTTTTTTTCGTGACCAATCAATTAATTAAGCATTCAGTTACGTCTAATAAAGCTGGTTAGACCTGATTGATTAACATATGAAGATCAAACACGAGTCTGTTGTTGTCTGAAATATCTCTTGAATTTATATGTTGAGAGTTAATAGTTTCAGTGTGGGGTGCTTTGCAGTTCTATAAATCTCAAAGAAACGTGATTCTGTGCGTAACGGCATGCCTGCTTTATTGGTATGTGCTAGCATTTTGACACAGCCTTGACTATAAGAAAGATGTTTTTAGTTTGAATTTGGTAAGGATATTTGTGCAGGTGCATCCAACGCATTTGCAAGTATAACAAGGAAATTCAGAGCTTGGAGGAAATAGAGAAGAGATACAAGGACGAGTAGTGTTGTTAACTCGAACATATTGGGATGAGCTACTGCTAAAGAAAATTCATGTATGTAGTACCACCTCTAGACTTGATACTGTTATTTTATAAAGCCTATTTGCGGTATTTGTATCATGTCATGTTTCCTTTATAGCTTAAACGCTCCTGCATCTCTAGGTTTAAATGAAAGGTTTTTTTTTTAGCACTTTAGTACAAGAAACATATTTTGTTGTTAGTCGTGGTAACATTGAGGCTGGTCTTTACAATTATTTCCTGGAGACTGCTCATGAATTTCATTTACCATGTGTTTTGGCATGTGAGATTAATTCGATATTACCTACTTTTATATAATGTTTATATCATTGTATACAACACCTAAACATCAACAGTTGGATGAGGGTTTTTTTTCCTTTTAAGTAACAGTCTAATAACATTTTTTTTAAGGTTGCGAAGTTTAAATAGACACTATTAATCCTGCACTTTTGGGTGAAAGTGTTTGGGAGATCCCTCTATTATAGGGACAGTATCAAATTAGTCTTTTTATTATTAAATAAACCAATTAGCTCCTACTATTAAAAAGAATTAAATAAAGTAAAATTGGAATAGAATTTAACATTTTCTGTTTTTATAATTCATTTACTGTTTAATAGGGTTAATAATTTTAAAGTTTTTATGGTTTGTAAAAGATTTTTTTTTTTGGAATTGAACTGAAATTGAAAAAAATAATTTTCAATATATTTTTATGGCTTAATGATAATTTTCAATATGTTTTGTCAAAATAGTTTTAATTGTATTTTTAAGTTTTTTTTTTACCATTAA
Source organism: Gossypioides kirkii (assembly GCA_005610355.1). Lineage (NCBI taxonomy): Eukaryota > Viridiplantae > Streptophyta > Magnoliopsida > Malvales > Malvaceae > Gossypioides > Gossypioides kirkii. The sequence continues at coordinate 155,662 of CP032253.1, read as the reverse complement.
CCTTTGTTTTTTTTTTAATTTGTTTTTTTAACAAATTTAATGAAAGTACCGTTAAAAATTAACGGAGATGATGAGGAATTTCGTATGTGAAATATTTTTAATGAGATGTAATTTATTAATTAAACAATCAAATAAAGTAATTACATGTAGAAAATAATAAAATAAATAAATAACACATTAAAATAAAAAAATAATTCCTAATTTAAAGAAAATAAAGGTGATTATCTAAAGAAATTAATCTAGTAAAAAAATTGCTTAGTAAACAAACATATGAAATATTGAAATTTTTTGAAAGAAAAATTGAAACTTTGAATTTATTCATTAAATCTATTAAAAAAATAGATTAAAAAAAAAATAAAAGTTGATGGTAAAAAGAAATGTTTAAAAATATAATTAGGGTTATTTTAATAAAACACGTAAGCGTTAGCTTTCAAATTTATCATTAAAATTATTTTTAATCCAATATATTTTTAATGTAGCAAATGTTAATTTTGATATAATTTAGATTTATTTGATTTTTTTTTTAGTAGCATAGAGATTAAATTGATTCATCTAATAATAGATAAATTTGATATAGTAAAATTCGCACTTTTGTAGGCCTGATTTTGCTATGTTTACTTGATGTAATTCTGACTTGTATGATAACAGTTTATCTGCTTCTTGGATAAATAGAAATTCACTGGTCAAAATTATTTAATTAAATTAGTCCGGTAATTTGTTTTATTAATTAAAAGAAATATCGGTTTTTGTATTAGTATTTAATTTAATCAAATATTTTTTTTATAAAAATAGTTATTTAAATAGGATGTAATTAATTAAAATAATACATATTTTTTAGGCATATTCAAATTCATTGGTTATGTAGTATTGAGCAAGATGGATGGGTGGAGTTTGAGTTGAGAACATGTAGACGGGTGTTATACGGAATTAACGACCGTGTACAAACATTGATTAGATCAGTTAAAAGTCATGTTGTAGCTGGAATCGAAGATCCTATTACGGAGACATTAGCATTACAAAATTTGTGAGGAAAAAAAGAAAAGAAAACTTAATTCAAAAATGAATGATGGGTTTTCAACATAACAGTTTCTGATTACAAAAATTAGCTTGCATTGCAATGCTGGTAAGTTCAACTTACAACTCCCAGTTCCAAGCTGTATGTTGAAGAAGAAGATCATATGCACTTTGTAGTTAAAACTAAAGCCTACATGCTATATTGATGAATGATCACCAAATTGTTTGAATGCATTCCATCTATGCAAAATCTTGCCATCAACATCATAAAACGCAATCTCTGCATTAGATTGGGTCAACTGCACTGACATAAAACCTTGACCATCATAGAAGAACTTTAGTCCTCGTCTGTTTAGTTGTTTCACGTCTCCCCTCCATGCCTTAGACCCTGCCCCACTGGTTAAGAACTGTATGGGGCTGCATGCACCAAGTTCATCATCTTCATATAATAAATGCTAGAATTGGTAGTTGAAATTAGCCATTGTTTCTTACCTCTCTGTGTCACTGATATGTTCCAGGCAGTGATCATGACCATTCATGTAAAAATCAACATTATTAGCCTGCAATTTTACGGTGGAAAATACCCAAGTTCATGTTAGAGCCAACAAAATCGACATTGTATAGATGAAGGTATAAAGAAATTGACCTTGAGAATAGGAAGGAGGTGTGTAGCAAGTTCCTTAGTGTCACCATGATGCCCAACGCTTTTAATCGCATGGTGACCAACAACAATCTTCCATTTTGCATTTGATTCTCTTAATGCGCACTCCACATCCTACACCATTAGGTATAGTCAAGTTACTAATTCATGCTTTGCATTGCTTCAATTTCAAACACACCAATTAATAAGAGTACAAGATTTGATTTTTAACGGTAGAAATAAATAAAATTTTTAACAAAAGGATCACTTTGCTCTTGATCCAATGTACAATAACTAACTTATTCATTTTTTAAATAGATGAGTAAAATGCAGTCCGAATTCTAATATAATAGAGGCCTACATACCAATAATAAGGTATTAATTAATGTGCACCTTCAACAGATTTGCAATGTAGTGTTCGCGAGGATTTATACCGCGCCAGTCGTAAATGTGATCTTCTGGGTCTTGAAAATAGCTCTTCACGAAAGGTGTAGTGTCCACAAAGATGATCTCAGCTAAATCTGCCCATCAGTATTTATTGATGTTGATTATTTGGAGTTAAATAAAAAAAAGAAAAAGAAAAGGAGGTTGCTGAAATACCAGCATTGACAATGAAGGATCTAAGACAGAGCCATCTGGTGTCAATTCTTGCAAGAAGAGGACTCAATTGTGCCACAGCATCTCCCCTGTAATCATGGTTCCCCAACACTACATTTCCCAAATAAAAACAGAGTTAAAACCCGAAAAGAATGAAAATTAGGAGGAGTTAATGGGAAATTACTTACCGCTGTACCATTGTATTTGGAGGCTGTTTGCAGTGTAAATATTGGTGAAAGAGTCTTGAAATGCCGGATCGTGTAGGCTGCGCAATCCATTGTCATAAAAATTATCTCCCGTCGAAACTACGAAATCAATATCCAGCTTCTCTCCCATCTTTCCCATCTATAAAGAGTTGAGGAGAAGTTATGTTTATTTTTGTAGTAGGAGTAGGAGTAGGAGTAGGACTACATCAAAAGAGACTAAAGCAATAGTTTTCCATATTTTAGGACCTAGAGCTGGACGGCCATGTATGATAATTATTTTAACATCCTAATTTGAAGCCAAGTAAAGCCTGAATGTTGCAAGATTGCAAATTCATGGATCCGTATGATAAAAGTTGGATATTTGAGAAAAATGAGGGTGGCAATGTGAGATGTTACAAAGAGAGGAGTAGATGAAAAATGAACCTGAAAAGCAACTCGAGATTGGTTAAAAGCGCCTCGTCTACCCCAATCTCCAATGACCAAAAAGCTAAGGGAACCATCGCCTTTGCTGGGTTGCTCAAATCTCTTGAGCTCACCCGATACATTACCTAAGGCATAAATGATGGGAATGGCCATCATAAACCACCTATCGCAACCCATTTTTGCTTTGGTGTTGCTATATCAATGGAAGGTTGTGGGGTAAGTAAATATAGAGAGGTGTGCGGCCGCCTAACTGATCTTGGGTTTGTAAAAATAATAAAGCAAAGAGTGCAGTGCATGGGATATTCGAATCTTCCTGTGGAACGTAGAGGATAAACTCTTCTTGCCCTTAGAATATTCGCTTCTACACTCCCCGCCTCCTATCCTATTATTAGGCCGCCACTTTCAACTTCTTTATTTATTACTGGATAAAACAACCTATGCCATCACTTTTCCCTATTTCACCAAATTTTAATATTTTATAGGATGTGAATTTTTGTGATTTTAGTTTTTCATTTTGAGGAGGCGAAACCAAAGATTTACAACACTGGTAAAAAAAAAAAATGCAAAACAAAACAGCGATCAGCGATGCTTCAACTTCGACACCTAATACTTACTTATATTCAATATACTTGGCCAATTATTTCTTACATTGAGATAAACGAATGTCTAATCATATGATTTTCAATTTGGGATCCGTTTATCTTTGCTTTTAAAACCAAAACTTTTATTAAATAAGATATTTTTTTAAAAAGAAAAAAAAAATACTTTTCAAACCCCAAAAGTTGGTCTAAAAATATGTTTGACGGAAGCAAGAGCAAAAATTGATTTTCCCCAAAAATATTTTTAAAAGCAATTCTAAACTACTTGGGTTGAGATCATTCATTATCCATGCCTCTCATAGTCTATAAATTAATTCATTGCCAACATAATTATCTAGACGGGCCTTGCTCCACCTCTAAGGTTGAAATCTTTTCTTTTTGTCAGATCATTATTATTTTTGGAGTAAATTTATTAATTTATTTGATGAATAAAATTATATTAATCACTCATCGTAGATAATGAAATATAATTTTCATTAATATAATTTTTATCAACATAACAAAAATTCTAACTTCAATATCAATAAAATTTTATGATATGTTAACAATTGATTTTGTCACAATTCAATCACAACATATCTCAAATAACTATTGGTAGATTGATGAATGAGATAAAATCAGATTCGTTTCTAATATCGTGGATCGTTAAACACACACATAAAAAAATATATGGTTCATAAATGATTACTCAAATATTAATTCCCTTCGGGAATGGGATCCCATTCTAGCCTCTTTCCACTATTTTAGTCACGCCACCGTTAAGACATTTTTTTTCCAATATAACATTTTACACGTGTCACCACCTGCTTATTCCAAAGATCTCGCAGCGCCCACTTGTCACTATTCCCACGCTCTTACTCTTACGTCTGTTCGCCCCAAAAGTGCCACGTGCCTCCATTTTGCTTCGACACATGCCTTCCGTATCTTGGTCTAAGCTCTTTTTTGTTTCTTCTACTATGACTCCGTCCACGTGTCATTTTCCAACCGCCAACTTATTTCTAATCAAGTGAACCAAGTTTTTCTTTTTCAGATTCTTTTCCCCAACTCGTAAGTTTCATTTAATTTCATATTAAAGAGTAAATAATTTCAAAACATAGAAAAAGTCGAAAATGTACTTTTTATGAAATTGTTTAATCTTATAATTTATTTGATATCCAACGTAGTAGATAACCCTAAATTGAAACGGGGGTTTTGTTGTAAAAACCACCACGAGAAGTAGAATTGAATTGTTTTGATTTTGGTGTAATAAAAAAATGGATGGAAGAGGGTGGTTAATAATGTTCCAAATCCAACACACAGACAGACAGCCAGCCAGCCAGCCAGCCGTATATAAGAGGGGCAGCGATTAATAGTAAAAAATCTAAACACAGAGTGTGTTAACGATTTTCTTGCTTTCATTCCTGTTTACGTATTTTGGTTTGGTTAATGAGCTGTTCATCAACTACAGCAATTATAATTCTCACACACCCTAAATTTAAAAATTTTCCATTTCTTAACCATTGGCAATCCATAAGAACCAAACAAACCATTGCATTCCCTAAAACTCGATTCAACCCGCTGCTGCTCTCATCCACAGCTCAAAGGATGGCGGTGGAGCCCTTGACGTCTGGCGCCAGTGGCCGCATCAACGCCCTCTTCTCTTTACGTGCTTTGAGGAGCCTCTTGCTGCTACTAAACGCCGTCGTCTTGTTTCTCCTACTGCCATTCCGGGGGCAAGCTAATTCTGGGGATAAAGTGGGAAAGGATGAGAAGCAGGAGAGCGGGAGAAAAGGGTCGGCTTCCACCGTCGTTAGGGTGCCCTCGGCGTTGTTGCCTTGGAGAAACGCCACCATGGCTGTAGACCATGAGGCGGCGGCCGCGGTGAGGCGGTCTCAAGCGATTCGGAGGGTGTTTCAGGATGATGATGATGACACGGTGAGGGAGTTTTGTCTGTTATCTACTGCTAGAGGTGACACGTTATTCAATCAGTCTTGGACTCCGATTTCCGTCCAAGTCAGGTCAGTTTTGGATTCAATTTGTTCAAGATTTTTCTATTGTCATCATCATTTTATTTTCATTAGTAGATAAATGTGATTTATTAATCATAATTAGCAGTACCACTTTTGTTGTTTAAGCAGATAATTCAATTTCTTAGCTCAGGAAAATGGGTTTTCTTTCCTTATTAAACTACGTTAATTTCTATGTTTCCTTCTATTCCCTCACCCCCGAGAAAATGTTCATTATTAATTTTGGGTAGTAAAAAAATTGGCTGCAATCTAGATAAGCAAAGATTTTGCAAGAGCTGGCATAAGATTCCTAAATATGTCGGATATCAGCTTATATGTCCGAAGAACTTGCATGATTTTTTTTCATTTATGAAAAAAGTGGGACGGCTGAGTTTCCAATGAAACTGAATATTTAGATGGCATATTCCCTATATCATCATTGTCAAACTATGTATTGTGGTATTGATAAAAAGGTTTGTAGTACCCAACCCAAGTAAAAGGCAATATCTTGTGTTTTTGGTCCCCTACCCTACCTGGCTGCATGCTGGGAATTGTTGGGAGAATAGTTCCAATGCTCTTCTGCCATAGTCTGTCAAATGTCATGGCAGTGCCTTAACTCATACCCAGGAACTCATCATTTGGCACATCTTCCTACTGGAAAAACTAATCCAACCAAATGTTTTTATCACTGTGTTAAGTGTGTGTAATCCTCTTGCTTATGCATAGTTCAGCTTTAGAAATCGATGTTCTTGTTAAACGCCACTGTAAACTGAAATAACCAAATTAAAATGAGAAGATATTTTACTAGAATGTAACAAGCATCAAATTTTTATCAACCTGAAATAAGAATATCCTCTGTTATTCACTGTTTCTTTCCATCATTGAATATGTCTTTCCAGGGGACTAGTTGTTCTTTTGCATGGCCTCAATGAACACAGGTTTGTTATTTGTATCTAATGCCATTTTATTGATCATATTCAATCCACCCTGTAGCCTTTTATATGGGTAATACTTTTTCAACAACAGTGGCAGATACACTTCTTTTGCAAAGCGGCTTAATGCAAATGGATTCAAGGTCTATGGAATGGATTGGGTTGGTAAGTTTTCATGAGCAGACTACTAAAATCACATTCTACTTGGCCAAAAACCACGTCTGCTTAATGCACACATTAGTCCCTCAAGTATACCGCTTTTCCCACACTTTGGTCCTTAAAGTTTTTTTCAGCCCACTTCAATCCCTAATATTATTAGATGTTCCCAGTTTATAGTGCGGGATCACATTTGCTGTTGTTATCATTTTTAAGTTTATTTGCTCCTTGAATTCTGTAGGACATGGTGGAACTGATGGGCTACATGCGTATGTTCATTCTCTTGATGATGCTGTTGTTGATTTGGTATGTTTTAAGGTTCAGCTACAGAAATGCATTTGAAAGTAAATATCGGTTGAATTAAACCATCTTCCCAACTTGTTACAGAAAATCTTCCTTGATAAGGTTTTAGCCGAGAATCCCGGCCTTCCATGCTTTTGCTTCGGTCATTCAACGGGTGGCGCAATTGTCCTTAAAGTAAGGTTCTTACAAAGAGAATCATATATATATATATATATATCCTTATTGATCGTGTTTGAGTTAAACTTTCACTTGTTTTTGCATTCATTGTAGGCCGTGCTTGATCCCAAGGTTGAAGCACAAGTAGCAGGCATTATAATGACTTCACCAGCGGTAGCCATCCAGCCGACTCATCCAATTGTTATGGTAAGAATTTGCTTTGAAATTATGAAGAACATGGTATAAGAGTGATCATGAAGCACGAGCATTTACATTCTTCATATCTTATGCCTGTGGCAGGCACTTGCACCGGTCATCTCGTTTCTAGTGCCACGATACCAAATCACTGTTGCGAATAAAAAGGGCAGACCAGTCTCTAGGGACCCGCAGGCACTGGTGGAGAAATATTCCGATCCATTGGTGTACACGGGACCTCTCCGTGTAAGAACTGGTTGTGAGCTTCTTAGAATTACATCCTACTTGCAGCAAAACCTGAGGAAATTCACAGTTCCGTTCCTCGTTCTTCATGGTACCGATGATACCGTAACAGATCCTCAAGCTTCTGAAAAGCTGTATAAAGAAGCTGCCTCAACCGACAAAACGATCAGATTATTCCAAGGGCTGTTACATGATCTCCTGTTTGAACTGGAACAAGAAGCTATAATGGACGACATAATGGAGTGGTTAAATTGTAGAGTATAACAGAAGAAGAAGGTAGGTTGGGAAGAGAGGAATAAATTCTCTTAAAGTTTGGTGGTAAAGGGTGATAGGAAAATAAGAGAGAGGAATTAGTTGTGTTTGGTTTTCCATTGTAAAATGATACTCTATATATGATCTCTGATGACAGGATTTTATGTTAAAACTTGATGATTCATGTCTGCTTTGCAGCTACAATTTTCCCTTTTCTAGAAGATGAATTTTTAAGGAAAATTTTGGCTACGCCTCATTTGCATCATTGTTATATTCTCTGGTATAAATTTTATTTAAACTTTCATTTTTAAAAAAAGGTACTCTTAAAAACCATGTTTCCACTGCAAAAACAGCATCTCCTATTTCTCCTTTTAAAATATTATTTTTTTAAGAAAATATTTTACAATTTCTTTTAATTCAAATGGTAAAATTTTTTTATAAACTACATTAATATAAAATCTAAAATTATATATTATCTTTTCTTCTATTGAAAACCAATTTTTATTTGCTTTTAAAATGAAGAATATGATTTTATCATGTATGTCTAACATAAAAAATTTATTGGATTTGGATTTCTCAATATATGTTTCCTTCAAACTCCAAAACAATTTGCGAGAACAAGATATCATTCAAAAATAATTTCCGATGGCCTAAGATTCTCACAATCTAAGGCCCATTTTTAACATCTCAAATTTTGTTAACAATTGGCTGCCACAATTTTAACATAACCTATCATTGTATTAGGAGTTAGATTATATTTTATCTTTTTTTATTAAAAAATGAGTAAATTAATCTTTACACATTATATTAAAAGCAAATTTATCTTTTATTATTATTATTATTATTATTATTATTATTAAAATTTTATCTATTTCTACAATTTAAAACTAAGAATAACCACACAATTACACGTAGCGTATTAACAAAACAAATAAAATTTTAACAAAAAGATCAGAGATCGAAATACAATTCAACTTTTAATATAAAAGTTACCATTTATCGACTACAATTAGTGTTATGTAGATATATACATTTTGGTGTATTAATGTACACCACATGGAGAGAGACAAGTATAATTGTGGAGTTTGTTTGTTTGCGAAGAATCTATTACAAACCAAATGCAAGCGTCCACAATAAGAATATGATCCTATTTCTTATTTGGATTCCATCATTATTAGTAGCGGAGTCAAAAAAAAATTTTTGGGGTCGAAATTAAATTGAATATTTTTACGATAGTACAAATATAATTTCATCATTTTAATAGTCTATATTTTTATTATTTTTAAAGGGTTAAATTAAATTTTTATCATTTTTGAGGGGGACAAAGTGTAATTTTACCATTATTATTTTAAATTTTTATAAATTATAAAAGACATAAATTAAAATTTTAAGGGGGTTATAATATATATACAAAAGAAAAAATTACAAAAATCTTAAACATTGAGAGAACTTATTTATATTTTTGAAAAGATCATAGTGTAAATTTACAAAAAATTAAATTGAAAAAAATAAGCTTGGAGGACCATGACCCGTGAGCCTTAAGGTGGCTCCACCCCTGATCATAATCCAACATATATGTATATTGTCTGAAAATTGAGCATAGGCACCCATGTTTTAGAGATGTAATTTGAGATGGGTAAAAAAAAAAAAAAGGGGAGAGACAGGGATGGCCAGTTTGGTTATAAGAGTTAATTGTGGTAATAACATCCTGCATTTGTTGGCTTACGTGAAATGAAGGCTACAATGTTATTGATTGCGCATTGGGGCCTCTTTTATAAAGCACAACACACTTTTCATTGTTTTGGATTTTGATTCTTTGACTTTTGGACTTGCCCACCCAAACTTCTCTTTTTGGATTTAAAAGATAAGTCCCCCACTTTCACATGCTTTGTTTCTTATGCCATCACTTCATTTTTCCCATTTTTCTTAGATGCCCAATTTTTATGATTCTTAAAAAAAAAAAAAAAAAAACTATGGCATTTTAGATCCTTCCTTGGAGAGCATGCTTCTTTTTTTTCTTTCTTATCGTGAATAACACATATGTTACTTTTGCTTGTTTTTATTTTCCGTTGTGTTTTTTTAAAATATTATGTACATTCAATCTCTCACAAATATATTCATTGTTATCATCTGCACACGTCTAAGATTTTTCTTTATGGTTAAGAGTGTCAATTAATTGAGAGGGTCGTAGTAATATGTCGAAGTTTTTTTTCTATTTAAGCGAAATAACTTGATTCAAACAATGAAAGCTCGTTTTCTTCCTCATAAAATTTAAATTATCTTACATTTCAAAGTTATGTGTAGTCTGAAACCAAGAGATATTAAGTTTTTGGGAGTGCCTGGGTAATATTTTTTATTGGAATTAAAATGAATATTTGGTTAAAGAAAGGGGTTATGAAATATGAAAATCATATTGATAGAAAAACGATGGAAGGAACGTGCATCCCTATGGCTCAACGTTAGCAATGCAATTTCATGCAGTCCCACTTTGAAGATTTCCAATGAGATGCTCTTATTTTATATTTTATTCACGTATCAAATTTTAATTAAATAAAGAAGTATTTAGCTATTTTTGATATAAAAAAATAGGATGTTTGAAAATAAAAAAAAAAAGTAAAAATAGATAGGATAATGAATATAAGCATCCAGTAGCATATGTGTGAAGAAGAGAGGGCTTCCCACAAAAGAGTATACATTACAACCAAAAATGATAAAGTGAAGCAGCAGAAGAAAAAAAAACGGAACATACCTCCTTGTCTCATCTATAAGTAGAGTTACCCAGTGCTATTTCCATCACGTTTTCTCTTCCTCTTCCTCATTACATTTTGGGAAAACAAGAAGAAGAAACAGATGATGTTATTAAGTGCAATTACAAACTTTTGGGTGGAATTTTATGTTTGTCCTTATGGCCATTAAGAGCTGAGAGTCATGTCATATATGAAAATTATTTAATTACTTACTTTGGAAGAGAAATGAATATGGATCCAATTAGGACCATTTTTATTTCTTAATCAATTGGTGGTTGAGGAAAGGAATAAAAATATATAACTGTAAATGTGGAGCATGCTTAAGTAGATATTTTTATTATTAGTTCTAACAACTTTTAAATATAATACAATTACATGGTATAGAAAAAATGCATTGGATGCAGGAAAATTAAATTAGCAATGTTATTATAAAAATCAAAGGGGTGATGGGAGTAGCTGGATTCTTAACACATGCCTTACTGCAGGGAGTGTCCTTTGCAATCATCTCTGTTTTTCTTTTATCCAAATCCAACATATTATTGATAATTAATGTGCATATAGATCAATGTGGTTGGGGTCCCACCATTTCAGAGCAACAGCAGAGGGGACCCCACATCACTTTCTTTTAAACTATATATATATATATATTTAATTGTGATGCATACAATTTTTATTTTGATTTAATCGTATGTATTTATATATTTTTATATGATGAATATTTGTGCTGTAAACTCAAACTATTGTCAATACTAATGATAAATCAAATCAAAATGAAATGTAAATGCATTAAGAAAAATTCATGTAAAGTACCATTCTAATTTTGAGACATCATCAAACTATTTTCGTTTAAATTGGGAATCGGAAAATGATACCATAGTTTCATTGTAATTAGATGAAAGGTTTAAGTTTGGATCAGAAGAAAAGAGACATTATTTATGTTGGAAATGACCTATCATACACTTACAGGCTGTACTTGTTTGATTTTAACAGACAAAGTATGACCATTTCCTCCAAGATTCATTTCAATTCGAAAAGGTATCATCCGTCTATAAATATGGTAGTAAATTAAAATTTAATATTTTTCCATCTCTAAACTTTCAATTACAATTGCGCTCAGCATTTCAATTACCCAAATGCCAACGACAGCGGAGCACCTAATCCTTGTAACTTTACAAAATCCGATTTTATTTAATTCAATTTACACATTTCCATATTCCTTGATGAAATCTAGTACACATTAGGCAAATTAAAAGATGGTTTGTGTTGTCACAATAGAATTTGGATTAAGAGGTAGCAGTAGTACTTCACCCCTAATTATAAAATTTTTTGTATTAAAAGAAAGAAATTTGTTTAACATAAGTTTGATGCCTAGCTAAGTCTAAAACTAAATTCAAGCAATATGAGGAAAAAGTATTTTATTCATTTCATTAATTTATAAAAAATAAAAGCTATTCAACACTAAAAAACTTACTATTTTTATTATCTTTTTAAAATAAAACTAACTTCGTTTCCAACACAAAATTTCTCTCTTTATTAAAAAAAAAAATAAACATTAATGTATGAAAAATTTCATAATACAAATGGATTTAAATTTAAAATTGAATCAAAGTCGACACAAACATGAAAAAGAATATTAATGTGCAAGATTTTATTTGAATACGTATAAATCATGAGTGAACCCAAAAACCTTTTTATTAGAGGGGCTCACAGATTGAATTCTAAACCCTTTTGGTATCAAATTTGGACATGGATACGCCATGTTACACAAATTCTTATCTAACTAAAATTATTCTACCAAATACAAACAAATTACATGAAAACACAAAATTTTCTCTAGATGTACAAATTATTAAAAACATGGATGAAATTTAGACAAAAAAAAAAATAATTAGAACATCATTAAAAAATTTGCTCAATTTATTCCCCTTACATGGTAAAGGACTGAACTAGCCTTGATAACAATAAAATTACATTGCTTACTTGTCCATTTATCAATGATTTCAAATTTTGAATTGGAGAAGCTCATGGCATGAGGAACAACATTCATATTAGGGTATAGATTTCTTTTATACTTGACAAAGGGAAAACAAATATATAATTTGATTCAGCTATCTACTAGTATTAATAAAAGTTTTGCATAAGGAGAAAAGGATTAGTGTTAGGGAGGTCAGGTGATCTGCTTACGTGGGAGATGAATAATGAGATATTTGTTTCTTTGTCAAGGTTTCAACCATTTTCATTGGGCTTATAAACAAGGTTTTATGGAGGAGCTACACACCATACCTGATGAAGAAGAGGGTTGGAATTTAAGAGAGGATAAAAAAAGAAGCTGAAACAAGAAAGCCGATCATCAGACCCAAAGAAAAGAAACAACAACAAAAAAAGAAAAAAGAAAAAAAGGGCTTTTCTTTTTTACTTGATCTACCTTCCTCTATCTCATGTCATGTTGTACTAGCTTTTCTTTGTCCCCTTTTTTCAATTTCTTTTTAAATACAAACTTTTGATCAGCTTTACAGAGTGAGAAGACCGGAAAGGAAGCATTTGGCCAAGGAAAAATATTTTGCTTTGCCCTCTTTGGCTCTATATTAACTAAAATAGTTAACCGTGCCCAAAGAGAGGTTGTGCAGTGCAAGAGCTATTTTATCTATGTTGCCCCATAACTCTTGCTCTTCACACCCATTATATTTAGAGAATGGTAGTACTAACAATAAGAGGAAAAGAAGACCGGCTGGAACGCCAGGTATGGGGTCAATATCATGTCATATATGTATATGCAGCTACCATTACCATAGCGTATGCAATACTAATTGTTTAATTTTTGGTTTGTAATTTGAATATGTACTTGGGGGTTGATGTAGATCCAGATGCAGAAGTGGTTTCCCTATCCCCCAAAACGCTGCTGGAGTCGGATCGTTACGTCTGTGAGATCTGTAACCAAGGGTTTCAGAGAGACCAAAACCTACAGATGCATAGGCGGCGACATAAGGTTCCATGGAAGCTACTCAAGAGAGAAACTCCGGTGGTGAGGAAGCGGGTGTTTGTTTGCCCGGAGCCTACCTGCTTGCACCATGATCCCTGCCATGCTCTAGGTGATTTGGTTGGGATAAAGAAGCATTTTAGGAGAAAACACAGCAACCACAAGCAATGGGTGTGCCAGAAATGTTCTAAGGGCTATGCTGTTCAATCTGATTATAAAGCCCATCTTAAAACCTGTGGCACCAGAGGCCATTCCTGTGACTGCGGCAGAGTTTTTTCAAGGTTCTTTCCTTTTTCCTATTCCTTTTTATGCTTTTTTTTTTTTTGGTATTCTCAAGCTAAAAGATTTTGCCTGTTCCAAACTATAATTGCATATATAGTGAAATCTTTCTTTGCTGACCACTTTAATATATATTTTTTTGACTTTAAAAGAAAGAAAAAAAATTAGTACTTTCAACTTTGTTTCGGCTGATGGAACCTTAAGCCAGTGTTCAACAGCTGTTTATAAGTTGTAGTTGAACACATTTCCCGAAGATGAGTTTCAGTTTGTCTTGGTTGTGTTGCTGTTGCTGGTTTCAAATCCTATCAAACAGTTGAAGGCATATATGTCTTGAATGATTAGCCTTTAGTTGATCTTAACACATATTGTTTGTTCCTTTGTTTTTGTTTTGTTTTCCTTAATCGATAAATGCTCTTTCCACCATTTCTATCGCAATCAATGGGAACATTAATTTATAGATTTCAGTGTTGTTTCTTTATAAATACAATATATTAAATACACTTGCATTGATTTTGGTTTGATCTCTCTTTCTTTATTTGCCAGTTTATGCTACATAGAATCATAACTTGCAGTTTAGACGTTTCCTGCTTGTGTTTGATAGAGTTGAGAGTTTCATTGAACATCAAGATGCTTGCCATATGGGGCGTGTCCGGCAAGAACCACAAGCACTTCAACCGGCTTGCTTGTCACGAACAGCTTCGAGCCACAGTCCGTCCAGTGATACCAATTTCTGCTCATCTCCTTGGCCAAGTAGCTTGATGTTTGCAAAGACAATGGATACCCCTAGTTCCCCACAAAAAGCACAATACCACAATTTGGAGCTTCAGCTCCTAACCACATCAAGTCCCAGTCCCCCTGAGGCTAAAAAAGATTCAACCCAAGCTGGTGAACGGCTAAGGTTGGCAATGGCGGAGAAAGCTTACGCAGAAGAGGCAAGACGGGAAGCGAAAAGGCAGATGGAAATAGCTGAGCAAGAGTTTGGCAAGGCAAAGAGAATTAGGTTAGAAGCACAAGCTGAATTAGAAAAGGCTCACGATATAAAGGAGCATGCAATAAAGCAAATAAAATCCACCATGCTTGAAATTACTTGCCAAGCTTGTAAGCAGCAGTTCCAAGCCAGAACACCTCTCGGAGACATGTCTCCAGTAGTGAATTACATTTCATCAGGTATAACAGAATGTGAAGTTGAAAACGATATTGGAGCAAAGGTTACTAAAGCATAAACATAAACCACCATTTATTAGTGGAGTGTTTATCGTGCATTTGGTGTGATGTAATTTGTTCATTGAAATGGGTAAATGGAAGGTAGGAATGGGTTTTGTTGGATATATTTGTTCATTAGGTTTTCCCACTCAGTCTCGTTGGATTTTGTGGTTGGAATATTTAGAGAGATGTTTGTAGCCCTAACTAAACAAGTCAGAAAATGGTGGCCTTTCATTGATATATGAATACCAATACAATACAAAACAAAGCACGAGAGAGAGAGAGAGAGAGAGAGAGAGAGAGGAATCTTGAGACTGATGGTCCTTTTTTGTGAAATAAATGCAAATGAAGGCCATGTTTTTCAGTGCCACACTTGTCAGTCGCAGCACAAATAATTAAACTCCATTCATTCACTTTCATTTCAGGCAGGGCCATAATGCATGCGGTGGGTTGTTGTACTGAAGAAGAAGAAGAAGAAGAAAAGGACAGCAAGCACTTTCTCATTTATGCAGAGACTATTGGTTCATGACTTTTGTGATCAGTTGGATGGTTGAAAGGAAAACCTACCTGCGTCCTGTTGTCTGTTATCTTTCACCATTTCTTTTTCCACCGAACGGCAAGGCTAATGCTAGCTATACAGCTTTTTCAATCTGTTTCTGACTTCTTTTTTTCTTGGACATTGTGCTTCTCTTCATGATGTTGCTGCTCCCACTCACAAATATTGCCTGCATTCTTCTGGTTGGCAAATAGTTTGAAGCAGTAGTCAATATTGATATAAACTCAAATATCTTCGTCACTCTTTAATCAATATTATTTTAAGTAGAATGTGCAATGTGATATCAAATCATTATTTACATATACAGTACATGCTGAAAATGACCAAACAACCAAGGAGAATACCAACTAATTACAACTCTCTAGCCTCGTTCTCTCGTTTAATGAATCTATTTATTTATAAGGTCAGAGGAGATACCGAATTTCAAGTTTATGATTGCTTTTTGCTAAACCACGTTAGCCACAATCAGCAAGAGATCCTTATGTTGGAAAATGGCAAGTTATTTAGGATGTTGGGCCAGATCTTCAACTTTGTCTATACTTTTCTGTGGTTAAAATCTGCTATACTCCCTATACTCTTTTCAGATCTTCAACTTTGTCTATACTTTTCTGTGGTTAAAATCTGCTATACTCCCTATACTCTTTTGTAAATTTAAAATTAATCTTTTTACTTTTTAAAATTTTAACATTCAAGTTCAATTTTAATAATCTTGATTTTTTTTTAAATTTTATTGGTGTGATATTTTCAAATAACACAAATACTCGTGGGGTAGCTATATAACTAAAAAAAAGTACTGTAATAATGAACTTAAATTTAACAAAATAATTACATACAATAATATTGTTACTTTTCATCATTACTAAAATATAATTTCATCTTCCTCTATACTTACCATATTTAAAGAACTGGCCGAGTTGGATAGTTCAGTAATTACCGAAAATTCTTCTTTTTATAAAATATTAAAATTTAGAGAAATACATTTGATAGGATTTAAACTCAAATCATTGTAATGTTCAACATACTAACTTTACCATTTCAATTGTTGAGGGGAGTTGGGTCTTGGATCTTTAACGTCAAGTATTGTCTCACTCGAGGATTTTGTCTCTTTTAGAGAGCACCTCGATAAGGCATATAATGCCTTAGTTGATGATTCAATTCCCTGCAAGCGCACTTTCCATAATTAATTTCTAACAATATTAACATCTCTATTGTGGACTTGCAGGTTGTATATACATCAACCGAGGTGCTTCTTAAGGAAGAAAAACAACCTCCCCGAATGAGACAACAGCTTCCGTTAAAGGTGTGAGACCCAACTTTCTCAATATCAACCAAAAACTTATTTGATTTTAATATCAAATTTTTATAACTGTTACACAAATTTACCTCCCATAATTTAATTACAAATTTAAAATGTAATATTCAAATGAATTATTTATTAATAATTTAAAGATTATAATGAAAATGGGTAAGGATGGCTAGGAAAGCAGGTAGACATGATCATGGATCGAGTTGGATCAATGCAAAATTTTAAGTTCGTTTCTTAGGTTCGGGTTCAACTCAACCTTAAAAATAAGCCTAAATTTTTTCCAAGCTCGGCTTAAATAAAAATAATAAACATGAGCCTGACTTGACCCACCCCTATTAAATTTTTTTATATTAAAATAAATTTTAAAAAATAGACTTAAGGGTATAAAAATCTTTCAAAGTTTTTTTTTTTAAAAAGACAATTAAGTTCTTACTTTTTTTATTTAATTGGATATTTGAACTACCAAAATGCATCAAAAAAACCCTCAAGCTTTAAAAAAAAAATTAAGCTTCTACATTTTTTGCACTCAATCGCGTACTTGAACTTTCAAAATGCATAAAAAAATGCTCTCAAACTTTTTCAAAAAAAGCAATTAAACCCTTGATTGTTTTGGCACTCAATTGGGTACTTGAACTACCCATATTTTTTTCAGTTAAAGCCACTACGTGTCACAACCACAGCGTGACATGTGGCAAAAATGATAAAAAATAAAAAACAACAAAAGCTATAAAATTTATTAAAATTTAATAAAAACTATAATAAAATATATAACTTTGATTAAAAATATAAAAAAATTATGAAATTTTATAAAACCATAAAAAAATTATATAAAATGTAAAGAAATATAAAATTCATAAAAAAATTATAACATTATCGTATTAAAAGAGCATTTTATTATTATTTTTATAACTTATATTTATTTGTATTTTTTATCATTTTTCGCTACATGTCACGCTGTGTTGCAATGCATGATGACTTTAACTGAAAAAAATTGGGAATCGTTAACTTTAATAGTCAAATATTAAAGTCTTTAATGGTTAAATGACATTTTTGATGCATTTTATATTTTTTTTGACTTAATTGCTTTTTTTTAAAAAAAGATTGAGGATCTTTTTGATACATTTTGAAAGTTCAAGCACTCAATTGAGTGCAAAGAAATGTAGGGACTTAATTTCTTTTTTTGAAAATATTTGAGGTCTTTTTGATGCATTTTGACAGTTCAAATATCCAAATGAGTGGAAAAAAAGGGGCTTAATTGCTATTTTTGAAAAGATTTTAGAGCTTTTTACACTCTTAAGCCTAAAAATAATACATCAAATACGCTATAAATATTAAAATAAATATTTTTCAATAAATTAAAAATATATTAAAGACTAATATAATAACAAAATAACAATAAAACAACACCAAAATAATACCAAACAACGGTGAAAAAATTAAGTAAATTTGAGTCAAGTTGAGCCAAAGTAAAAAAAAAATTATCCATGAGTTGACTCGTTTAAAAACCAGATTTTATTTATTTTTATCCAAACTTATTCTTTCAACCTATATTTTTAACTAAACTGTCTCACTTTCGAACGGTTTGACTCATGGATAGAAGCGGGGACTTAATTCTAATAATGAGTAAAATCCATCCTGAAGAGGGAAAAAGGAAAACAAAACTGAAAATCAAATAAAATAGAAGGGCAGGCAGAGAAGAAGAAATTTCCCGCTGTAAATTTTGTTACTTTCTTGCCATCTTTTAACGTGGAGTAGGGCTATGGAATGGAATCTAAAGCAAGCAACAGAAGAGATTGGCGTGCATGCTATTCTTGGTCTCCTTGATCTGTAAGTAATTTTATTTGTTATTTCGAATCTCCTCTGCTTTTGCTTTTTTTCTGCATCCATTCATCTCTGCTTTCTTTTCTTTTTCTTATAAAAAGGTTGTCCGGGAATATTTTAGGGTTTTGGTTAGAACTCTGGATCTTGTTAACCTCGATTTCGTCCAAGATGTTGGGAATTTTTGTATGATTTTTGTCGCTTCCATTTACGAAAAATGTACCAATATCATGGAATATGAGGCTTTTCTTTAGAGGGAAGGAAAAACTTTCACTCATCAGCGCTAAGAAATAAAAAGGAAAACGAAATGTGGGATTCATATTCATTCTTTCTTAGTGATTGAAGTCAGCACTTTCGAACAAAAAAACAAAAATAGAGAGAAGCTAGCCCTACTAGGCAATGGCAGTTAATAATTCAATTGCTATCACCCTTAATTTTAAAGTTCTCCACATTTGCGGTTTTGTTTTCATAGAATTGGGTTTATTTTTGTAGATTAGTACTATATATAAAAGCAAAAATGAACGTTAGTGTCGTTTGCTTGGATATTTTTAGATTGGTAGATGCTTGCTTCTTGTACCTTTGCTAGGTTTATGGTACTTCATAATGACAGAACCAAGCTCAATAGATGTGATTTTGGACTTTCTGAGGAGAAATCACTTTACAAAAGCAGAGGCAGCTTTGTGGAGTGAACTTAATAACCACCATGATTTGAATGGTTTCCTTCCGAAACTTACCCTTGAAGAAAAGGACTCGGGAAAGGTACTAGAAGAAGAAACTGGGAAAAAAATAGTGACTGGAAGTAGTGGATCAGGTTCTGAAAACAGTGGAGAGGTTTCCAAGGAACTTATAGTGAAAGAGATAGAATGTGGGGCTAGCAGAAATCGGTCTGAAAGCAAATGGAGAAATGCTACTTCTACCGGGGAATGTAATAAACCTGATGAAGTAAAAGCTACAAGTGGTAAGAGTTTCACCTTTGCTAAAAATTCAGAGGATACCTTACTCGATTTGCAGTCCTGGAACTGCAGAACTAGCAATGGTCCTCATATGAACAAAAATGACGGTTTTGTTAGTAGCACTAGCTTTTCAGAGCTAGAGAAACCAGATCAGTCAAGATATCGTACAGCCAAAGCTCCCAACACTGATAAAGGCAATGTTAAACATGGGGAAGAGATTGCCTTTCCAGGTGAAATGAAATCTTCATGGCTTGGAAATACTAGCAAAGCAAATGTAAATTCCAAGTATGACCAGTTTGAAACTAGTAAAACTAAGGACCTTGTTCAGGAATCTAAGACTTATAGCGCGTACTTGAAGGAAAACTTTCCTGATAACAGCAGATGGTCTAGAACTGACAAACCCACTAGTTCATCTTCAGAGACGTGGAAGGATTGTTCTGTGAAGACTGTTTTTCCATTCCCTAAGGTGGATGTATCAATCAGTTATGATGCTGCTACTGCTTCAGATAAGCGACAAGGAAACATAAAAGCAGATGTACTTGATACTAGAACAGCAGTTAAAGATCAGGTGGATGAGGTTGGAAGGTTTCTATTTGTTGGGAATTTTCAAGAGCAAACAAGTTCGAATGGATTGGCGATTGTTCTTGCATCTGATAATCCAAAGGGAGAATTACCTAGGCTGCCACCAGTTAAACTCAAGTCGGAGGAGAAGGCATTGTATGTTAATAAGGAGTTTACTGGCTCAGGTGCAAAGGTCACTAGTGATGACAATACATTCCTTATGGGGTCCTATGTAGATGTTCCTGTTGGGCAAGAAATAAACTCTTCAGGTTAGTTCACATGATACTGTTATTTGATGATATGTGCTTACAGATATATTTGATTTATTAATTTGTTTTAAATTAATGGCAGCTAATTGTTGACTAATTACCCAAACTTTCATTATTTTCTACCTTTCCTTTTTCCATACTTCATTTCCATTTATTACACATTCTTGAGGGATTCAACATTTTATATTTCTAAACCCACATGACTAATTTGTTTTGGTAAAAATTGTTGTTCACTTGAAAAATTCCATCTAGCCATAGGTGGCAAAGTCTCATTGGTGAGCTTTATGAATTTTTTGTTTGAAGTCTTATCCTCTAGAGGAATTGATACTTTGTTTTTCTTTGTTTTAAAAAGTCTCATAGTAGGTTTGTGAATTTTCAGTTGGTAAGTACTTTTGGGTCCCTAAGAATCACTTCAGAATGCTGGGGAGATAAGTTGAACTTTTCATAACATGCCACAAACTGTAATAATAATGAAAAAAGGAAGGTTGGATGCACCCTTTAATGCAAAACTCGAATGGAAAAAGTATTTTTGCTTACCTGGTGTAGTTGATTGAAGTCAGACATAACTGGAGAAGTATAAGAAAAAATATAAATAGCTTGACCATGGCATGAGTTGAGCTTGTGTATTCGTCCAGTGAGGCCTGGGCAGGTGATGAGTACCTTGACTAGATTGCCCTCCTAATTATGCATTGTAATATTGTTTGATACCTTTAACAATGCTTAAATTAAGAGCTACCGATTGTTTCTTGAGGTTTAGTGATCTTACTCATCTAGTGACCCCATGTTTTAAAATTTGATGGTAATTGTATTTTCTTGAAACTTGTGTTAATGTAACCTTAAAGCCTACCTCGGTTTTTTCAAAATCCACCAGGCTACTCAATACCCTATTGGTCAGTCTATGATTTGAACTAACCAGATCCTGCTTATATTCACATATTGTCTCTGGGTGTCAAAATAGATATCATCCATCTTCCTATGTGTCATATTAATGGGATTTCAGTTATCTTTTAGCATCTGTGAGTGCAATAGAATAAACAAAAAAAATAAGCTTTTGTCTTATATAGTCTTTTTTAAACACTAATCATGGTAAATGCATTTATTTCTATAAGCTTTGTACTGGCAATGATTAAATTGATTATCTCTTCTCCGAATTCTAGATGTTGCATGCTTAAGCTTTAGCAATATATATCTAATATGTATATGAAAGGATCCAACTTGTAGCTTTCTCTGGTTCCCTAGGGTATGATGCTATCTATGTTGCCGTTATCTAGACATGAATCTATTAAGTCATAATCGTCAATGATCCTTTTGTTTATTTATTTGTAGAGAAGTGTTTTTCCCCCTCTTATAACTCTGCTGAGTAGAGCTGGTATCTAGTTTATGATGATCCAGGTAAAATGCCTGCTGGAAGTAATTGGCTTTCTATAAGTCAGGGCATTGCTGAAGATGCATCTGATCTGGTTTCTGGTTTTGCTACTATTGGTGATGGATTAAGTGAATCTGTTGATTTCCCTAATGAATATTGGGACTCTGATGAATATGATGATGATGATGATGTTGGA
Source organism: Gossypioides kirkii (assembly GCA_005610355.1). NCBI lineage: Eukaryota > Viridiplantae > Streptophyta > Magnoliopsida > Malvales > Malvaceae > Gossypioides > Gossypioides kirkii. The sequence continues at coordinate 133,730 of CP032253.1, read as the reverse complement.
TACATGAGACAACCAATTGAGGATGAGGCCTGGTTTCTGGCTCATGAAATTGATTATCCTAGTGACAACGAAAAGGGAACTGGACATGGGAGTGTTCCAGATCTGCAAGAAAAGGTCAAACCAAGGGTGAGGATGATCAATCATTTTTAGAGGAGGATTCTTGCTTCTCAGGTGAACAATATTGCCAGGCAAAGACTGTTGAACCTGTTGCAGCTGCAGATGATCCCGTAGAACTGTCTGTAACTGAAATATATGGCAGAACTCATGAGAATAATTTAATTGCTCAATATGATGGGCAACTGATGGATGAAGAGGAGCTTAATTTGATGCGTCTTGAACCTGTTTGGCAGGGATTTGTAACACACAGAAATGAACTTATCATGCTAGGAGATAGAAACGTTCTCCATGAGTGTGGCAGATCTCGGCTTGATGACATTTCTATTGATAATGATCAGCATTGTTCAGTTAGGTCTATCGGCATGGAAATCAACAGTGATGTTGCTGAATTTGGCAATGAAATACATGAAAGTTTAGTTGGAGGTAGTAGTGCAGGGGATTTAGAATATTGTCATGATCGTGATGTTGCTCTTGGAGGGTACAAACAAAGTCATCATGAGACAGATGGAAACTACATCGATAAATTAGTTAGGGATAATAGGATAACTGGAAAAATTGATTCTAGTAAATATGTTACTGGGAATGATAAAGTTCCAAGCCCAAAGATGAATAAGAATCTTGCATATCGAGGGTTTTCTTTTCCTCCATCACTAAGGGATGGGCAGTTGGTGCAGGCAGGCTCTAGTAAGTCTCTATGGTCAAGTAACTACTATGCTGTTGGTGATGAACATGATGACTGTTTGAGTGCTTTGGTGGGGTCTGATGATATGTTTGCTACATGGAGATGGAAAAGCTGTGATTCTTCTACTGGAAAAAGTTCCGGGGATTAAAATAAAGCCTATGCTGTAAGATTGGTAAATTCTTGTCCTTCAACCCTCCCTGATTATGGTTATGGTCGACGAGAGCCGACCGAGAAAGAAGAGGATGAGAAAATTAGTGGTGTTAGGGAAGAGGATCCTGGGGAATCACTTGCGGATGAAGAGGTTGATGTTGTACAAGATCAAGTAAGACAAATTAAAAAACAAGAGGAGGAATTTGAAACCTTCAACCTCAAGATTGTGCATAGGAAAAACAGGCATGTCTTGTCTTGGGAGACAAATTCTAATTCTAATATATCTTCTGTTCATTCACTGGTGCTAAAACTTTTCAAAATTGCACTGACACAATGGTGTGTTGTATCTTCTCTTTCTCCTTTTCCTTGTGAGATAGAGCACCCTTGAATTTCTCTGGGGGTAATCTCCATGATCACTGGTTGAGGTTGTGGAGGTGAAGCTGGTTGCTAGCTTCCCTTTTAATTGTCTAACTGACAAGTTTTCGAGGATTAATATGTTTTATTCAATGTAATGGTGTCAAGCTGAAGGAGCTTCATTTAACTAATTAGATGATTAGCATTGTTCACTACTTTGCCAAGTATTTAGCCAAGCTTATGTTTGTAATTTTAACTTATATATTTCTCTAGCTCAATTTATAGTGAGTAGTTCACATTGCTATTCTCTTGCTAACAGATTTCCTTACATAAGTCCCCTTTTGCTTCTCAGGACTGGATTTGAGGAGGACAAAAATTTCCATGTTGTTTTGAATTCTGTTATAGCTGGGCGCTATCATGTTACTGAGTATCTTGGTTCAGCTGCTTTTAGTAAAGCTATACAAGCACATGACCTGCATGCAGGCATGGATGTCTGTGTGAAAATCATAAAGAACAGCAAGGAATTTTTTGATCAAAGCCTTGATGAGATTAAGCTTCTCAAGTATGTTAATAAACATGATCCAGCAGATAAGCATCACATTCTTTGATTGTATGATTACTTCTACTACCGAGTAAGTTAATACAGGCCATTTAGCTGTCTTTCTTTTTTGTTTCTTAATGTCTTCATATTCAATTAAAAGATACTGGGTATTTTTTCTGTTTTTGCAATTTCACTTATTTTATATTGAGTATTTTCATTTTTTTTCTCTTGCATGTTTGTATTGGATGTATACATTTATTGGGAACTTTGTTCTGAATATGTCTGGCTTCCAAAGGGAAATGGTTTTATCTGTTAAAGTTCAAGTTGGCATGTTTAGCATAAATGATTTTCTCTGCTGGTGTAGTAGTTTATCTATTGGCCAATGGATATGGTATCCTGCAACTGATTAACAACGCTTGTGGAATAGAGTAGTGGCTGACTCTTCTTTATTTTCCAGGAGCATTTGCTAATAGTCTGTGAACTTCTCAAGGCAAACTTATATGAGTTTCATAAATTTAATAGGGAATCCGGTGGAGAGGTTTACTTCACAATGCCAAGATTGCAGGTTTCTGGAAAGCTGTTTTCTATAGAAGTGCATTTAATGTATGTCTAACTATAATATAATCTTCTCCTCAATTCCTCCGTGCAGTCAATTACTATTCAATGTTTGGAGGCTCTCCAGTTTTTGCATGGCCTGGGCTTAATACATTGTGATCTGAAGCCAGAAAACATATTAGTGAAAAGCTATAGTAGGTGTGAGGTGAAGGTCATTGATCTCGGGAGCAGTTGTTTTGAGACAGATCAGTTGTACTCCTATGTTCAATCCAGGTCCTATCGTGCACCAGAGGTTATCCTAAGACTTCCATATGACAAGGAGATAGATGTTTGGTCACTCGGCTGCATCTTGGCTGAACTCTGTACTGGCAATGTAAGTTTTGGCGTTCTTTTGACATTAATTATTTTTTGCTTCCTATGTCTACATTATATTGAAGATTTTCTTAACTAATTAACTTTTTGAAATGTTTTTCTTTACCTTTGTTTTTTTGAGAAAATGCATTATAAGTAAATAATTGGAATTATCATGCAATTGAACATATTAGTAAATTCAATGGAAAAAGAACCATGTTTAGTCTACAAGAATAAAAACTATAACTGAGGAAACTAAAATAAAATAGTTGCTAAATAAATTATTCTAATTAGGAATATTGCTAAAATAAAGTTTTTTTATCTTCTTTCTATCTTTGACGCTTTAGACTTCTTGTCTTGCCCACAAAGGCAGCCAATACACTGTGACTGTACATTAATTTGATTTTAAACTTACTGGTTGCTAAAAAAAAGGATCTCGTATATTTTAAGACCTTTTCTTAATTCCATTCAGTGATATCCTCACCTATAGATGCTGAATGGACTAAAAAATTTGGCACTCGTCCAATTAGTTTGTCTCTTGTTCAAAACATCAGAAAGACTAGTTGATTGAGTTGTTAACTTGTCTACATACATGTTTCCTGACATAATTTGGCTCAAACTTGACCAAATGAATGAATAAAATTTGTATGTTATGGTACAAGATTTAGATTTCTATGCATTAATTCTATTGCTATAAGTTGGCCCGTTCTACTGACAAAAACTTCATTATTAATGTTACTGAAATGCATATTCTTTCACTCTACCACTTTCTTTAATATATTTTTGGATAATATGCTTGGAAATAGAGATGTTTCCCCCTCTTTTATCTATTTTATTTTTCTGTAGCCTCAAGTGCAGGATGTGCCGTACCGTTTCTAATCACCTATTTTTTTGCAACTCATGTCTTATTAATTTATGGTACAATTTGATTTTAATGATGGTGTAGGTCCTCTTCCAAACTGATTCACCTGCGACATTACTTGCAAGGGTAATTGGAATCATAGGTCCCATTGAACAAGGCATGCTTGCCAAAGGACGGGATACATACAAATATTTTACTAAGAATCACATGCTTTATGAACGTAATCAGGTCAAGTTTTCTCATTATTTACTTGTAGTAGAAGTACTTTAAACATTATTTTTGCAGTGGTTATGAGCTCCCTACCCTATCTCCTTGTATTACTTGAACTCAGTTTTCTTGTTATAAAATTGAGGTTAAAGTCTTGCATTTTTACTTCAGGAGACCAACAGATTAGAATACCTGATACCCAAGAAGACATCCTTGAGGCACCGAATGCCAATGGAGGACCAGGGTTTCGTTGATTTTGTTGCTCATTTGCTTGAAGTAAACCCAAAGAAGCGCCCTAGTGCCACTGAGGCTCTAAAGCACCCGTGGCTATCATACCCTTACGAACCCATATCAGCTTGAATGTTAGGATGAGACTCGCGGCAATTACTTGCCTCATTTTCAGCTCTCTTATTGACTTGGAAAGGAGGTGAGTGAGTTGTATGGCTGAATGGGATTTGAAATGATATCCAAGGAGATTCTCCCACGGCCAATTATGAAGGATGTGGTTTTGTAACAGTGTGGCGTTAGAGTTTACTTCATCACATGATATGATTTTGTGGATGGGGAATCATTCTGATCTAATCTAACCTAATATTGTTGTAAATGAAATGTGATAAATTCTTTTAGGTTATGTTGTAGCTGTAGCATTAGCTTTCGACATAGATGGTAATAAAATTTTGGCGGCCTGAGTTTATATTTGATTGAAAGATGGGGAAATATGTGCTCTTCACTCTGTTATTGTTGGCTTTGCTTGCTTCATGATGCAGCTACCTATATACATATGAGAGTCAATCTTATTCAGTATTGGGAAAATATTGAATTGAAAACTAATAGTCAGTCTGATTTGATATTGGCTAAAAATCATTTGAATCCGACATTTATAAAATCTTTTACTAAATTTAATATATTTTTTTTTGTGAATTATAAACAACGATTTGTTGGATTTGAATTCAGATTATATTTGAAACAATAAACAATTTTTATCATCAAGTTAATATATGAGTTCAAATTCAATGCATATTTAATATTAAAATTACTATTAATTTAAAATCTAAATTCCTCTTTTAATACAATTAATTATTCAATAAACATTAGAATTCGACATTTCATATACATCTTAGTGAGAGACTATTAGAGATGTAGATGTGGATCACATTTTATTATCTCATTCAATATTAAAATTAAAAATTTCGGAATTGTATATTGGATTATACCAAAAATTATATATTAAAAGTCATTATAAATATTTAAAAACGATAGAAAGGAGAGAGGTTCTAAATGCATTAAAACAGAAAAAATAAACTTAATGGTGGCTTATAATGAAGAGTTAATTAAAGAAATAACAAATGTATTGAGTTGTTTAGTCGTACAAGAAATCAGAATGAGTTGCTAAAGTCTTGTCATATCTTGGGATAACTTTACACCTCAACAACTAGGATTTCTAACTACCAGTTCTGTATGTTATTTTTTCCCCCAATTTCCACTCGGATCAGCTAAACACATTTGCCTTCTCCACGCCACTCCACCAACGCCCACCGGCCACCACCATCATCGTTTGCCAGTCGCCAGTCGCCAGTCGCCAGTCGCCAGTCGCCACCCTCAACACACACTGCCTCCATCGACCACCACCATCGTCGACACACACTGCCGGCTGTGGTTCTCTAATCTCCCCAAGCAGGTATGCTCTTGACCCTCTGCCTACGGAGAAGAGCAGCTTCTCGGTCTAGTTAAAACATATTATATTCTTATGCATACAACTAGCTGGAGACGAGGATACTCAAAAAGACTATGATATTCTCCTCTCTCTCTCTCTCTCTCTTTTTTTTTTTTTCCCTTTTCTCGTCATTGACTAACTCCCTTATTTTTTTTCTCATTTTATACGGATTCTTAATCTTTATTTTCCTCTCTTAAATTGTTTTTTTTTATTAATTTGGATTTTCAATGTGTTATTTTTGTTTGTTGCCAACTGTTATGCTTAGCTGTTGTAACTGATTCCCATTTCTGTTTTGAGACCCAATGTTGGCTCCCTGTGTGTGTTCACACTAGGTGACGTTTCTGCACTCAACATTGATGTCGGGTTCAAACCCTAGTTGGGGTTTAAAACAAATTGGATTCAAGCTTTAAAATTGAACACAACGGGGCTTTTGGACTTCAAATCGGGTTCAAAATTGTTGGCCTCTGGTAAATGTGGACTAGCAAAATAAAAAAAATGGGCTCTGGACCATCATGGTTTGCGCTGAACCTTCCTCTTTGTTTGCTCTGAAACATTTATCTAATAGCTGTACTTGACGTATATTAGGACATGGATATCAGTGTATGTTCCTCCAAATATATTTAACAACATTAAAAAAAAAAAAAAAGTTTTGGGTTATTTGTTCATTTAAATTTGACACACGTGAAAATCTCTTTGAGCAGGTTCATCAGGAAAAACTTGTTTGTGTGAGCATCAATGGATCCACAACCTGAACCTGTTACCTATATCTGTGGAGGTAAGTATTATATAGCCTCTTCGCTATTAAATAAACCCTGAGTTTTGGCCCAGTCTTTTGATTTTTTATTCTTTTTATAAAGACTGTGGGCAAGAGAACACATTGAAGCATGGAGATGTGATACAATGCCGGGAGTGTGGTTATCGCATTCTTTACAAGAAGCGAACCCGAAGAAGTAATGTTCTTTTCTCACCACTTTTTGTCTTTTTCCCTAATTTTTACTATTTTTTTATAGTAATATTTGTAATGGTTTATTGTATTTCATTGCTTATTTGTGTCACTATCAAGAATGAAGTTAGGAGGTGAAACATAAGACCCATACTTAGGTCAAACATAAAATAAAATATGATATGAGATTATTATTCCGATACTTGACAGTGTTGAACTGAATGCTACTTTCTTTTTTTCGTAATTATGAACTAGATTCAAATAAAAACTCAATATTTGGGATCACACCTCTTATATTAATCCAAGATCTCTTGTCCTGAAATTAAACAAATTGATGGACATCAAGATTGCATGTCGAAGACAATTAAATTATGGTCTTTATTCTTTTTTCCTTCGTGAGAACAAATATTCAACCGGGACAATATCAAGTATCAACCCTCATCATCTACATTGATTGTCCATTAGAACTTAACGATTCTCCTCATTGCTGTTATGAACTTACAGTATCCCAGAGACCAACCAAACATAAAACTTTTGATGCATATTAAGTTTGGGTATTTTATTAAGTTTCTTGTTAATGTTCGGGATGTGTTCTTTGTTGCCTAATGTTTAGCAGTAGGCCCTCAAGTGTGATGTTTCAAATCTACAATTTTATTCTCGCCAAGAGTAGACCTATAGCTTTGTTTAACCTGCAAAACGAATTTCCTCGTTGTCCTTTTCACTTCTTGAAGAGAGATAAACTTGCTATTTCTTTCATTATTTTGACAATTAATGGTATAAAACATTATGTTTATTGCAGTTGTTCAGTACGAAGCTCGCTGAAAGTGGTGTTCGGAGAAGGGGAGGGTATGAGCAAGCAATCTCATAATCACTAGTTATGTGTTTTGTATATGGTTGATGATTTTAAGTGTGGTTAGTGAGGATTTGAACACTAAGTTCTGTCCATGGATGCTTTGCCTAGTAACCTAAGTGATGTCTATTGATTTAGAACATCAAAAACAAGTTCAAATTTTTAAAGAACAGTCTATGTTATGTTTCTTATTGCGACTGCTTTTAAGTGATTTCTGGTTAAATGGTGAACTTTTAAATCTTTATTTATACTTTTAAGTTTTGGATTTGATGTTTGGTTGATAGAAATATGTGAATGATATAAAGGTTGTTAAATTATCGCTCTTGGTAAAATTTGACATGGTGTATGTAATAGTTTAAATTCTGGTATTATTTCTTGTATTGTTATGCTTAATTTGGTATTTTTAGTTGTATTTTTGGAATTTTGAGATTTCAGACTGATCCAAATGATTGTCAAATTTCATTGTTCTGAAAATGTGTAATTAGACTTGATTTATGGGTTGGATTATTCCTTCAAATTTGAAGGTTCGTTTGAAACATAAGAGAGTTTGGGTAAAAATATAAACTTAAAATATTGTCTTGAATAAAAATAAGGGAGTTTGAGTAAAACTATAAACTTGAAATTAAAATTATCTTGAATAAGAAATAATGTTCATTTTTTAAACGGATCGAATTTTTTTTTTTTAAATGAGATTTTCAAATTATTATATTTATTTTCATTCAAAATCATTTAAATTAATATAAAATATTATATTAATAATATAAAACATTAAGTAAATAATTTTCAATATATCAGACACACCTTGAATAAACATTATAAGTGAAATAGATATCAATTCAGTAATAATTAAAATATTTATATTGTTTTAAAAATGTTTTTATCTATCAACACATGAGAGAACAAAATCTGTTTGACTTTTGAGCAGGTTGATCAGGAAAAACTTAAACGAGTGAGCATCGATGGATCCACAACCTGCTCTTAAATAAACCTTGAGTTTTGGCAGTCTTTGGATATTTTATTCTTTTTGAGTTGATGTTATAAAGACCGAGGTGTGATACAACGTTGGAAGGAGGTGGAAGAGAAACAGTTTTTTGAAAGAAAATGAACTCACTTTGTATTAAACATTTCTTCTACAACTCTTGCTAAGCTTCATCACATACAACTATTTATATAGTAATTGTAAGTGATTATTGAATTCAACACATTCATGTAACCTAATTAAATACATGCATAACTACTAGATACATCTTTTCTAAGTACATTAATTAAGCTAAATGCATTTAATACTCTAATACATTCATTAAATATAAATGCATATACAAGTAATATATTCTAAATGTTACAAATTATATCCATATTCATTGTACAGCAAGCACACATAAATCATGAGGTCTGTTTTCTACATATAAGTTGCTTCAATATTACCTTCACTTCCTTAAATACTGTGTGTGGAAACATCTACCAAAGTTTCCAATTAGTTTTTCCCTACAATGTGTTGGGGGATTGGCTCCTACTCCTTCAAATACCTAATCAAACTCTCAACAATAAAAAATATAGTCTCCATATTGAGTTTTGTCTTCAACTTCCATGGAGAGTTGGTATACTTCACGGAACCCGGCCCCTTGGTGAATCGTATATGACTCTCTGTTGAGGGTAGAGATAAAATCCCGATATGAAGATCAGAGGATAAATGACACTTGAAAGACTTGTGTCCTAAAAGAGCGGATACCCCTCAACAGTTTTACAAATAAAGATGTATGTGTGATATATAGCTGAAAGATGGAGACATGCATGGGTGTTAGGAGGATCTAGGCACTGATAAGAAATCGAAGAAGGGAACAGCAGGCCTACTCTGATGTTCCTGATCCACCTCTCACCGTCTCTCTTGCAGGTATTGTCTGTCACTTCGCTTTTGTTGGAGTCTGTATTTACTTGAAGGAAATCGTAGAATTCGGTTGGCTGGGTTGTATCTGCTATTGCTACACATGTATGTATGTATGAAATGTTAATTATTTGTTAAGAGACAAATATTCATGGCGAGAGCACCATGCAGGTAATATGTTGGAAAGAAAAGAAAACAAACCTTGTGTAGTGGTGGTAAGACTAGGGTTTGGATTGTGTGCGTAAAAGTGTTTGAAATAAGAGTAAGGAGGGAAAGCGTGCATGTAATTATTGTGGGGAAAATGGTGGTGCTTGTTAAAGCGTGCATGTAATTATTGTGGGGAAAATGGTGGTGCTTGTTATGTGAGGTGGAATTGGAAGGAGGATGAGTTTTGGAAGAGGATCGTTGTCGGCGGCATCTACGAGCCATGATGACATGCCAATGGCTCTTGACGGCGTTATCAGTACGGCCAGGGAAAAGCCTTGCAATAACAGACCATTGATTCCGATGGGAAGCCGAAAGTCGTTCTTCTTCCTCTTCCGTGAAAGGGTTTCTATTGATTCTGGGATCTAACTGGTTGAACCATCTCAGTCTGCAGCTCTTGCCTGATCATATCAAAACTAATATATTTAGAAACCCTAGCTAGTTAGATGGAGAAGAATTGAAGCATAGGAGTAAGTAAGAAAATAAGATGGAAGACCTGATCGGCCTTGAAGCTTTTCGGCAATGGCGTTCCAATTATGAGGACCATAGCGTTGGACCAGCTCCAGCAGTTTGTCATCTTCAGCAGGCCTCCAGTGGCCTCTGGAGCACATCTGCTGATTGGCGATGAAGAAGCATAGATAGGCTGCTAGATGATGAAGAAGAAGAAGAAGGCAATTGAATTGTGATGTGGGTTAGTTGATGGAACGTGCAGGCTAACGATACAAAAAAGCAAGTAATTTAGAATAGCTTTGAAAAAAAACCAAGGGTTGCTTGGTGAAATCAATTTGGTTCTCTTTTGCTTTCAGCTTTCTAACCTATTTTCTTATAGTTAAAAACTATACAATCTGATATTATTGTAGAATGGAATTAATGCCAAGTAAAGCATATATGTTGGGAGACGTCCGAACACAGACCTCATCTCCAAGGCTACTCCTACTATATTTTCGAATTCAAGGATAGCAGCAAGTCGTACGTCGTTACTAATTAATAAATCATTAATACCCTCCATATTTATGAAAACATTAAATGAATGAATATATAAAAGCAAATGGCCATGCGAAACTAAGAATAAGGAGACTTGGCTCTCACTGCTTGTGAGGGATGAATACAGTATGTTTCACTCCTCCTCCTAATGTAAAATAATTTGATTGATTTGCTTGCTGTTCACCTATTCTACCTGCTTTATCCATTTTATACAGAAACAGTTGCGGTTTCCGCTGCTATCTCCCAACCACACCCATATGCATGCTTCTTTTGTTATTGCGCCAACATAACTAATCACACATTAATTCTCTCTTTTTCAATTAATTAAAGATGGATGGGAGTGATAATAATACTTCCCATTAATTTTGAATAGATGTCAATTTTCTTTTGTCTTTCAGAAAAACAAAATCAAAATGAAAATTATCGTAATTACCTGCCTGATCCCTTCAACCTCACTTTGTATATTAAGATTACCCTCAAATATGTATATGTGGCTTCTTAAAATGAGTATCTTAGTTATTTAATTGATATTTTTAAACTAATTTGTCATCCCAACTACCAACCTCCAACCTACGACCTATGTGTACGTTTCTGTTCCAATTCTTAACTTTCCCCATGTTTTCCATGATTTTGGGACCAAATATATTCCTTGATTCTTACTATTGTCAGAAAACCCTAAGTCTATTTCAGTGTGGAAATAAATATAGAAAAGAGTGCAACTCAATTATTTTGAGCTTGTGGCCGTATCACATTACTATTAGGTAGAGGAGGAGGATAAGGCTGTAAATGAGTAATCTATCCCCAGTAAACGTACGGTCAAAAGCACAAATGAATAACGTCTCATCTGATAGTGTCAGATGAGTTTTGTTCTAAACCATATTTATTACAGAATCTCAAGTTGATGTATATTGCAGATCAATGAAGGCACTAACTGAACATCCATTTCTTTCGGCTCAAGTGTGGAATGAAGCAATAAAGGTGGCATGTCGACGATGAAGATAATAGCAGCAACCATAATTTCGTCATGTTTAAAATCAAACAGGCAGTCCCATAACAGTGCGGTCTTCAAAAAGTGCGGCTGCATTTCAATCATTCCAACCACAACTCTAATCTACTCTTATTTCACATAATCTTTCTTTTTTGTTATGTTTTAATGACATATGATCGATGCTAATCAGCATTTGATAATATACGTACTAATACATTTATGGTAGGTTTAATCTGTAATGCCTTGGGATGCACTCTTGTTTCGGGTGTTATGTTTATGTTCATTTTGGCTTGTCTGTTTGTAGTGTTTTTTATAAGGAGTTTGGCCAGGTGTTTTCATGGTGTTCTCCACTCTCCACCTTATTAATAAATATCAATTTCTCTGAGCAAAATAAAGTCTTGCCTTGACCCAATGCAACATCACATATATGCTCTGCCGCCTGCCGCCAAGTTTTTAGGAACATTACACAGTACACTGAATATTGACCATGGCATTGAACACATGTATTATATTATATGTTGTCATGACCCTGGATGGGGGTCTCCAGGTGTTTTATGTTCTGTATTATATAGGCTTTGATGAAGCTGGAACTTAGAGACAAGGGCAGAGCAATAAAAGGAATATCTGAAAAAGGCCAATATTACTAATAAATGAACTTGTGCAACCACAACCATATGATTAAGCTGCGGATACCGCCACACCATTCAAAACCCCTACCAAGGATAATAAATATCTGAACCTCTTAATTAGCTGCTTTTAGTATTAACTTCTTGATCCACCATTACCCCAACCCAAAGTTATTTTTCAATTCTAACAAAGGGAATTCATTATAGGAATCTAAGGTCTTCCCACGGTAGATTATACCTTCCCTTTTATTGTCAATAAATCAAATATTAAACCAATTAATCCAACATAACTTCTCAAATCATGTGTCAAAGATGTATGTATGCAGTCATACATTTGCCACACACCAAATCTGGACAACCGGTGTATATTAAACAGAACAGTGTAAGATGTCACGCTGCTCTCTTTAGAACATTTTCCCGATACCCTCTTTCCTAGGAATAGATTCTTTGACATCCATTCGCTGCCAGTTCCCCACCAAGGGGGCCATTTGGTCAACCTTGTCAAACAACCCAAGGAGTCCACCTGTGTGTACGAAGAGGACCTTTCTCCCCTCCCACTTTTTTGGATTCTCAGCCATATCTTTCATCATCCCATAAGCAGCTTTCCCACTAACAAAAAAAAAAAAACCAAACGACTCAAAAGAAATCTTCCTTTCCAAAATAGAACCTGTAGATAACTCTAGGTCTAAGAAAATGCTAAGTTCTAATTGCACCATGCTAATTATCGAACATGTAATTCAAATCTCATTGGAAAATAAGTTAGATTACGCCAGCCATTTCATCAAGAAATATACTTTATGGCTGAAGGTTTTTATGTAAAACTTGCTCTACTTTACTGTGAAAATCACGATACCAATTTCAACCAAGTTAAACTTTTTGTTGCCATATGCATGTTTAAGGCATGTGACCAAAAGTATAGAACCTGAATATCATAGCAACATCTTAGCCACATGGGAAAAGATATCAACAAAAGACATGGTATTCCTCTTTCGTTGACATTAGCTCAATAACTATGAGAAGATTCTAGTTTTCCTCTAAAAATACACTCATTCGAAGAAGGGAAAAAAAAATAAAATTGCCAATAGTAATGATAACTTTTATACCTGTATACAGGGTCAAGAACAACACCTGTTGCAGCAGCAACTTCCTTCACAAATTTAAGCTCCTCAGACGTGTTAATTGCATAACCCAGTCCTTTAGCCTGTAAAGAGTTTTTACAACATTAAACATATTCCATCCAATAAATTACAGCATGTTCATGGCATCTGTCATGTTATCAGAAAAATTAAACTTTAGCTACAAGAATTTCTCTCCATCTTATGCATATAATAAACCAAATAGGTATAGGCTACAAATTAGATATTGACCAGAATGACCGGCCCAACTGTCCGAACTCAACCCAACCTGATTTCACACCAAAGTAAAAAAGCTAAACTACCCAAGGTGTAACCAAAACCTAACCTGAAACTTACGAGGAAAATATCCTTCAGCCAATATGAGAGACACCTCAAGAATTTAACAATGACAGCATTTCCTGATTGTCTCCTATAGGATGTTAACTTCATATGTTTTATCACAACATTTGCAAGTTGATTTATCATTATCTTTGCTTATTAACAAGTTTTCATGCAACTTGATTAGTCCAAGTAATGTCTATATAGTAGAGTTCATCTCCAAGATTAGTTTGTACATCTCAATATGGGAGTATATGCCATTCGCGGTTAATCTTTTATTTTGATATCACTTTAGTCCCTGATGATTGTGTTGTCTCCTTTGATCCCCAACCTTTAAAGCGGTTCTCTTTTTGCTTTTCCTAAAATAATTTTATTAACACTAATGTAACATCCATATTGTAGCTCACATGGCACAATGTGTTTGCATTCTATTGGTAAACCGCATGGTCATTTTTATAAATTACGAATAGAAAGATGTGATAAAAGGACTAAAATGAAACATTTAAAAGGTTAAGACCCAGAAACTTCAAATTTCAACTATAAAGAATTATGCTACTTATACTAGTTTGCTGTTGAGATTTAGATCCTTAAACAAATAAGGTCTTAAGCCTATCCTAAAAACTTGATATTTCTGGAGCATGAAAAATAGCAAACAAATCTAACCAAATAAATAATGTGTCTATACTTACAACAGACGCAAAACATAGAGTAATGTAGGGAAACTACCAAAAGCTGAGTGATGAAAAAAACAAATATAAGGCATTAAAACTTTCTCCGAGATAGGTATGAGGACTTGTAAAAGAGAACCAACATAAAATGAAGAATCCATTCAACATCCTCAGAGCATGCATGTTAAATTTACCCCACAGCTAAGAAGTATCATTTATTATATCTAAAAAGAGAAAAATGTCAAAAATCCAAGGGACATGTTAAATCTCACATTTATAATGCTGACAATATCACGTGCATTAACACCTGCTTGAAGTCCATCAATCAAGTCTTGAACAAAGTCATAGAAGTAATCAGGATCATCACAAACGCAAAATGCATGAACCTATTAAAACATCATAAATATCAGTTTGCCTATGCAGAAATGTATGTGTTAATATATAAATAAGAATACACACTTTTGCCTTCAAGGCTCCAAGCCATGATCCCAATGAAAGACCAGCAATTGTACCGCCACTAAAAATCAATAATACAAAAAATTGTCACTCAACATTGCTTTTGTCTATAACCTGGATCCAAGCCCAGATGTTAGTCAACATAAAACCTAAATTAATTAAAGATCACGTCTAATAAAACTTCAATGCACTTACGACCACGCCTCTCCAAAATGGACCCCTGACTAAAATTCCTTTAGCACTAAATAAAAAGGAATACTATATGCTAAGGAAGTAAAAAAAAGGTCAACTTCACCGCAGCAAGAACAAACAAAGCAACTAAAAAAAAAGGTCTTAAAATTTAAAAGAAATGAACCAATTTTGATTACTAAATGTACCCAAAAACATAATTGACAATAGCTTCAATTATGGCACAGTTACACTCTCATAGTTTTAACACTTTAGTAATATTCAGATATCAGATTCACGATTAACATAAACATAAATTAACTAAAATGTTAATGAGGCATCAAAGTTTCCGATTGAAGAAAGGTTTTGTTTATTTCCTGCAATGCTAAGTATTGTCAAAGATCAAATCTGAAAAGTCATTCATTGACAATGAAAATAGTTTAGTAGAATAGAACCTGCCACATGCTACAACAATATCGTCAAATTTTACTCTGTTGCTTCTTATCTGAAGTTGCTCCTCAATTTCCCTTATTGCCTCAATATAGCCCCTAAAGATAGAAAAATTGTTAAATGTTTGTATTGGATTTAGAAAAGGAATATATACTTCAAAAGTTTAGCAAAATAAAACATTGAACTTATTAAGTCCCTATAGTTAACTGCTTGAGTAAAGGATTGTAAGTTCTTTCAATCTGAATGATCCATACATGTATCTTGGTATTAGAGCAAATAACTTCAAGACCGAAGGAACAGTTCCATACCAAACAAATACAAGCTTTGTAAAACATTTGGAGAGAAATTTTATCCAGTTAAATGAAAAATGAAAACAGTTTGGTATTACAGCAACAAGTGGACCTTATCAATTTAATTAAAGTTTCAATGATCATGCAGATTATAAAACTTTTGTTTGCACAAATGAACCTTAGCCCATGGTCCATTGAGTGCTAATTAAATTAACTGAAGTTGTTAGGGATTTCACGCAGTTTTTAGTGTATATTTATAAAGTCTTGCTCCAAAGTTATTATTTTAGAGAATATAGTCCATATAAAACAAGTTATCATTTAAAAAAGAAAAAACTGAAAATACCAATAACCAAAAACAAAAAGCTTTTCTCATGTTATGCACCTATAGCATAAAGTTTGTAAGAGAACAGATACTGATTTTCTGCAGCTTTCAAAGCAAATAATTCAACTGAAGATGACATGTGACATAAAAGAGAGAATAAACTATGACAGAAGCTCACCAGGTTCCCAGGGAGTTTGATCCACCAACAGGAATAACATAAGGCCTCCGGCCTTCCTTTAGCAACTGTTCTTTCAAAACATTAGTAAGGGCCTAATCAATATTTCAAATAGGCAGAATTAGAATACCACATAATGCATTACAGCATTAGTACATAAGAATTATCAATTCAATCACATAGCTGATGGATCCTGCAATGTAGAAGCAGGATCACTAGTGATATGTATCTCAGAAATATTCTCAAAAAATCATTAACAAACTCTTATTTCAGCCATCTAATGAAGCAACCCCATAATCCAATCTGCTAGTCAACTCAAAATCCATGTCTAAGGTCAAAGCATCTAAAAATAATTGAAAACGAGCAAAGAGTCATATTATAATAGATACATTAATACATATCCCCCACTCAGTAATAAATGAAAACCCGAATACATTTATAAAACAATTAATGTGTGGGTATCCTTTACAAGGACAAAATTTTCCGTTCCTCGCAATCCAAATGCAAATTAGCATCAGCTTTTTGGCAATTACTAATTAGGCTCAGCACTACAATGAGTATAGTTAGCACAGAAAATATGGCAATGAGAAAGTCAGAAACTAACAACACTCCCTATTTTTGCATATTCTTCTTTTGAAATAAGTTGAATATGAGCGCCCACAAAACGCTCCACCAGCAGATTTCCAGTCAATCCGGGATCTTTATCAACAAGAAGCTGCAACAGGCAACTGGTTAAGCAAAAGAATAATCGTAGCAGGGAAAATAAATAATATTAGAAAGGTAAAAGAAAAGAAACAGTAGAACCTTAGAGGTACGGAGTATGAGATAGGAGTCTAGATTCAAATACTTAGCAGCGACAGCGGTGGCGCGGCAGTGGTTGCTTTGGATGCCACCGATTGTAATGATGCAATCAGCACCCTCTGCCACTGCTTCCGCCAATAAAAACTCCAATTTCCTGACTTTGTTACCGCTCAGTTGCATACCTGAAAGATCGTCACGCTGCATGCACTAAAATCATGAGTACCAAAGAGCAAACAGATATTAAATTAAAGAAAAAGAGAGAGAGAGAGAGAGAGAATTACCTTCAACCAAACTTCCGTGTTTGGGGGTAAATTAGGCAGATTCCACTTATGAATTGGAGTATGAAGCTGAAAAAGCGAAGAAATAAGATTAGGGTGTTCGCAGAGGCACTGAAAATGAAAGAAAGGTAGAGATAGAGTAGTTACATGGGCGAGGGAGAAGACATGGGAAGGGATTGGTTTGAGATAGGAGGCCCAAGTAGGAGGAGAGTAGGGCTTCTTGCTGAGGAAATCATCAAAGCTTAAGACCTTAGCTTTGGAGGTGTCGTCGTTGGTTTCCATTGCGCGAGAGTGAGAGCAACGGACTCTGCTGGGTTTGGATTTTCCAAAGACTGTAATAGACTGGTAGAAAACAGGCAGATGTAAGGGCGATGGATTTGCACTCAGCCTAGCTGTAGCTGACCACAACATTGCACCAATGTCCTTTTGCTATGATATTGATATACTACGGCACACAGGCCTTAAATAAATTGCACTCGAGGAAGTCATTTTTTGTTGCAGCCTTTTTTTTTTTTTTTTTTTTTTCTTTTATGTAATTCCTAACCGAAATTATGTTATTTGCAATATATCAATAGTAGTAACCAACATTATTATGTAAAAATAATCAACGCCACATATTACTATGTAAAAACAGTAAATTTTTGATAATTTTATAAAAAATTGAGATACAATAAAATATTTTGGTAGTTACAAAGAAGTAGTATTTAGACTTACCAACTACACAGTTTACCTTGTTTTTAATATTCCTTTATTAATTTTTCGTGAATATGGATATGGTCACTTGTGTTCTATAATTTACATAGGTAATTAATAAAAATGCAATATTGGTAAGGTTCACATTATTTGATTATTATAATTAAGGCTAAAAAATAAATTAAATCCTAACGAAGAAAATGGATTCAACTAAGTTTATCAAGTATTAACCATTAAAGTGTACTTTTTCTATAATATCTGTAATTTTGTTAATAATTTATATATATATATATATATATATTTCATGATTTTTAATAATTTTAAATAAAAAAATATCATATTTTTTACTATGTAGCATGACACATAACAAAAACAATTAAAAAAGGATTGAGTTTTAATGGCGAAAAGGCTTAATTAATGAAAATTTTAACTGGGTGCATTTTTTAATAAAAAAGATTCAAGGGTTGGTTAGGGTATATAGCCTGTGACTGGTATCAATGAAAGAAGTATGTTACTATTCCACCTAAAATTGTTTCTTGAAGTGTCTTACTTTAAATAATTTATATGATTATAAATTTCAACCGACTCGATAGACTAAAATATTGATATATACATAAACGAGAAATTAGAATACGATACAATTCGAAGAATACATGTACACAATATAACAATTCTTTAAATGATTAAAATAAAAGAATAGCTTGTCATGTGCAAGCTATTGCTTCCCCAATGAAAAGGGAACCGAGACTTCGTATATGTAACACTAGTATAAATTCTCCTAGAAGGATGAAATTTCAAATTCAAACATATTAGAATGATCTAAACTGAAAACTAACCACTTTATAAAATAAAAAAGGAGTTTATGTGCATGCCACGTGTCATAAGAGGAAGGTTTTTAGAATTTTATTTTTTAACTTTTAGGGATAAATCTTAAAACACCACATCAACTATTATTTAATATACAATTGTATATATGAATTTTAATTCTGTGTAATTTTATATCTACAATTTTTATTTGATCTAATTTTTGTAATTATTAATACAATTTTTTTTATATAACATCATTTTATATTTATATATTGTATACATAAATAATTATATTTATTCAATATAAAAATAAATAAATGTATTTATTTTTTTAAATGTGCATGATTAAATTAAAATTAGACTTTCAAGTATACATTTAAACAGCAATTAGAGTTTCATGTATATAATTACATCAAATTAAATTTCATGTATACAACTGCACATTAAATCAAAATTCATATATAAATTTGAGATTATTTTTTTTTGTTAAAAAATATATATAGATTATCTTTGTAATATATATATATATATAGATAGATAGATTATGCTGCTTATTACTATATTATATATTAAAAGATTTAATAATATTTTTTTAATTATTTATTTGAAAAAGGTACAAGAAAATGTAAACTACAATAGAAATCACCTAACTATAAAAAGTAATAAAATAATCATTCAATTAATTTAATTTAATTTTATTTTTTGTCACCAATCACTTAATATACAAATGGAAATATTCAAAAATTCAAAATGATTGGATGACCCAAAAAGATAAAATTGAATAGTTAAGTGATCCTTTTGTATCTTTTCATAATTGGGTGATAAAAAAATTATTAATAATTAGGTGATTATTTTATAATTATTCATAGTTAGGTGATAAAAAGTTTACTTATAATTGGAGGACTATTAATGTATTTTTACCCAAAAAAGAAATTATTATTTTTATTGAAGTTGAAAGAGTTATAGTTATGTACCGCGTCGTCAGTCATTGTCCAAAGAAAAAAACAAAGGAAAGGAAAATAGCAAATTGAAATAAATTTCCAAGCAACTGGCCTTTGCATGTGGTCGGCTTCCGCCCATTCCAAACTCCTTTCTCTTTGTCTTCTCTACTTATTAAATTTCTCGGCTCTACACTTCACCCCACTCGACTTTTCAAAGTCTCTTTTCTTTTTCTTCTCCTTCTCTCTCTTAATAATAATGCACATTCTCAGTCAGCGCTTTGAGTCGTTGCTTCTCCTTACATACACAACGCAATACCTCCCTTCTCTTTCATTTTTCTAAACATATTTTATCGAAGGCATCGAATTCCTCAGTTCGGGTCTCTCTTTACCACTACCCAATTCAGCTTTAACCAGGTTCCCTTCTCTCTCACTCTTTGATTTGGACTTTTTTTCTTTTCTGGGTTAAGCTTATTATTTTTCTTGTTAATTAGCTTAAAAATGCTACCTAAACTAAACTAAGCTAAGCTAAGCTAAGGAAAAGCTAGTGTCAGTGTCATGCACTGCGAGACATAACTCATCATGTCCTTCGCTGTCGTGTTCCTTTTGGCTTTTAGAAGCAAGCAGCATCTAGATGCACCCTACGTACTGAATGCAATGCGATGGATGATACTTTGTGGGGTTTTCATTGGCTTCTTGTTTAAACTGGTTTTGTCAAAAATTGATATGAATTACGCCATTGATTGAGCTCGTTTTTGGTTCTAGCAGCTTTGATGAACTTATTAGTGACCCAATTCTGTTATATAATCTTTTACTTGCAACAATTGAAAAGACTTAGGATTGATTAGAGTTAGCTTTACATATTCATTCTATCAATTAGTGTTTTTAAACCTAGGAAGCTTTGCTGATAGGAGTGCTATGAGCATAGCAATAGCTTCCTAAAATGGATTAGGAGTTGATATGGCTGGAAATGTCAATTAATACTTCCATTTTTGCCTAAAGCACGAACAAGCGCAATAAAGCTTGCAAATGTACGTAATCAACTAACTATGAAGTTCTGATCTTTATTATCAAGCCCTTATTTGGTTGGTTCCTACTGTAGATATATAGCAGCATCTGCAGTTAACTTATCTGACTGTTTTTTATTTTCCTATGTAGATTTAATATATGAGAAATGGCAAGTTATGATAAAGATGAGGTTCCAATGCTGTCAGATACCTATCCTCAGTCATCAGAAAAAAATCAGGATTCTCAATCTCAGACATTTATCTCTAGGACTCGGAGTGCTTCAATTTCTATCCCAATGAACTCCATGGAATCATATCAAAATACTCATCTGGTAGGGCATACTGGCCCCTTGAGGAATGAAAGAAAAACACCATTTATCCAGATGAGCGGTCCACTATATATCAGTCGTAAGCCTGAAAATTCTTTTCAACTAAATCAAAGTACAGCGGCAGGCCAAAAAATGATGGAACCTAAGGCTGAAAAGTTTCCTTCCTTTAATGGTAAGGATGAAAATGATTGGCCAGATAACAACTATTCTGGTAAAAATGAACATTTACTGAGGTCTGGCCAACTAGGAATGTGCAGTGATCCTTATTGCACCACTTGCCCAACATATTACAATTTCAAACCAGAACAACAGAAAAACTCAAGAGTTTCTGGCATCTTTGATACTAAGGTATTTTATTGATAGTTGTCATTTTGTTCCTTTCTAATGGTTTTATATGTTATGGAGCACATACATTCATTCACGAGATTACTTTGTTCCTAAGTTTTTTTCTTTGTTTGATGATATTTTACTGACTTGACTAGGATTTCAGCTGTTAGTAGCTAATTTGCCTACATCTGCACATCAATGAAATTCATAATATAAAGTTTTACAAGCAAATATGATTATTGTTGCTCTCTATTAAGCTATAATTGCTCAATGTTGGGCACAAGATGGACAACCCCTTTTTTTACTTTTTCTTATTGCATGAAAATCTTGTGTGGAACTGTGGTTTATCTTCACGCACACTTCTCTAGTTAATAAAATATGATCTCTAATGCTTCAGTTGTTAGATTGGGATGTCCATAACTTATATTTTTGTATTAT
Source organism: Gossypioides kirkii (assembly GCA_005610355.1). Lineage (NCBI taxonomy): Eukaryota > Viridiplantae > Streptophyta > Magnoliopsida > Malvales > Malvaceae > Gossypioides > Gossypioides kirkii. The sequence continues at coordinate 112,119 of CP032253.1, read as the reverse complement.
ATTTACTTTATTTAACCTATAGAAAAATGAAATCTCCAGTAAGAAGTGTGCATGTACAGTATCTTAAAATAGGATAGCTACATTTATTGTTAATACCATGTGGCCTACACCAAACTTTTATCTAACTTATAATCTTATTTTTTCCCAAGAATTTTGTTATATCTGTTAAATTTTGTTGCACATCTTTTAGTTTTAAGTACTTTACTTCCTTTCTACTTTGCATAATTAATGTAGATCAGTAAGCAGCTGCTTCCTGTAGCCTATCCTCCCTTATTTTGCTTTTATATGAACGGCAAGTTTGATTCTTGATTTTCAGTGAAGGTTTACTTATTTGTTGGTTAAGCACTATTTAGACAAATGCAGCTATACCTTCAATTGCACCCCCTGAAATCAGTTTATTTGATGTGCTAGTAGTTTTGTTACTTAATAATTTTTCGAAGTAAAAAATTCTTATGGAAATGGGAATGCCTCAACTAATTACTTTATTGCAATTAGTTGGAACTGTTTCTGATTTATGACTTTTTAGTGATGGTGACATTATTATTAGTCTACATATATCAAACAATATCCACAATGTTGCTTAGAAAATGTTGCATCACATCCATTGGTTATATGTGGAGAATGCTCTCATCCAACTTGATTAAAACAAGAGGGGGAAAATGCAAAGATCAAGAAAAACATAAAACTTGGAAGCTTAGTAAATGATCTATACATGCCAGGCAAATTCTTTTTCTTATTTTATGGTCTAAAATCTTGTTCTATTTTTCTTGTAATTTATCTTTACTTTTTTCATTAAAAATGTATAAAAAGTTTTGAGTTAATCTATTGGACAAGATAATTCCTTCATCCATATTGTATTTTGTTGAACTTACTGTGTTATCATTATGGAGGTGTCTGGATCGTTTTTGAAAAAAATTTATTTATATGGTAACCACTAAAATGATGTTAAAGAAACAAAATTAGCTAATAGAACCACATAAATTCAATAGTTAGGTTCTCGAATAATGAAAAATTTCTTGATATTCGATAGAGTGGATATGCCATAGATCGCTAGTGAAAAAAATTGTTAGTCATCACATAGGTACAGAAAGGTCAGTTGCTGAATTGAAAGTCTCAAATAACTATAGAACTTTATCAGTTGTCCTTTAATTGAATATTAATAAAACTGTGACGATTAAATTCATTAAAATTGGAGTAAAGGTGTAATATAATTGCTGAATTGAAATAGTAGAGGGACTAAGGTCATACTTTAACCTTTCTTTAAAATATTCCATTGTAATGGTCATTTCCTTAAAGGTAAAGCTCCATTTACAAATAATCAGAAGTAATATAAGCTGCAATGCATTTGGTAGACTAAGCTGAACTGCTGATAAAACTTTTTTCGTTGGACTTAAATGGACATCAAAGTTGATATATAACATTTTTTTGTATACAAACCTCTAACAGCATCCATATGTCTTTATCCTGTTACAAATGATATCTTTTTTTTGCTTATAGGACAGGGAAATGTCCTATAAGTTATATTCATGTATTTGTTAGAACATAAATATAACCCTTAAGAGATTTTTTCTTTTCTTGAAGATGCATGAAGAAAGATACCCAAACACTAACCACTTTATTATTTGTTCCTAAATACTGCCGTAATCATGCAGCTTTATTTATGGCTTGTTTGCAGTATGCTTTCTATGGGGATGCCAAAGGTTGGGCTAGGAGGTCGGTCTCTTTTCTGCGTTCTTATGTTCCTGGTATTATGAACCCTCATGCTAAAGTTGTTCAACAATGGAACAAATTCTTTGTCATTTCATGCTTGATGGCAGTTTTCATAGATCCACTGTTTTTCTTCTTGTTGTCTGTGCAGAAGGTAAGTTATCTTTTGTTCTCTTCTAGTTGTTTTCTTGATTTTTCTGATTACATAGTTTTTTAAAAAAAATTCTCAAATGTTAGCATCATTATCATAATACTAGTAATTGGTTGTTGTCTCCTGCAGTAATACATGTTTAATTGCATTATTTGCCTTGGTTTAGCAAGTAGATTCTACATGATATTGAAAAGTTTTCATCTTTTAGCATTAAGCATTAGGTTCTTAATGATGCTGCTTCTTTATTAACTTTTTACTTCTATTTTATCCTTTCCCTGTTTCTTTGGAGGCATGATGCTTGCTTTAGTTAAAGATAAGTGATATAAATGTTTTCAGAAAGCAACTGATATTAGATATATTTCTCCATAAAAATTCCTTTTAAACTTTTTGGTTGGTGAATGAGTTATGCTTTTGGCGCTTAATTACTTAAGTGTAGGAATGAGGTTAATCTGACTGGAATTTAGTACAAATGTGTGGTAATAGTGCATGAAGAGTTTTTGTGGATGATACTAGTTAAGAAAGTAACTGATCAGGATAAAAGTATTCTAGTTCCTAGATAGAGTAATTAGAGAGAAAGTATTGAGGGCCAGTGGATGCTGTTGATGAGTAATGGGATGGTTTACCTCGATACCAGATGTCTTTCACATTCCTTTAACAATCTTAATGGAAAATTTTATTGGACTAAGGCATGGTATAGAGATGAAGTAAAAGAACCATAAAGGAACAGAAAATAAAATAGGCGAAGAAGCTTAAGGAAAAGAAGTGATTTATTTATCTTTTGTTTGATAGTAAAGAACTTAAAATTAATACAAGAAAGAAAAATAAAGAATTCTAATCTCTCTTGTTTAGTTAAATTATAGAAAGGAAAGGAAAGGAAAAGAAAGAAAATGATTTACTTTGTTAAAATTTTGAGGCAATATCCTTTGCAGCCTTTACTTAATTAACATATGATAGCAGAATTATTCATAAAAGAAAATATAAAACATATAAGAAACCAAAGTTATTCATAAAAGCATGGTATAGTATTGAAAATAATAATTAAAGAGTGTTCAGCTTAACCGAATTAATATATTAATATCAATATATTCTTGTTTAAAACAAGCTAAAAGTTTTTATATTAACCAAAGTAGTTTACTTTAGCAATAAAATGAATTGATTGCTAAAAATGTTCTAGAGAGTTGAGAGGTTAATTTGCAAGATACAAATAAAAAAATATAAAATTCCTAATCAAGTATAAAAATCCCAATTACAGTATATTGTTAAGTTTGGATCATTTCTTGTCCGTGTTGTTTTGGGTAGGATGCTTTTCCATGGGTTTGATTTGTTGATTTTTTCTTATCAAATGATATTGGGTCAAGTTTGGGCAAGATATTTGGTATTTGAGGTAGCTTTGCAAAACTCAACTTGGAAGCAAATTATTTGAAGATTTATGCAATAAAGAAAATGTTTTGTCGTAATGGAAAGCATATTGTTTTGTTGATTAATTTCTCTGTAAGTTCTTGAACATAATTGTAATTTCTACTAACTACTAACTAGTTCATGTAAATTCACCAAAAATAGATTTCTTTTACATTGGATGTCTACAATGTTAAATTTACTGTACACTAATAGTATAAGCAATCAGGGGCATTCTCTTAAATAAAATTTTTATTACTTGCTCTGATCACAATAAAAATTCTCCTAATTTAAAACTCAAGTAGCTTTTTCTTTTTGCCTCAAATTATTTTAAATATTACCAACCATAGCTAATAAATTAGTTATTGGAAAGTTATATCATCTTTGTAATGTTCTTCCTTTGCTAAAAACAGTGGTTTACATATTTTACTTGTTTATTTGGCTTTCCTGTTTCTACATATGGTGCTACTGCAATGACTTGTGATTTGGATGCAGGAGAACAAGTGCATAGTCATCGATTTGCCTGCGACTAAACTGTTTGTCGTGTTAAGAAGTGTGACCGATTTTATCTATATGCTTAACATGCTCCTTCAGGTAGATAGCTTCTTTTCCTCTAAATCATTTTATCATCATTTTTAGCATCTCTCTCTCTCTCTCTCTCACACACACACATACACACATACACACGCACATGCACGCACGCACACTCACACACACAATCATGCAGTTTGAAGACACCATTTCAATTCATTTAAATATTTTTAGATTATATAATGGCGACAAGATAACTGATCGGATGAAACATGAAAACCAAGAACCTACAGTTGTCATATGATGGAAAAAAGACATCCAAATGAACAAATTAATATTGTACCATACACAAATCTAAAATAGATGTTGATTTTTATATGAACCTAGCTAAATTAAACTTTTGCTCAGAAATCAAATTGAAGCAAAAGTTGCTTGTTATTTCTAGGTTTAAAAATTCTATGTAAAGATACAAGCCTAAGAGGCATGTTAATGGTTCCAAAGTAACTTGCACTTATAGTCGACATGACCAAAATTTCAAGAGGACCATTGATAGTTTATTATCATTCAAGCAACTGTCAATTCGATATGAAGCATATTTCATCGGAAACAAAATTTAACTCTAAGAGGACAAATCCACTTTTATACCCCAAAATATATTGCAACAGATCAAAATCACTCATATTGAAGTTTTTACCAAGATAATTCTTGCTTTAGTAAATATCAAAAGTACGCATGTTATTGTCTTATCACCAACATAGAGAAGAAAAAAAAAATAATCTCACTTATAGTTATGAAATAATAATGTTGAATCAGAAAGGCATTGCATGAAAAAGTAAATTATAGTATCATTGTATCCTATTTCTCAAACCATGTATGTGGTGCCTAGATTATATAAGTCTCCTTGAAGCTTACAATTTTCATTAACTTGGAAAGACAACTATTACCTTGATAATTCATTATAACCTTTTGATAATTTTGTTTTCCTTGTGCAGCTCTGACAAATATTTATTTGATTTTTCCCTGCAGTTCAGGTTGGCTTATGTAGCTCCTGAGTCTAGAGTAGTTGGTGCTGGAGAGTTAGTTGACCATCCAAAGAAAATTGCTTTCAATTACCTTGGGGGATACTTTTGTCTTGACTTGTTTGTGGTACTCCCACTTCCTCAAGTAAGTTATTCTGGTTTTCCATATTGTAAGACAACTTCAAATGCCGTGAACTCCACATTTAATAAATTTTATTATATTTATTTGCTTTATTTTAGATGTCTTTGATTTGCCAGATGAATCTTTGACCTTGACATCATTTTGCTGATATTTATGATTTTTTCCCATATTCATGTCTATCCAACTTCACTTACCAAGTTATAATGGTATACTTGGCATATATTTTCTTGAATGCCCTTTTACCTTCATTTGAACATCAGTAACATAATTATTTGTTTATTGGTTCATACGGTGCTCAGGCTCTTTATTAACAAAAAAATTCTGTTGTCATGAATTGTTTACTTAATTCCAGATCATGATATCATTGGTCCTACCAAGACATTTGGGATCATCAGGAGCAAATTTTGCAAAAAATCTTTTACGGACAGCCATTCTTATTCAGTATCTTCCCAGATTGTATAGGTTTCTACCTTTCCTGGCTGGTCAGTCTCCATTGGGATTTATATTTGAGTCAGCATGGGCAAATTTTGTCATAAACCTTCTCACTTTTATGTTGTCTGGCCATGTCGTTGGGTCAGGGTGGTACCTCCTTGGATTACAGGTGGGCAACTGCCATTTTAACATTTAAAAACATTTCATGATCTTTGATAACCTTTGGGAAGTTGTCTTTAAATTATCTATAGTTGTATTATGCATGCACTTATTAGTTACTAAGGAACTAAAAGCTACCTGAAACCATGATGGTCTCCGTGATCTATACTAAGAGGTGTGAACTATGAAAGATGATATCATCCTGTTCCATAGCATACCCTTTAATAATCTCCTTCTTTCTCTTTGCCAGAGGGTTAATCAATGTCTTCGAAATGCCTGTGGTAACTCAAATATCCCAAATTGTAAGGAGTTTATAGATTGTGGCTCTGGGCATTCTTCTAATCGGGATGATCTGCAGAATTGGACGAACAATTCCAATGCCTCTGCCTGCTTTACAGAAGATGGATTTTCTTATGGAATATATGTACCGACTGTCAACCTAACGACAGAAACAAGTATTGTCACCAGATATGTATATTCATTGTTTTGGGGATTCCAGGTAATTTAAGTTGTGCATTTGTACTTTATTACCTGTTCAGCATATTTTAGTTGCACTGAGTTCAATTAAATATTATTGGTGTTTGGTTGTTGTTTTTTGCTTTTTTCTATTTATTTAGGTTTGCTTTCAGAAGCAAACGGTGACTATTGCATTGAAATATAAAATCAAATAATATCTTTAAAGATTTTAAAATTAAACATTTTAACATATTTTAAGAACAAAAGTCAATGTTTCACGTTTGTATGAAATACTTCTGTTTAAACAATGTTATGTTTTATCCATTTGCTCACCTTTTTTTTTTTTTTTTTGTAAATGATGACTTTTTATTTTCTATTTACTATTTGCTTTTGCTTTCTAGCTAAATTTTTAGGAAGCAATAAACCAAGTAATAAAAGTAACAAATAAGTGAAGCCCTAGAAATCTTTTTCTGTAATGACGGCTCATTAGGACATATATCATCACATGCTTTTGCAGATTAAATTATAATAAAATTAGCTTAAACTCTCATAGTTTCTCATGGTGGTCTGCTATACTCATTTTTGTACTCTCTTTTGTTGGTGCCCTTGTATGTATTAAACCAACACTTAAGGATTTTGCATGTCTTCTTCTTTATGTTCTTTTATATGTATATATGTTGTGTGTGTGTGTGTACACACAGACATATTTATGTACACAGAGAGAGAATTCACCTATTGTTTTTTTTTTTTCGTGAAAAGGTGTATAGTGTTTCCTGGCTAAATTTCATCCTTTAAATATTATATATCATGATACGTATCATTGGTCTTCATAGAAAACCATTGTCAATGGGCTGGGAGTTTAACCTCAATGGAATACACTGGGAAGTGGTTGTTGGCAAGGCAAATGTTACACTAACATTTTGCTAAGTAACTTTGGAAGATACTATATTCTACGACATTTCCCTGTACTCATGAAAGTAAAATGCTTTGTCAAAATTCTTATTGCAAAGATCACATGTTGTCTTTTTTTTTTCCCCCTCTTATAACAGTTTTATCTTTTTGCATTTGTTTGTAGCTTTCCCCCCTACCCCAAGGATTCTTATTACTGATTAAGTATAAAGTAGACCTAAAGGTTCTTGTTACACTGCTTCTATTTCATCCATCTTATTTGCTTAATGCTGTCATGAATATACAGTCTTCCCCTTAAAGTAATCGACTGAATGTAGTGAAACTGCTAATAATCAATCTATCACATAAGGGATTTTGTCTGTCTTTGTTGACATATTTGGTTTTTGTTCCTTTTGTTTAAATACTATGAGCAGTTCTATCAACTAATAATACCTTGCATTGACCTGTTTCTTCTTTCTTCTTCTTCTTATTTTTTGTCAATTTAATATTTTGAAGCAAATCAGTACTCTGGCTGGAAATCAAACTCCCAGCTATTTTGTTTGGGAAGTTCTTTTTACCATGGCCATTGTTGGACTTGGCCTCTTGCTTTTTGCTCTTCTTATTGGAAATATGCAGAACTTTCTCCAAGCACTGGGACGGAGGTATAACATTGCAGAAAGTTCTTCAAATTGCATTTTAGTTCCCAAAGAAGGCGTAATTGTTGCTAAAATTCTCACAGATTTGTTCTATAGCAAATTATAGTATGAATAAGCTTGTCAGTGTTCTACAAATTCTACTCTTAAAAGAACACCAAAAATGGAAACTAGGAAAACACTCTAGAAAAAAGGAAATATGGAAATGAAGTCCTTACCTCAAATTTTGGAGAAGTGAGAAAATACTCCTAACCACTAATTACTTTGGGTAGATTACTGAGGTATATTGGGTTGTGCCTTGTCCTTGTTCTTCCATTTTCTCTTCGATCTCCTATCTGACATCATATTCGATGTCCAGATCCTGTATTTACCAAATAAATACTGTGTTGTGTTGACAATTGATCACGCATAAACAAAGCTACAAGTGAAACTTGTGGCAAGAGTAGGGTTTTATATCATAGGATTTTCAACATGTGATTAATCCTCTAAAAATACCAGGTTAGTTTATAGCAAACCATCAGTTATCCAAGTATCTGACCTCTAATGATAGTCTGAACAAGCAAAGAATGTAAGAGACTTCTTGAAGGATGAGGCTAAAGTTCAACCATGTCAGATATATTGCCTTCAATTTCAACAATTGAAGATTATGAATGATCATAGATAAAAAAATCATTTGGAAGGAATGGGAAACTTTTCTTATATAGGAACTAGGTAGTTGTCACCTATATCCTATACCAAGTAGCCAAGTAGGATTGTGACTTAACTATTTTGTTTTGTGCTTTTATGTAATTTAATTACTGTATAAAGTTTCAAACTTCTTTAAATTAAGTCCAACTTAATTTATGCCGAATTTAATCTTTCACAAGCCATGTTCTATGGTGAGAATGTAATTCTTAATAAATTTAGATAGGCCAAATTGTTTAATTTTATTTCTAATTCTTTAATTAATCAACTTTAGATTTATAGATTATGATTAACATCTTACAATGACTTCCAACTCCTTTTGTTAAGAAAGCTCGATGAGGTTTGAACAATTTATCTGTGTTTGGTTTCTCAGTATAATTATTATCCTTTCATCATTTAGTATCTTGGTTTATTCTCGAGCATGAATTGGTGTCTACTCAATTAGTTTAATCATATTAAGTCTCAGGATACACAGTCAATTCTTTGAATAAGTTTTTAAACTAGAGTTTTAAACTTTAACCACTGTGGTGTCCTCTTGAGGACAATATAGTAAACTTTCTTCAATCTCACCCCCACTACACGCCTTTACTTGTTTGAATTAGATTTACTTATTATTTTGAGTTACAATCTGACTTTGCTTGATAAATTTTGTTCTCTGTATAGGAGGTTAGAAATGTCACTAAGACGTCGTGATGTGGAGCAATGGATGAGTCATCGACGCTTGCCTGTAGAGTTAAGAAGGTATGTGTCCATGTTTAACTCTCTTTCTCCACCTTTTTTGCACTTATTCTCATTATGTCTTGTAACAATTTTCTTCCGTAGGTAGAATTAAAATGTGATCTTGTTTCTTAATTTACTTCTTGGTTTCTAGTATTGAGCAGTGTATAAGTTTTGAAGAAAATAAATTGAATTGTGCCTATACGTGGGTCCCACATAGAAGAGAAATAAGTTAGAGATGTGATATTTAAGTTCAAGTCTCAACACGCCCTCTCTGGAGTGGTTATGAATATGGTTAAGTACCATTATCTAACTTATTATCTCTTTCTTGGGCTTGTGAATGTCATTGCAGCATGGTATGATTTTTCTCCCTCTTGGTTAAAAATGTAAAATGTTACTGTGCTATATCTACTATCATGCACCACTGCTTGGAAAGGATTTATTTGTTAGCATACTTGTCATATTGCATTATTCTTCTCAGTTGGCACTTCGATCTTTGTTCCCTTGAAGACTGCTGCCTTTTAGATGGATAGCTAGAGGCCCCAACTTCAACATAAGACCGAAGAAAACCCAATATTTATTAGAATCTTGGACAAGATAGGCTTCAACCAAAGCCTAAATTCTGCATCATATTTAAACATGTGATATTTATTTGGAATTAACCATCTAAATTACTGTGTAGGAAAGTACGAGAGGCTGAACGATATAATTGGGCTGCCACAAGAGGGGTAAATGAAGAAATGCTTATTGAGAACTTACCTGAAGACCTTCAGAGAGAGATAAGACGCCATCTCTTCAAGTTTGTTAAGAAAGTGAGCTTAAAGGCTAATACTCTTTTCTGTGGACTGAAAATTTACTAGCACAATTAAACTATTTACATCTCCGCATTGCAAAATATCTTACTTGGACTCCTTCGAAAAGTACCTCCTACTTGTCCTTGTATGAAAATCAGTTAGCTCACCAACTGAAGCTAGCAGCATTAATCTGCTAAAATCCAAAATCTCTTTTTTCACTGGAGGTATGAATGATAAGTCTTTGTATATACATGTGAATATTAAAGGTATCTGACTGACTTCGATGATGGATAATAGATTAGAGAATTTGTGTGTACTCTATCCCTTGGACTAGAAAATACATCCTTTTGCATTAACTATGGTTGTTACTAGAGGATATAAGTTCAAATTTTTAGCTGTTATGCTACAATGATGCTTTATATATCATCGCCTTCTTTCAAGACATCTTCCAAAAGATTTCTAATTTAGTTATTGGTCCTAGCATGCACTTCAAATTACTTTATGCAGGTGCTTTTCCATTTTTCATTTATTTTGATCTTCTGTAAACATGATAACAGCTTTAACAGTTAGTCCAATTGTTTAAAAAGATAAATGCTTACTTCAGAAAGTGGTATGCTAGAAAACCTTGTTATATTGTTGCTGGTGCCATGTTTTTACACATTTTCCTTTATTTTCTTTTTCAGAAACTGGATGTGACTGATGGTTACCTAATTCAGCATATTTTCTTCCTAGTTACTCTCAGCTTTATGTGTGATAGGTTTTTCTTGAAAATTACCTAAAAATGTGCTTCTTGTAGTTTTTAGTTTTAACAAATCTCAAAGGGAATATATAGAGTCTAACTTGTACTGGATAATATGCTTCAACCCAGAAATTTTCTATATTTCTGTTAAGTGTATACTTTTTAACAACTAGCATCTTTACAGCCCATTGAAAACTTCTAAATTGTAGAATCTTGTGATTCCAGTTGCCCTTGGTCTCATAACCTTAGGCTCACCATAATTAATGCCCTTCCTCCTGGTGCGGACCTAAATGTTATTAGCTTCAATTTATGGAAGTATTCTAGTCCATGTGCCTATGGAAATGTTTCTTTTGCCATCCTTCTAAAGAACATTGACTATGGTGATGACTTTATGAACCTTCTGTGTTAGAAACATCATTTACCAGGTTTCTTCTCCTGAGAACTTTTACCTGCAAATGATGGTTTGCAGCATAACATTACTTAGATTATGTTGATTAATTATGATGTTATAATCACTGGGATGCTCTTTCAGAGATTCAAAAAATGTTTCATTCTGCAGGTTCGTATATTTGCTCTCATGAATGATACTATTTTAGATGCCATCTGCGAGAGATTAAGACAAAAGATCTATATTAAAGAAAGCAATATTTTGTCTCGTGGTTGTTTGATTGAAAAGATGGTTTTTATTGTGCGTGGGACAATGGAAAGTGTAGAAGAAAATGGAATAAGAAATCCCTTGTCTGAAGGGGATGTCTGTGGTGAGGAGCTTCTCAATTGGTGTCTTGAGCATTCTTCAGTAAACCGAGGTATTATCATGATTCCTAACTTTAAACATTTACTTTGGTGCATTTTCTTGATTAAAATTTTCCAAATCGGTCATACTGGCCTTAGAATAGAATTATTTTAGATCTGTAGAATACCTGCTGTGCAAGCCAAAGGTATTTGATCAAATATGGTTTGTGTGGTAGATATGAAGAAAATCAAGATTCCTGGACAGAGTTTGCATAGTATTAGTACCCGAGAAGTTAGATGCGTGACAAATGTTGAAGCATTTTCCATTCGGGCTGCAGACCTACAAGAAGTTACCAGTCTGTTCCCTAGGTTCTTCCGCACTCCTCGAGTTATAAGAGCCATAAGGTTATTTTCATATCAATAGTCTGATGAACTAATCTATGCATATTCTTTCTTTGTTTCATTTTACTTTTGCTCATGCATGTTGAGGTGATCTTTTAGGTTAATTTCCTCGAGTAATCAAAATGGTAGTCTGAAAATGAATAAATAGCTCGTAGGCTCAAATTTCCAGTGAAGACTATGGAGTTCATCAATCATGACTTGTGTAAAAACATGCATTCCTTTAAGTTACTGTGCACCCATTAATTCTCATTTAGAGACATTTTGAAGTAATTAGAAGCTCATTCTGCATATGATGATCTTGTTGTTGTTTTGACAGGAATGAATCACCATATTGGAAAACCTTTGCTGCTATTTGTATTCAAGTAGCGTGGAGATACAGGAAAAAACGTCTGAATCGTGCCAATACCTCTCAATCCACTTGTTGTTGAGGATAGTATGTATGTATTTCAGCTTTTGCACTGTATAAATGTAAGCTTCACTGTAAAAGATAGATACCCAATCTTTGTAGGAAATTTGTTGTCACTTTATCACAGGATTATCTCCAATTTAGCATTGGGAGGAACAAAGAACGATCTGCAAGATTGCTGTTTAGATTTTTTTTTTTTTATAAATGTAGCTAATATACGTGTAAAACTATGTAAAAGGTTCCAAGTCATAGCATGTGAAAAATCTCATGTTACTTGAACGAAGCTGTCAACTTAAATTTCAGCTTTTCTTGTTGTTGTACAGAGGGATGGATTTTTTTGGAAATATACACTAAATATATGATTGGTTTCACCATATTACATCATATATGATTCGAAATATTAGAAAAAAAATATTTTCCAAAAAAGAAAAAGAAAAATAATTGATATTTTCTACGGCCCAGAAACCCCGAATACAGAGAGGATTAAAGGTGAAAGTATTTAAGAGATAAGATTGTATCAAATTAGTCTCTTTATAATTGTACGGATCAATTTATCCATGTAGGATTAAAAAAAATTAAATACTATAAAATTATGATAGTGTTAATATTTATTGTTTAAAACCGTTTGCTGTTTAACAGAGATAGTATTTTTAAAGTTTCTATAAATAATTTTTTTTATTTGGAATTAAATTACAATTGAAAATTTTTTTATATAGTAAATGTCAACTTTGTTACAATTTAAACTTATTTGATTTTTTTAATAGTATAGAGATTAAATTGACCCATTTAATAATAGAGGACTAATTTGATACAATCCTTATAATACAGGGATCTGTCCGTTACTTTAACCGAGGATGAAAACTAGTGATAGACAGACAGGCACACTTGCGGTTGCGCTTCAGGAGTGTTAAGTCCCGCCAAAATGCTGACAATAACCACCGCCACCGCCTCCGCCTCCATATCCCCACCAACAACACCTAACCTCCAACCAATCAACCGCCGTCACTTGCTGCTTCTCACTTCGCTCTCCTTATCTTCATTCTCAGTCTCAGATTCAGTGGCCACTGCTCGTGGCCTTCTCCCGATGCCCCCACCTCGCCTCACTAACAGGTACTCCAACCCCTCTTCCATAATAGCTGATTAACTCTATCGAACAAAATGAATGTGAACTTTGAATTTGGGTTGTAATTGTTTTTTCAAGGTACTTTTTGGTGAGGGCTGGGGAGTCCCAATATGAGAGCCTCGGAATAATCAACACCAACCCTGTCGCAAAAACTTCTGTTGATAGTGGGTTATCAGACAAGGGGAAAAAACAGACTCTGAAAGCTGCTTTGGAATTGAAGGCTATGGAGGCCTGTGAAAGGAATTGCTGGATTTGGCCTTCTATTACTCAACGAGCTTACCAGGCTGCTGAGATCATTGCTGCTGTTAACGGTGTCAGTCGTAGGTATATATACAAATTAATCCTACACCTTATAATGGACAGTTTTTCTTGAAATATTCAATTTTTTTTTTCTGTTTGCTGTTATTCAACGTGAATCCATGAAAATAAACTTTCCATGTCCTTCAACATATAGTTTAGTTGAAACATTGAATGATGGAGGAATGAACTTCAACCTACTTTAATTTGTGTATTTGATTTAAGTTGTGATTTTAGGGTCAATGATTACATACATACGCACACCGAGACAGATTGATTGCCAATAGGATAAGGCCAATGTATGTTGACTTGCTATTTGTTGACTGCAGTTATATAGTTCCAGAGTACAGCTTCCTGGATGCTCGTGGACTGGGAGCATATGAAGGCAAGGAACTGGAAGCCATTTCACAAGTACAATCTCATTCTTTATATTCTAACGAGCCCTATCTGGTGTATATAACATGTTTTGTTGGGGTAGTTTCCGTGTGTCCATATATATATATATATATATATATATTCCTCTTAAGAAACCATATACTAAAATCCTTGGATGCCTGAGCTACTGTAAGTAAGTGTTATTGGGTGCTTGGAAATGATTCAGGTTTATGAATCGGATAGCATATCTTCTACAATCAAGCCACCTCCTATAGATGATGGAACACCAAATGAAAGTGTGGTGGATGTATTTGTGCGTGTGACACAACTCATGTCTATCCTTGAGACTCAGTACTCTGAAGACAGTGTCATTATAGTGTCTCCAGATTCCGACAATTTGACGATATTGCAAGCTGGTTTAGTCGGACTTGACCTTCGAAGGTAAACTCTCTTCAATGCATCAAACCTAACATCTGGTCCTGCTCCACTAAAAATTATTAATGTTGTTTTCAGGCACAGTGAACTTTCCTTTGGGCCAGGCGAAGTAAGATATGTAGATCCAAGTAGCATTCCAACCTACAAGCAACCTGCATCCGCTGTGTATAAATGTTTAAACCCACCAAACTGTAACTGATATAACTAGGCCTAGGAGCATTATTTCTTTATAAATACAAAGTCTAATGTATACAAGAGAAAGCATCTGATGATGATTATTTGCCCCTTCTGGATCATTAATCCACCACCCTGCTTTTGTTTTTTGTATTCGTTGTTGGTCTGGTGAACGCATGGCAATGGCATTTATTTATCCATTGATTTGATAAGAGGCCAGGCCACACAGTTATGCCTTAAATCAAGTTTCTCATTCATTAACTCTGGTGGCTATTGTTGTTATTATTATTTTCTGACGAAAAACCTTAATGAATAGTATTATTGGTAAATGGAAAATAAACTGTATGAAACTGTGATTTTATGTCATTCTATCCCTTTCCAATAAAGGAATGACAAATCAAATTTCAATATTAGGTATTAATGTATTTTAAGTGTTGGATATACTCGTATTTCTTTTCCAAACATATATAGCAGGTTTCAATTTCTCCAACATCTAATAATTATATAATGTGTTTAATCAAGTTGACGTCATGAGTCAACTCTACACTAACTCAATCAAAAAATTATTTAAAAATCGCATTTTATTATTTTTATATGAAATGCTTAAATAAAATAACGTGCACATTAAGAAAAAATATTTATATTCATTAGTTTATTAAAAATTAAGGTATTCAAATTACTAGTCATTTGCATGTAACTTTATTTATACTCAATTATTTGTTTTCTCACTTTCTTTTTATTTGTTTTTTCATTCAGGTTGGGTTATTTAAGTCTATGATATAAGTTACAACACAATTGCAAATAAAATGAAGTGAAATAAAAGCATAATCTTAAATTGGACTAAACTCTTTTTTTTTTTTTTTTGAAGACTAGAAAAACTAGACTAAAATAGAGGGAAAGGGGAGGAATAAGGGGTAATCCATTATTAATTATAACTATGCAATCCCAATCCATATGATATAACACAAAAGAAAGAAGGAAAACAGAGGAAGTAGCAAAAAACAAAAAATATTGCAATTCAATCCAATGTAGAAAACAGTAATTGAGGTGAGAAAAAGGAGTGCAGATATTACAAGGCTAGGCAAAGCCATGCCAAACAAAATCAAGAGAGACGTGGTCGTCGTGGTCTAGTAAGTCCATGACATTGACAGGGGTAGGTGTATGCAAATTGAAATGATCATTGTTATGACATTGCCAAAACCAAGAAGAGCTTCTGTTTCCATAGTCACGAGGCGAGGGCAAGGCATCTGTGGTGGTCATCATCACCTGGTCTTGGGGTTGGCTATGGCTATTATCATCATCCCTACTAGACTTGGAGGGAGTTTGGGATTGTGAAGAATGAGGAGTAGGATTTTTGATGATCCCAAGCTTTTTGCTCAAATGAGTGTTCCAATGATTCTTCACTTGATTGTCTGTTCTTCCTGGAACCCGACCAGCTATGAGTGACCACCTGCAATTGAGTTGAGTTAACAAACAAACATAATATGTTTTTATTTAGTAACTAATTAACGAGGCGTTTAGCAACCTGTTGCCGAGTAGGTTATGAAGGCGGATGATAAGATCATTCTCCTGGTCGGAGAAACGGCCACGCTTAACACCGGGACTAAGGTAATTGATCCACCTCAATCTGCAGCTTTTCCCACACCTCTTGAGGCCTGTTACTTTGGGTATCCGATTCCATTTCCCTTTCCCATGCTTCCTTACGTACTCCATCAGGATGCTGTCCTCCTCTGCACTCCACAGCCCCTTTTTATATTCACTCTTTTCTTCCATCTCAACCTACCAACTACTACATCTTTTTTCACTTCTCCCTCGCTCTCTGCTTATATACACACATAGTTTGTAGTTGGATTGTGACTTGTGAAGAAATTCTGTATTTAAAGGGGGTGAAGAGTAATAATAATAGGGGAGGGATCCACTTGCAACTTATCATGATTTTTTGCACATTTGATTTATTATTTTGTTGAGGCCTACCTGCCAATGTCCTCCCCAAGCAACCGTTATGATTCGCTTTTCTTGGGACACACTACCTTGCTTGGATTATATGCATGCATGCTTGCAAGCAATGCCGTTCTTCCGCTCTAACTATTTATATGCTCTATGGTGTTAAATTTTTATTTAATATTTTTAGCATTTAGTATATCTAAATCAATGGATTGAATAAAAAACTGACTTGTGAAGAAGACAAAGTCCAATAATAATTGTAAGAAAGCAAATGTCATCTGTTAGTGACTGAAATCATCACAAGAATATTTGAGACCCTCTGGTCTCTGCGCAAGGATCAATCTTTCTTTGTCCTTTGTATTTAGTTACGCTTTGCTTCTTCCTTGTTTTGTTTTGTGGTTTCTTCCTCACTCATTTCACATACATAAAAATAGATTGATATGGGAATCTTTGCTCTCTTTTTTTTCTATAAAAATGATACACAAGTACCAGATTGCATCAAGACAACATAAAAGGGAATATATAATACATCCATAAAAAATTATTGTTACAAAACGATCTCATCTGATCAATGTCTGTCTGTCTGTCTGTCTGATACAGCCAGGATGGGCTTTGACAATACACACAGCCAAATAAGACAAAACTCCATTTTGGGAACTTTGCCTTCGAATCAATGTCATCCCACTACACAAATAATTATGACTCCTTTTGAAACAAAGTAGCACATACAGTTGCCTTTTTCTTCCTCTTCTTCTCACATTCATCCAATTGTCAAAGACATACTCATTCATGCATGAGAAAAAGTAAAAAAGCAAAACCAAAAAGAATATAAGTTGTTGTTAACAAACTGGTTGATTATGAATTTGAGGAGCAAAAGAAATATTATTATACTAATTAGGTCATTATGAAAACAATCTGTGTTTGAGAATCTATGATATCTGATCACAAGTGACCCTATGATTGGGATTGAACATTGTGTAATAAATAAGAAAGAACGTAGTGGAGGACACTAAATGGTGGGGCTGGGGGATCCATGTTTAGTTTAGGCCATCAATCAATGTTGGAAAATGGGCATCAATTTACATGTGCTTGCATTTGCATATGCTATGCACTTGATTGCTGCATAATGCCGTTTTAGCTGGATAAATTCTCACGCTCATTGTTACTCATTGTTGAGTAATACTTTTCAGATAGGAATATAGGTGGTATTTATAAATGTTTTCATGGGTGCTGTTACAGCTTATAGTAGGATTCATTATTTTGTCTTGGTCCTATAGTTTTTGGTACCGACATTCTCTATCCTTAGTACTGACATTCTCTATGACCTCCGTAGTCCATTAGTTGAATGCGTGTCTATGGAGCACGTGATCCTTTCTGTTCCTTCGACTGGTATCCTCTATGGAGTACATGAGCGTGCTCGCGGGTCTCTATGCGAGCTATGTCCGGGAGCTCTCCTTATGAGCAGAGCCTGTGAACTCTCCTTGTGGGTCCTATCGGTGAGCTCTCCTTGCGGGCCCTATCGGTGAGCTCTCCTCTTGCAAGCTATCTGTCTGCGAGTGAAGCTCATTCGGGTTGTGGGTCGGAGATCCGAGTCCTTTCCAAGATTCAAGTTGATGATCACTGATGTATAACACTCATATATCACCAACCCATTCTCTTTTTCTTTTTCTTACATTATTTAAAATTTATAAATCTTAAAGCCATGAATTTTGATATATAAAATGGATTTAAAGTCATTGAGGGTAGGTTAAGAGAATAAATGCATCTGTTAATGTTAGTTGAAGTACTAAATTATGCCTTTTGGGATCTAACAGTTAGTAGGTGAATGAGTTATTCCATCATGAAATATGTTTGATTCAAAATTCTGGGGATGAAGGGCGAAGTGAATAGCCCATAACTTGTTGGGCTAGTGAGGACTGATTGGTTTACTAATTTAACCAAAACCGTAAAAAGTAATTGTTTCTTTTAGGCCAACACAGAGGTCATGCTTAAAGTAGCAGCCGTCTTGGTCAAAACCTTCCAACCAGCGCATGTTAGGATAAGTTGCTACAGAAAACCAATAGTTTTAGAAGAATGCCAAGTCTGGGATTGGAAGAGGGAAATGGTTGAATCCGAAAATGAAGATGGAATTCTATTGCTTTCTGCTGGGCACTCTTATTTTCATGTGACTTTAAACCAAATTGAATAATTTTTGAAGGAATTAACGATCCATTCAGGGTGTTATAATTATCATGCTACAAGATGAGTAAAATTTGTTATGGATACTGAAAAACGTGTGCTAACACAATGAACAAATTTGTAAACAAGACCACAATTATTTATGCAACATCTCAATAATCTTACTAAAACTTTTGAGGAACCCAAAATGGATGTAGGTAAATATAAAAGACTTGAATCAGAAGTTGCATTGGCGACAAGGTTAGAATCACATAGATTAAAAATGAGAATGAAAAGTTTATAGGCGCATGTGACTGGTAATGGTAATAGCACATCACTTCATAAGATCCTATTAATACTCATTCCTACATCTTCCAACCACATCACATCATAAACCAATTTAAGCAACAAAACAACCCACGAAAACATCAGGTAAACCTCTCATAAAATCTTCTTGAGGATTTATTTTCTCTAGTTCGAGAGCCAGAATTTTTTATAAAAATCTTTTATTAGTTAACATAAATAAAAAATTTCGAATAATTTAATGACCAAAATATAATGTTAATAATAATTTAATGATCTTGAATGTAATTTACCTTAATTTTTATAAATAATACACTATACATTTAATGTTGAATATAAGTTTGATGTTTCCAATTAATGTTGGAACTTATATTAGAACAATAACAACTGTGTTTTGTCAAAATTCAAAGGTGGGATTTTGACATATTTGAAATTCCGCCAATGATGGCCCGTATATTTTTTTTTCTTTTTGATACAGACAAGTCAAAGGGAGTTTTTCCATCCTAAAACATTGCTTTGTAATTAATTTGTTTTTGTTTTTTAATCACCAAAAAAAAAGTGGGATTTTGACATATTTGAGCCTAAATGATTGCACATGCATTTATGATAATTTTAAACCTGCATCCAAAGGCTTCAAGGCATAAGATTTACCGGCCTACAAAATTAATTAATGATAATTTCATCATTTAAAGAATGGGATAAAGAGCATTTGAATGGGCATTAGAAAAGTTGATATTGATGCAATTTATGAGATTATTTTTTAAGATAACTTATTAAGATAATTATCGGCATTTAATATTTAATTAATCTAAATTTATTCTTGATAAGAATATATAATTAATTCTGTTTAAATTTGAATTCTTAAAATCCAATTGTTTATTTTTATTTGAATTCCTCTCAATTAGCTATAGTATATTGTATTAATCAGTATATAAAATATATTTAAATTAAGTGGACACCAAGTAACATGTAGTCTATACAAGTCATTTTATAGCTACCTTTAAAAACAATAAGTAAAACATTGTTTTCCATCCAAAAACCCTAACAATGGCAACCCTCTCGCATGATATGACCCTTGAAATACTGCGTGGTTTAAGTGTAAAAGATCTTTTACGCTTCAAGTGTGTTTCAAAGCTCTGGTGTTCTTGGTTGGAGGATCCATATTTCATCAAACTTCACCTCAAAACCAATACCAATCACTCCCTTATTGTCTATCGCCATCGCGCCTATCCCTTTAACTATCCCATTACCTACGATTTCTTCTCCTTCAACTGCGACTCACTCGAGACAGCCAGAAGACTCGAGCACCCACTCGGTGATCAGCAAAAACGCATTGCAATATGGGGTTCTTGCAATGGTTTGCTGGCTGGATCAAACAAAGGTAGAATATTTCTATGGAACCCTTCAACGGGAAAATCCCAGGTATTACCTTCCACTGAAATAGAGATTTCATGTTCATCGACTGACGATTCCGAATCCCGTATTTTTTACGGATTTGGATACGAACCCGTTTCTGATGACTACAAATTGGTTCGAATAGTCCAATTTCATGGACGTCGTGGAGAATTTCTTTGTTCTGAAGCTAAGGTTTACAGCTTGAGGAGCAATTGTTGGAGAAGGATTAAAGATTGCTGCTTTCATCTTGATTTTGAAACAATTGGGAGGTTGGTTAACAATGTTTTACATTGGAAGGCTGATAGAGATTCCAGATGGAGTAGTTATAAAAAGCTTGTTGGTTTTGATCTGGGGAGCGAGGAATTCCGTGTAGTTGAATTGCCGGATTTTTGTCTAAATGAGCGTCTCGATTACAACGTAAAAGCCATTGGAGGTTACCTTTGTTTGAAAACAACTCATAGGGGATTGAGTGATTTATGGATAATGAAGGAATATGGGGTTAAAGAATCTTGGGTTAAATTGATGTCGTGTACCAAAGAATCTTGGACTCAATTGATGCCGTCTGTCCTACCTGACATTTTTCGAATCGATTCACTTGAAATACTTTTGGGTTTTTCAAAGAATGGTGACAAAATTTTATTCCACAATAGATATGGTCCGAACGCTAGGGACCGTCTTGTGTGGTATGATTTGGGAAGCAAAAGGGTTGAGAAGGTTGGGAATAGACTTCTTCCATATTTCAATGAGGTATTGGACTTGTATGTGGAGAGCCTTGTCTCTCCCAGAGGTAATTTTCTATGAAGGTCCGACCATTTTGTTTTAAAAATAGATTTTTTTAACATCCAACAATCAAAAAAGCATATTCGTCCAAGAAGTTTAAACGACATTTGTTTCTGGATTAGTTTACGAGTAATGGATACAAGTGTTTTCAATTTATATTTTTATGTATTGGAGGATGGTATCATTATATTTATATTTGATGATATAATTAAAAATTCAAAAATTGAACACATGTTGAATAAACGAATTAATAAACAAGAAAAAGGATGTTTGCATTTGGACAGCATGCAGATGCAGGCAAAGGGCTATGCCTTAGCCGCTGATGTTGTTTAGTTTTTGATCTATCAGTCTATATATATATATATATATATATATAAGTCAAATGTTAGTGTGTGAACACAACTCTGATGAGTTTTATCGACTCGATTAAATCCCGAATCAAAAATTGATTTTAAATCGAATTTAACACGGAAAAAGTTTGATGAATTTAATATTCAATTTATGTTTTTATATATGGGAGGATGGTATAAATATAACTCATCAACAAAGAAGGAAAAAGAGGGGATTTGTTAAATGCTGAAATTCCAAGATACGCTTAAATCTTGCCTGCTTTTTCCATAATTTGCTTCTAACATTAAATCAAAAATACGATTTTGTATTTCATTAATCATACAAATTATGAGAATAAAACATAAATGAAAAGCAGAAAAATTTAAAGTTAATTACGAAACAACATTATTAACGTAATAGTGACTATGACAACATTTTAACATAGGTGTCATTATTATATGAGGTACGTTTCGTATTTTATGCAACATCTCAATAATCTTACTAAAATTTTTGGGGAGCCCAAAATGGATGTAGGTAAATATGAAAGACTTGAATCAGAAGTTGCATTGACGACAAGGTTAGAATCACATAGATTGAAAATGAGAATGAAGAGCTTATAGGTGCATGTGACTGGTAATGGTAATAGCACATCACTTCATAAGATCCTATTAATACTCATTCCTACATCTTCCAACCACATCACATCATAAACCAATTTAAGCAACAAAACAACCCACGAAAACATCAGGTAAACCTCTCATAAAATCTTCTTGAGGATTTATTTTCTCTAGTTTGAAAGCCAGAATTTTTTATAAAAATCTTTTATTAGTTAACATAAATAAAAAATTTTGAATAATTTAATGACCAAAATATAATGTTAATAATAATTTAATGATCTTGAGCGTAATTTACCTTAATTTTTATAAATAATACACTATACATTTAATGTTGAATATAAGTTTGATGTTTCCAATTAATGTTGGAACTTATATTAGAACAATAACAACTGTGTTTTGTCAAAATTCAAAGGTGGGATTTTGACATAATATTCGAAATTCCGCCATTGATGGCCCGTATATTTTTTTTCTTTTTGATATAGACAAGTCAAAGGGAGTTTTTCCATCCTAAAACATCGCTTTGTAATTAATTTGTTTTTGTTTTTAATCACCAAAAAAAAAGTGGGATTTTGACATATTTGAGCCTAAATGATTGCACATGCATTTATGATAATTTTAAACCTGCATCCAAAGGCTTCGAGGCATAAGATTTACCGGCGTACAAATTTAATTAATGATAATTTCATCATTTAAAGAATGGGATAAAGAGCATTTGAATGGGCATTAGAAAAGTTGATATTGATGCAATTTATGAGATTATTTTTTAAGATAAGTTATTAAGATAATTATCGGCATTTAAATATGTGATAAAATCTCATTCACATTGAAACAAAGCATATAAATAGACTCATGGCCAATTTCTTCTTTGGGGTGTATTTAGACACTTTTTAGGATTTTTTAAGGAAATTATTGATTGTAGGTGAGATATTTAGAGAGAGTGATTTGTAACAATTTAGGTATTAAAATTTACCAATCATTAGACTCCCAATGACAGTTTTGTCAATTTGAATATCAAAAAAGGTAAAATATAAGAAAAGTTATCATTAACACTAAAATTTATGAATGAATTAAAAAAATTAAAAAGACTCGTAAATTACTTGAAAAGAAGTTTATTAAGTACTCGAGAGAAACTAATTTGACATATCAAGTTACAACAGATCATTTGCCCCTGTCATTATGTTGAACCTAAAAAGATCTCTATCTTGAGCCAAAAATTGCTTAAGGTGCCCCTTTTGGATCACATTTCCGATGACATTTTTCAAATGCACACATTACTCATCAAGAATTGTGGTATCTGTAATGGTGATTGGAACTGCTGTGATATTATCTGCATGGGCGGTGTGGGGCTGTCTCCAGGATTCCTTGATACTTCACTTGTACGAAAATTTTGGCTAGGGAGCAGTTAAGCTCATGATAAGTTTTGAATTGATTATATGGAGCTCGAGGTCGCTGATCTTGGCCTCGCCTATACCTGTGAATGGGTCCTTGGCAATTCATGGTATGGTCATTATTCACCTGCTGGTTATTTCTCCGACTAGACTAGTTTTAAAGCTCATACCTACGTCCGCCTACCCCTGAACCGATCCTTGGCTGCTGATAGCCTTGGAATCTCCTGGGAGGCGATCTTCGTGGAGGGTTACTATGACGGGGTGCTAGTGTGGAAGAGTCGACACAAACTTTCTCCAGCTCATCTCATTCCAAGAATTTGTGCACCATCTTGTAAAGGTTGGAGAGTTTGCTCGGGGTGTTTTCGATGATGATGTACCTCAAGTGCTGATGCGAGGTTCCGACAATAAAAAGCCTGAATTGCCCATTCATCGATAACTCTCTTCGTGACCATAGTAATTGCACTGAATCTTTTGACATAATCATGAAGGGACTCATTTGCTCCCTAGCAAATTGTCATCAAATAGGCAAGGGACTATTGCAGCGCCTTGTTGGCCAGAAACGACTCATGAATTGGTTAGCCAACCGTTCAAAGGAGTGGATGGATCCCCTGGGTAACGACAAGTACCGTTGCCGAGCCATTTGAGATAGGGCCATAGAGAAGGCTCTGCATTTTACTTCTTCAAATGTCCCTAATATGTTCATGTGGTTGTTGTACCTGGCCAGATAATCTTTCGGGTCTCTCGGTCTATTATACACAAACTTCAGGAATTTGAAGGATGTTGAGATATGGTTGTTAAGGATATCATTAGGGCTAACGACTCGTTAGAGTAATTCCAGACAAATTCATTTGTTTTTACCTCTTTTATCTCTTGCATCAATTAGGCCCTGAAGGCTCTGAGTTGCTCTTCCAGAGAGATATTGTTGTTTCCCTGAGAATGATGAGATGCCGCCAGGAGGTCAGCATTATTTCTGCGAAAGCTTCCTAATTGTCACGCTCGTTGTCTTTCCAGAGCGCGGATAGAGCTTCCTCTTCCTAATGTTCCAAAAATTTGTCTTGGGACGTCTCATGTGACTCTCAACTCCGTAATGAGCTACTCATTATGAGCGTTTCTCTAGTCAAGAACAAACTTTTGTTCTTGTTGAGAAATTCGCTCTTCCAAATGTCGTAGTTTCTCTTAGGTTTCTGAGTCATGGGGTTGTGGACTTGATGCCTGCTGGTGAGAACCTTAGTCCAATGGAATAGGAATCACAACTAGTGGAGGAGGCAGAACTATGAGACAAGTTACAGCTTATTGTAAATAGCAACCTATGTGGTCAAATGGTCCAAGATAGGTCATGCTAGGTTGTGGCTGAGGCAGTGTAGAAAATTGCGGGAGTCGAAACAACTTGAGGGGTGGTTTCTATTGGTACAACAAGAGTGGTAGGGTTATATGTTAGAGGATCCCTCAAAGCCTTCACGCAGGCAGGTATTTTAACAAATCTTCCAGCTAGTTTCCTTTTCACGTACCATGCATATAAATGCTTGAAGTTTAATAGAAATGGGGCAGATTTTAGCTCTGGTCAAGGGAGGCCATAGGCACCCCAAATGTTGTCAAAGTTGTCAGTGTAGTAGCAGGCTTATATAGATTAACCCAACCCCACCGCTTCTATTGTTTAATCTAATATGCCTCCCCGCCCCAATATCTTTTTCTCAATACCAAATAGAGTAAATGTTACTTTTTTTTTTATTTTAAGAAACAAATACAGTGCAATAAATGGAAAAATGAAGGAAACTGTCCATCTAATTTAAGATTGTCGTTTGCCAAGGAAGTTATCTTTAGCTTTCCCACTGGGCTTTGAAAACATAAAGTATTTTAACCACAGTAGTGTTCCTTTTCCAAAGCAACTACTCAGTTTTTGAGGAAAAATATGCCAATTTCCCATTTTACTGGAGGAACATGCAGCTGTTGTGACTAAACTTCTATTAAAGTGAAAATTATCTTCCCAATGAATTTTAAATATTTTATTAATTAAAAGAATAGTAGAGATATATTTAAGTTCTTAAGATCAGGCCCGATGCATATATATTTCTACTCTGCTCTTTATACATACATACATACATATATATATATATATATATATATATTTGAAATTGCAACCATATACACAAAGTTTATTGTACAAAAGAATTAATGCATTGAGAGCAAAATGTTGAAAACCTATTCCAATCAAGGGATACTATACATAATTAATACAGCCAGCCAAATGCTTTTAAATAAACACCCAATACCATCATGCAAGGATTTACTACGACTAGTTTGTACAATAATGTTTTTAATGCTCATGTAGACAGAATGTATTGATGCAAGGTAGCAATAAGAAAGCAAGCACGCAAAGCGTAGGCACAGACATAGGAAAGGACTTCTAAATTTATAAATAATACTAATAAATAAATAAATAGAAGAGTTCAGAACTTGGTTGGCACGCAGGTTACCTCTGTTTGATGCTTCTATAAGCATCAAGAAATTGAAACTCCCTCAAGCATTCTTCCCTTAGTTCCAAAAGATTGGCCAATCCTAACTTCCCATAAGCAGCTGGTTCCTCCATCAACCTAGTCAGGAGGATGTAAGCGCATAAATATCTAAAGTAAAACTTCAGTTTATTCCAACAGAATTCAGAAAAAAGAATAAACTGTATCACAAGCTTTTTGTTTACATTTTGCACACAAAATGACTAAAGATCATTTACTTTAGTAACAAAAACAGACTCCCAGTCTCTGTCGGTGGCTAAATGCATTATACCCTTCCATTATATGCTCTATTTAAGACCTCATCCTGAGAAAAACATCATTCACCTTTGCTGAAAATTTCTAAGCAGAGTGAGCTACAATTACAATAATTTGCTGTCAATATGGTTAGATTAGATTTTGCCAGTTAATAATATTAATAATAAATAATATACTATCGTTAGGTATAAGTCACCCCTGCCAAGTGAGCAGAGAAAGCACGAGCAAAAGCATCACCTCTTCTTTTAGCATCATCAGTTCCACCCTCACTTGCCACTGCCTAGCACATTTGACAAGCTCACAGATTACAAAGTAGTTGTAGGAGTAATTGAACTTCAAATTATTTCCACTAATTGATAAGAATTTAATTTTCTTTGGACTTTATGGCTATTTTAATATGGCCAATGAACACAAGGAGAATTCCCTTTCTCTCTCTTCTTCGGGAAAGGGGGATGTTCTTTCATCTGATCCTAAAGAACAAAGAACTGGATAAATGTACTTTAAGCATTTTATAAAGCTCTGTTACCATCAGTGCTTATATTCCTTTTGAAAATAGAGCCAGGCATCAGAAGGCAAGTCACGGGAATGCTCAATTTGTTATATTCAATTTTGATTGCTATTGTGAAATTCCATCAGCTATCAGCAGCATTGAAACTGTAAAAATTCCACCAGGAATGGCTCACTTCTTAGAAAACAATTCATATATCTTCATGATTTAGGTACTCAATAACTATTCATGGTCTTCTAAGAGAGAGTCCTAGGGGCCTGACAGGGTTTATATTCCACATTACTTGAACTCAAGTATGAATGTCAAGCACAAGTATGTGTTTGACAGGGGAATGTTCATCCCTCTATAAGTTTTTCCATATATTTGAAGGGTCCTTGGAGGGTTATATCTCCTATATCTGCAAACACAATCGTAAATCTCTCCCTTGATCAATTTTTCTGCCAACCTCTGATTCTTCACCATTGCAAGCTGCAAACAAGGTATTTTGTGTTATATTAAGAGTCGATTGAAATTGAAACCTCTGAGCCTAAGACATCTTCTCAAGCCTCAAACTTGCAGATTAGAATCAAATAAACATATTTTTCATGTTTTCTGCGCTAGTTCATGTGATTTTTAAAGCCTTTGGTGAAGATCATAGCCCTAAGATAACAAATAAGTGTTGGGTATGATGATAAGATATATTACACTTCCAATGGAGGACCGAATTAGAACTTTAGAGACAACATTTTTAAGAGGGGCAGTCATAAAAAACTAAGTTTATAATGAAATATATAAAAAAATTCAATTATTTCATCATTTAAATAAAATATATAATATAAAAAAATTAAGGGAAAATATTTGATACCCTTGCAGTGAAATTGTTAGACTCTACAAATATGATTAGAAAGGCTCTGAAAAGACTGCATTTAAAAAGAATTAAAAATATAATTCACGATATAAAAATATATTTAAATAAAAAAGTTTAATGGGGCTTGACAACTTTGGATTTGATTAGAATGATTGGTTAAATTTTTATTTTAGATTTTTTTTCTCCTAATTAAACTCTATTTTTAATTTTTTTTACTTAAACTCTAATTAATTTAAACTTATTCTTGATAAGAATATATAATCAATTCTGTTTAAATTTGAATTCTTTAAATCCAATCATTTATTTTTATTTGAATTCCTCTCAATTAGCTATAGTATATTGTATTAATCAGTATATCAAATATATCTAAATTAAGTGGACACCAAGTAACATGTAGTACATATAAGTCATTTTAGAGCTACCTTTAAAAACAATAAGTAAAACATTGTTTTCCATCCAAAAACCCTAACAATGGCAACCCTCTCGCATGATATGACCCTTGAAATACTACGTGGTTTAAGTGTAAAAGATCTTTTACGCTTCAAGTGTGTTTCAAAGCTCCGGTGTTCTTGGTTGGAGGATCCATATTTCATCAAACTTCACCTCAAAACCAATACCAATCACTCGCTTATTGTCTATTACCGTCGCGACTATCTCTTTAACCATCCCATTACCTACGATTTCTTCTCCTTCAACTGCGACTCACTCGAGACAACCAGAAGACTCGAGCACCCACTCGGTGATCAGCAAAAACGCATTGTAATATGGGGTTCTTGCAATGGTTTGTTGGCTGGATCAAACAAAGGTAGAATATTTCTATGGAACCCTTCAACGGGAAAATCCCAGGTATTACCTTCCACTGAAATAGAGATTTCATGTTCATCGACTGACGATTCCGAATCCTGTACTTTTTACGGATTTGGGTACGAACCCGTTTCTGATGACTACAAATTGGTTCGAATAGTCCAATTTCGTGGACGTCGTGGAGAATTTCTTTGTTCTGAAGCTAAGGTTTACAGCTTGAGGAGCAATTGTTGGAGAAGGATTAAAGATTGCTGCTTTCATCTTGATTTTCAAACAATTGGGAGGTTGGCTAACAATGTTTTACATTGGAAGGCTGATGGAGATTCCAGATGGAGTAGTTATACAAAGCTTGTTGGTTTTGATCTGGGGAGTGAGGAATTCCGTGTAGTTGAATTGCCGGATTTTTGTCTAAATGAGCATCCCCTTTACAGCGTAAAAGCCATGGGAGGTTACCTTTGTTTGAAAATAAATCATGGGGAATTGAGTGATTTATGGATAATGAAGGAATATGGGGTTAAAGAATCTTGGGTTAAATTGATATCGTGTACCAAAGAATCTTGGGCTCAATTGATGCCGTCTGTCCTACCTGACATTCTTCCAATTTATCCACTTGAAATACTTTTGGGTTTTTCAAAGAATGGTGACAAAATTTTATTCCACAATAGATATAGTCCGGACAATAGGGACCGTCTTGTGTGGTATGATTTGGGAAGCAAAAGGGTTGAGAAGGTTGGGAATAGACTTCTTCCATATTTCAATGAGGTATTGGACTTGTATGTGGAGAGCCTTGTCTCTCCCAGAGGTAATTTTCTATGAAGGTCCGACCATTTTGTTTTAAAAATAGATTTTTTTAACATCCAACAATCAAAAAAAGCATATTCGTCCAAGAAGTTTAAACGACATTTGTTTCTGGATTAGTTTACGAGTAATGGATACAAGTGTTTTCAATTTATATTTTTATGTATTGGAGGATGGTATCATTATATTTATATTTGATGATATAATTAAAAATTCAAAAATTGAACACATGTTGAATAAACGAATTAATAAACAAGAAAAAGGATGTTTGCATTTGGACAGCATGCAGATGCAGGCAAAGGGCTATGCCTTAGCCGCTGATGTTGTTTAGTTTTTGATCTATCAGTCTATATATATATATATATATAAAAGTTAAATGTTAGTGTGTGAACACAACTCTGATGAGTTTTATCGACTCGATTAAATCCCGAATCAAAAATTGATTTTAAATCGAATTTAACACGAAAAAGTTTGATGAATTTAATATTCAATTTATGTTTTTATACATGGGAGGATGGTATAAATATAACTCATCAACAAAGAAGGAAAAAGAGGGGATTTACTTAAATGCTGAAATTCCAAGATACGCTTAAATCTTGTCTGTTTTTTCCATAATTTGCTTCTAACTTTAAATCAAAAATACAATTTTGTATTTCATTAATCATACAAATTATGAGAATAAAACATAAATGAAAAATATAAAAATTTAAAGTTAATTATGAAACAACATTATTAACGTAATAGTGACTATGACAACATTATTATTATATGAGGTACGTTTCGTATTTCAAGTCAAAATAAAAAGTGATATCGCAACGAGCACTCGACGAGAAGTCTTGACGATGAGACGAAATGTGAAAATATGTAATTGATTTTTTAAACGATAATTTTGAGATTATTTCCTAATTAGACCCTAGACTTTTAATAATATATTATATTAATTAGTATATAAAGTATATCTAGACTAAGTGGACACAAGTAACATGTAGCCTATATATATAGCTCATTTTAGAGCGACCTTTAAAAACAATAATTAAAACATTGTTTTCCGTATTTTTAAATAAAAAAATACAATAATTAAATAACAAATAAAAGTCATGCTTTTCTCTACTCCTAAACCCTACTTTTTCTTTTTTGCTTAATTTACCTATCCAAAAACCCTAACAAACTTATCTTTGAAAACATTGTTTTTCAGCGCATGCTTTTCTCTAATCGTAAGCACCAACTCTTATACGGTATAAAACTTTTTCTTCTTTGGTTACAGTTACCCATCCAAAAACCCTAACAATGGTGGCCCACTTGCTTGATATGATCATTGAAATACAATGTCGTTAAGTGCGTTTCAAAGCTCTGGTGCTCTTTGATCGACGATCCATGTTTCATCAAACTCCACCTCTCCCATTCCCTCAAAACCAACACCAATCACTCCCTTCTTCTCCGTCACTTGGAGGACGACCCCAACACTTGGAGGACCAGTTCTTCTCCGTCAGCTATGACTCACCCAAAACAACCCAAAGACTCAACCACCCACATGGTGAACAAAAAAAACCCATTAATATATTTGGTTCTTGCAATGGTTTACTGGCTCTACAAGACGACAAGGATAGAATATTTCTATGGAACCCTTAAACGAGAAAATCCCATGTACTACCTTCCCATTTCCGATGACTACAAATTGGTTCGAATGGTCCAATCATACGGATACATTGATGGGTATTTTCATTCTGAAGTTAAGGTTTACAGCTTGAGGAGCAATTGTTGGAGAAGGATTAAAGATTTCTGCTTTCATGTTATTTTCCATCGACAAATTGGGTTCTTGGCGAACAATGTTTTACATTGGATGTCTTTTGAAGCTCCCGAATGGAGTAATAAAAAGCTTGTTGGTTTTGATCTGGGGAGCGTTGAATTGCCGGATTTTTGTTTAGACGAGAATTTCTATTTCAACGTAAAAAAACATGGGAGGTTACCTTTGTTTGACAGAAACTCATACGGAATTGAAAGATGTTGTGGTTGGTGTATGGATAATGAAGGAATATGGGGTTAAACAATCTTGGGTTAAATTGATGTCGTCTACCCAATGTAAAAGCCATGAGAGGTTACCTGTCCTTCTTCCAGGCTCTCCATTTGAAGCACCTTTGGCTTTTTCAAAAAATGGTGACAAAGTTTTATTCCACAATAAATACAATCTTGTGTGGTATGATTTGGGAAGCAAAAGGGTTGAAAGGATTGGGATTAGAGGTGTTCCAATTTTCTATGATGTGGACTTGTATGGGGAGAGCCT
Source organism: Gossypioides kirkii (assembly GCA_005610355.1). NCBI lineage: Eukaryota > Viridiplantae > Streptophyta > Magnoliopsida > Malvales > Malvaceae > Gossypioides > Gossypioides kirkii. Next base: position 80,791 of record CP032253.1, on the reverse strand, counting down.
TGTCCCTCTTAATGAGAAGCTCCCGATAGGTAATTTTTCTTTATTTAATTGCATTTTTTGTTGCTCATTTGGATTTGCATTATATTTCTATGCTACCATTTTTATTGCTTTTTACATTAGTAGGGAACGTTTTCAAAACCAAGTTAGTAGTTAAATCGGTCATGCCATTGATTCTATAAAATAAATAATTAAAAGAAATTATAAAAAATCAGTTCAATTGATTTTTCGAATCAATTGGTTTGTATTTGTTTTGAGTCAATCGATGTAGTGACTCTCTTTGAATAGATATCTTGGTTTGGTTTGATTCGGTTCAAATAAGTATATTGTTAGAGAAATGATATGAATATTTTCATGTGATACTATAATTAGAGAAATGATATGAGTATTTAGAGGAATATTTATATATGGATATGCTAGAGAAGCCAATGTTAATCCTAAACCCTAGAAATTAATTTAATTGCTTCTTTTATGTGCATTTCTCTTTGTATGTTGCAATATGAATTTTCATTTTTATGTTGTTGGGGATGATTTCGAACCGAATTAACCGATAATCGAACTTTCAAAAAATTATTAACCCACTTCCGACCGAATTAGATAGATTTGGTTAGTTAATTCAATTTTAACCGAAATTTGAACACCCCTAATGAAGAAGGTATAAAGGCCGGAGGCTAAAGATGAGTTAGCAGAATGTAGGCTTGATCTCTTGACGAGTCGACCTTTTCTTCCTTGTTCCTCAAGATATTTATAGGCAACGGTTTCATGGAAAGTTGCGTTAATGTATTGGACTTGCCATTAAATCATCATTACGGTGGATGTCTTCGATGGAACGAAAATACTTATGGCGGATGGTATGTACTTGTCTGAATGATTATCTGAAAAAAGGGTTTGTAGGTGACCTTTCGACTTATTGATAGTTATCTTACTGTTTGGATGTCCTCTTCACTTATCACGTGTGAATGGGTAAATCAAACATTATATTTCAACCTAAAATATAAAATAAAACACAAAGTATCCATTCAAGTGCTATGTTTGAATGAATTAATTATAGGTTGCATGTGAAACATGCTCCGTTTCTTACATCCACGCAAAATCTGTCCAATTGTCGTTTTCCTGCAACAGTTGGTGTGATATAATTAAACGTTTTCCTCACAGATAAGTTTAAATTAGTAGTATAAAAGTAAAGTGTTTAGACAGTGTAGTGTTGGATCTGAATGAGGTGAATTGTTAAAAAGTCAACGCACGATGCATGCAATTAATGTATCAAATCAACGACACAAGGATCTTTTAAAAGTAAGAAAAGGCAGATTTCCACTTGGATTATTTGGAGAGGGACCGACCATCATTGACTGGATACTGCAAAGCAACGGAAGGTGAGTGGATTGGGTAGAAAACTTCCCCAGAGAAGGAAACATTGTATTGCAAGCATAGAAAGAAGCAATCCGCGATTTCATTTCCCCCAAAGGACTGATCTTACCAATTAAACAAAACACCCTCGGATTGTCGCCATTATCAACAAGGATATAAAAGATACCTTGGTTAAAACAAAGACAACGTCAGCGTCACACTGATTCCCAATTTCCATCCTTACTGTCGTCTTATCCCTATTAGGCTATTACTATTACCAGATTAGTTAATTGAATTCATTCAAGTACCCATCTAACAGATAGCTCCCCTGCTATTCAATCCCATCACTCGTTTATATATTTTCTGTGTTCTGCATCTCCCAGTTTTTGTTTTTATTTTCATCCCCTTCATTTTGTCCACTCCAAAGCTTGCTCTGTTTCATGGCTTTGAATATGGTTGATCCTTCTGAAATGATTAAGTCTACCTCCTTCCATTCCACCAACTCCGTTTCCCACCCCAACCTTTCTCCAGGTTTATTTGTTTTACTCCATCTTCCTTTCTTCTCTTCCATTCTTGCTTCGTCTATGCTACGCATCTGAAACCAGAAATTTTCTCTGTTTTTGTTTGAACATTCTCAAAAACGTTCTCCTTTTGCTTCTTGGATTTGGATTATAATTGTAATGAATGGTGTTTTCTGGATTTTAAGGTGGGTTTGTTTGGAAGAGGAAGGGCTACGGCACAACGATTGGTAGGATCAGGAGACTACAATGTTCAGCTCAGGCTCCACAACCCCCACCAGCATGGCCGGGACGAGCTTTTCCACACCCTGGACGCAAGACTTGGGGTGGCCCCAAGCCTATCTCCATTGTCGGTTCAACTGGTTCCATTGGAACTCAGGTGAAATTAAAGGAGGAAATAGAACTATAAAAATAATAATAATCTTTTACATTCTGAAACTAACTTCTTGCCGTTTTGCCTTTTAACTATCTGGCAATGCGCCCATGTAGATTTTTGCCCAAATTTTAGGCTTGCATGTATGTTTTGTTTGGCACTTGATCAAGTTGTTTAGCATTAGAATTTGGCGTTATGTAGACGTTGGACATAGTTGCAGAGAATCCAGATAAATTCAGAATTGTGGGGCTTGCTGCTGGTTCAAATGTCACCCTTCTTGCTCATCAGGTAACTCTTCAGTTTTCACCGAGCTATATGACTACTTATAATGGACCAGTTTTAAATTCTTCCGATAAGAACCATTTGGAGTTGTCTAACTCTCCCTTGGCTAACATGATTATGGTTTCATAATCACTGTTTCTTCCTTCAGCCATATTTGGTTTTGCAGTATAATCCCATATAAAGTGGTTTCTGCAGATGCTTACAAGCGTTAGAACAAAAATATAAATAATTCCCTCAATACAAGATAAATGATTTAAACATGAATTGGGATTTTTGCAAAATTTTGATGGCTGATAATGTATTGCAGGTGAAGACATTCAAACCTCAACTGGTTGCTGTTAGGAATGAGTCTTTGGTAAATGAACTAAAAGATGCTTTGGCTAACATGGAGCAAAAGCCTGAAATTATTCCTGGGGAACAAGGAGTTATTGAGGTAGCGTATGATATAGCTCATTATTTCTTTTCTCTGACTATATAAAGCCATTTTCTTATTTATATAATTAGTCTTAAAAAAAATTTCCAGGTTGCTCGCCATCCTGATGCTGTCAGTGTGGTTACAGGGATAGTAGGATGTGCAGGATTGAAGGTACTTCATGATTCTTTTACTGTGTCCCTCTGTTTGGTCATGTTCCACATCCTGCCTTTTCAACCCTTTGATCCATAACACCTAGGCTAGGAGGGCTCTGAAAAGGTTGCATGTAAGATTTCTATGTCTAGTTTTTTACATACATAATATGAAAAACTGAATGCAGTTTAGACTAATTGAAAGAAGTATAGACTTCACCAAAATTTTAAATTGTGTTGGATGATAGTTCTCATTTGCATGCAATCCTTATACTTCAGAGACCTGTATGCAGATCTATTTCTGCTTCCTCTATATATATAGCTTTGTTTGCCTCCACCGAAAGAAATATATTTGAGATATCATCAATTACGGTTTTACTGTCAAGAATTAGGATATGTAAAGAGAAGCAAACAATTTGTAGTTTATTAGATTATATTGTTTAGCTTGCTAAAATTTCCATCTTTTATCTTTTATAGCCTACAGTTGCTGCAATAGAAGCCGGGAAAGATATTGCTTTAGCCAATAAAGAGACGTTGATCGCTGGTGGTCCCTTTGTCCTTCCTCTTGCACACAAGCATAAAGTAAAAATCCTTCCAGCAGATTCTGAACATTCCGCCATTTTTCAGGTATTGCTGAATAATATTATCTGAAAATTGTTCATTGCTCCAAGTTTTTTTTGTCAATCATGTTTCCTTGTTGGTAGTTGAAACAACTCGCCTGTCATTTTATCCCCCAAGTCATTCTTGGTAATTACAGAAAAATCTCATAGAATCTTTTGTTTCTTCAGTGAATTCAGGGATTGCCAGAGGGTGCACTTGGGCGTATTATTTTGACTGCATCTGGTGGGGCTTTCAGGTGTGGGATCATAATTTATGTTAGAATGGTAAACCTTGTAATGTGGGATGACTAGGCCACATTGAACAATTTTCTCACACAGGGATTTGCCTGTTGATAAGTTGAAAGACGTTAAAGTAGCTGATGCTTTGAAACATCCTAACTGGAATATGGGGAAAAGATCACGGTGGACTCTGCTACCCTTTTCAACAAGGTTTTTATCAAATATCTCATTCGAAATTATAGGCAGCAAATTTTCAACAAAGTTTATTAGCTTTAAAATGTTACCCTCGTCAAAATTACTAGCATTAAATGCTTTCTCTATTTGACAGGGTCTAGAAGTTATTGAACCTCTTTGGGGCTGAGTATGATGACATAGAGATAGTAATTCACCCGCAATCTATTATTCACTCAATGGTTGAAACACAGGTTTTGCTTTTAACTTTATCATGTTGGTTACTGCTTGGTGATCCCGTAGATGTCACATTCACTTTTTAATTTGTCTTACAGCCGTTCCTTTGAATGCAGAGTTGGATAATACAAATTGAAATTCATTTCTATTTCTCTAAATTATTTTCAGGATTCATCGGTGCTGGCTCAGTTGGGATGGCCAGATATGCGCTTGCCAATCCTCTACACTCTGTCATGGCCTGAAAGAATTTACTGCTCTGAAATAACTTGGCCTCGCCTTGATCTTTGCAAGTAACTAGCATCTCCCCATTCAAATTTTACTTTAGTACTTAACATTTAAAAATTTGATAGTGTTTCATTCAGTTTACAATAATTACAATTACCCCGTCCCACAATAGTTGGTCTTAAGTTTTATTTACATCATGTTGCATTTGAAACTTTTTTGGTGATTGAAAAGTAAAATTTATTGAAAACTGAACGGACACTGCAGTCATTCCATTGAGTTAAATTGGTTGATGGATGATACAGGCTTGGTTCACTAACTTTTAAGGCTCCTGACAATGTGAAATACCCCTCCATGAGTCTTGCCTATGCTGCTGGAAGGGCTGGAGGCACCATGACAGGAGTTCTTAGTGCAGCTAATGAGAAAGCTGTAGAGCTGTTCATCAATGAAAAGTAAGTATTTTGTAAGATGAGTCCAGCTTGATTGTGGTTGATTGAAAGTTTATTGATGGCCCTTTCCTAACTTTGGTATCAAACATTGGAAATGAGGATATAGTGATGATTGTTGAGAGGTTTAAATTGGTATCGCCTCTATTCAGGATAAGCTATTTGGATATATTCAAGGTGGTGGAGCTAACTTGTGAGAAGCAACAGGAAGATTTAGTTGCCACTCCTTCCCTTGAGGAAATTGTACATTATGACTCATGGGCACGAGACTATACCGCTGCTTTGCAATGCTCTTCATCCGGTCTAAGTCCTGTCCCTGCATGATTCATCAACCAGTTTGCAACGATTTTTGGAGTATTTATTGGCCTACAACTGTGTCATATATAATAATAATATGAAGATCATTCCCCTGTATAAATGTACATTGTCCATGCCATTAGAATGATTGTTTAAGCTTTATATAACGAAAAGTGGGGAAGATTATAGTGATGAAGATTTTGCTTTTTGCGATGCAAAAACTTATCTCTGTTCTTTACTTCTTGCTGCTCCTTCAGGGTCTAATGGAGAAATGCTTTTTCAGATTTGAATACTTGATCCTTGAATTTATATATTTAAAAAACTATATTGTTTCATCAAACATATAGTTTTATTAATATTTAGTGCAAGTTTAATGAGAGGCTAAATAAACCATAATTTTCGTGAATAATTTTATATCTTATACGCATTTTGATTTCTAAATTTTTTATTTTAAATGAACAAAAGCAAGTGAAATGAGTTTTTCTTTTTTTAACTTTTTTATTAATGAAAAGATAATAATTTAAAAATCAAATAATTCAATATAAAATTTAACATTATATATTTATTAATTATACAAATTCATTTTAACAAGAAAAGAACTTTCAACAAAATCAAATTTCTTATAAATGACAAATCCAAATGTTTGAGTAAAATTAAAATCCTTATAAATAATAAAAAAAGTTTAAAATAGGACAATTGCTAAATGCTAATATAATGAACATTAAATGTTTCTCTAACTCCAACCTTGTTCTTTTATATATATAAAGTTTGGACACGGCATCGTCAGGCTTGGTTCATCCTCTTATTGATAAACTATGCAATCGATGTCCAAACTCTTCATTCTGTTGATTAGTGTACAGTCTGGTGATACATTGAACAACGTTTGTGATGTGTGCAGTGCAGCCCTACTAAACATTATTCCATATTCTTTCTCGAATCATACAAACAGTAACACAGTCTTGAAGAATTGAGCGCAGTTGTGTCAAGCTTAGCTCAGGTGCCTGCTAATCACTCACTACACACTAACCACTGACTGCCCTATTCAACAAAATCACAAACTTAGATGGAGAAATGTAAACAATATCATATAGATATAAATATAGGCTAATGCGGACAGCTTTCCGTTGCTCTGTCTCCATTCTCCATGTTAGTGTACAAGATTTTAACTCACAGGTTCATATCTGCAAACACAATCGTAAATCTCTCCCTTGATCAATTTTTCTGCCAACCTCTGATTCTTCACCATTGCAAGCTGCAAACAAGGTATTTTGTGTTATATAAAGAGTCGATTGAAATTGAAACCTCTGAGCCTAAGACATCTTCTCAAGCCTCAAACTTGCAGGTTAGAATCAAATAAACATCTTTTTCATGTTTTCTGCCCTAGTTCATGTGATTTTTAAAGCCTTTGGTGAAGATTATAGTTTAAAGAACCCTAAGATAACAAATAAGTGTTGGGTATGATGATAAAGGCACATTACACTTCCAAGGGGAAGACTCGGGTTAGAGCTTTAGAGACAGCATTGTTGGAAGGGGCAGCCATAAACCCCAAAAGGATTAATCTCTATAAAGACCGTAAAATAGACATGGAGGATGCCTTGCTTCCAAAGAAAACCTAAGATAAAAAAGAGGCTGATACAATGATTGTTCCAGCAACTATAATGAGGCCTCATTTAATTGCCTCCTGCTTTACATTTTAAGATGCATACGATATCATATAAAACCATACCTTCAGGGCTTCACATTTAAACCGAGCATTAAAGTTGGTGTGAAGAGCTCTACCCATTCCTTCTAAGATAATCTGCAGCAAAATGCATGGTTTCTCTTATTTCATCTAGCATTTCTTATTCTCTGGACACAAGTAAGAACGGGATGTAAATGTTTGCTCTACCGATCACAGAACAATAACAACATACCAAATCAGCATGTTTGGCTGCTGAAGCTAGCTCCGAGCTGACCTGCCTCAAATCGATGCATGGGCTCCCACATCCATTCTCAACAACCATCAAAGGAACCGAAGAACAATTTTCTTTAGAGCCATCTAAAGTGTTAGTCATTGCATCCACTAGGAGACCTCCAGCTTCAGCAGCTCTGCGAAGGATGTCACAATGCTGTGGACTAGAAGAGTCAGCTTAAGTTGTCCAGCGCATGATGGTAAATAAGTACTACAAAAACAAAGCTACATTAGCAAAGGCAAACCTTTGCAGCCTCAGCAACAATGTCAGGAAGCTCCATAGCAGTTACATCATTCAGTGCAGGGAGAGAATTTGCAACCAAAACAACCTGCAGAAACATCTCATTATAGGTTATTCTAAAATGTACATGGCAGAGGATCTTCAGTCTCAATAGTGAGATTGCTATTAAAGTTCCAAAGTTATGGCATTTGTATAGCACAATCATCATCTACAGAAGAATAATTGTACTAGGTAATTAAAACATCAACTGAAAGAATACTCACATATATTTCAAACATGCAATTGAGGGTTCCGATATGTAAAGGCATCACTACTCAAGCTACTCTTATTGTAAAAGTAATTATTATTCAGTGGCAGATCATTCGCAGCACAATAAAATGACAAACTTACTTCTGTTCCACATCGGAGAAGTTCTCTTGCTAGTGGAACCATGCCCAGGACAACATCAGCACCTGAGTTGTCCACAAAGAGTAAAGCTCTCTTATGGGGCCGAGGTTTCTTCCCTTCTGACCCTAACATTCTTTCCCTAAAGAGATCAAAGTCATCCACCTGTAGTACAGAAAAGACGGAATTTCCTTTTTTTTCACTGAATTTCTAACAAACACTCAATAAAGAATAATACACTGCAAATCAAGATACCATAAAGATCATTTTTTCTCCACTTACACGCCATGGTCTTTGCATTTTGTTCCGACTCATTCTATAAATATCAATAATTGTTCCTTTATGATAGAGATCAACACAGGCTCGGGATCCCCAATCGAATATGTTTGCAGCTAGAACACCTTCAATTAAGGTAAGCAACCTTGCCTCCTGCAAAGTGAGGAAAATGTTGAAAGGTTGGAAAAATAGTGGCAAAAACAGGGCAGTAGAACTGGTAATGTGCGCTGTAACCGAAACTGAAAACCAGGGTTGGAACGTAATCAAATGATCACATATTTTCACACCTAAATCTTTTACCTGATAAAGCAATTTTCATACCTAAAACAACATATTTCAGTAAGAATGAACAAATGCAAGCAAGGCTAACATGCAGAATCTGACAGTAATTTTGGTAACTGGCAAGCTCCCCAAGGAGGAAACAAAAATATCACCATACCTCATCCATACGATCAAGCTCCATCAATAGATCAGGTAAAACAGCAAGAGATACCTCATTTTCCCTGTCATGATTGGAGAAACAGCGATAAATGACTTAAATGAGGTCCAAAGACAATGCCATCAGTGTGCATCAACTTGGTAAAATGTGTCATGAAACTGTAAATGTTGCCTGTGCTATATGAATTGTCACGCAGGCAGGTATTTTAACAAATCTTCCAGCTAATTTCCTTTTCACGTACCATGCATATAAATGCTTGAAGTTTAATAGAAATGGGGCAGATTTTAGCTCTGGTCAAGGGAGGCCATAGGCACCCCAAATGTTGTCAAAGTTGTCAGTGTACTAGAAGGCTTATATAGATTTACCCACCCCCACCGCTTCTATTGTTTAATCTAATATGCCTCCCCGCCCCAATATCCTTTTCTCAATAGCAAATAAGAGTAAATGTTACTTTTTTTATTTTAAGAAACAAGTACAGTGCAATAAATGGAAAAATGAAGGAAACTGTCCATCTAATTTAAGATTGTCGTTTGCCAAGGAAGTTATCTTTAGCTTTCCCACTGGGCTTTGAAAACATAAAGTATTTTAACCACAGTAGTGTTTCCTTTTCCAAAGCAATTACTCAATAAACCAGTTTTTGAGGAAAAATATGCCAATTTCCCATTTTACTGGAGGAACATGCAGCTGCTGTGACTAAACTTCTATTAAAGTGAAAATTATCTTCCCAATGAATTTTAAATATTTTATTTAAAAGAATAGTAGAGATATATTTAAGTTCTTAAGATCAGGCCCGATGCATATATATTTCTACTCTGCTCTTTATACATACATATATATATATATATATATTTGAAATTGCAACCATATACACAAAGGTTGAGAGCAAAAGAATTAATGCATTGAGAGCAAAATGTTGAAAACCTATTCCAATCAAGGGATACTATACATAATTAATACAGCCAGCCAAATGCTTTTAAATAAAAACCCAACACCATCATGCAAGGATTTACTACGACTAGTTTGTACAATAATGTATTGATGCAAGGTAGCAATAAGAAAGCAAGCACGCAAAGTGTAGGCACAGACATAGGAAAGGACTTCTAAATTTATAAATAATACAAAAAAATAAATAAATAGAAGAGTTCAGAACTTGGTTGGCACACAGGTTACCTCTGTTTGATGCTTCTATAAGCATCAAGAAATTGAAACTCCCTCAAGCATTCTTCCCTTAGTTCCAAAAGATTGGCCAATCCTAACTTCCCATAAGCAGCTGGTTCCTCCATCAACCTAATCAGGAGGATGTAAGTGCATAAATATCTAAAAGTAAAACTTCAATTTATTCCAACAGAATTCAGAAAAAAGAATAAACTGTATCACAAGCTTTTTGTTTAAAAGAAAGAAAAAAAAAACATAAATCCCCAAGTAAAAACATCTAGGAAGCAATTATTGTAATAACTACTGTTTACATTTTGCACACAAAATGATTAAAGATCATTTACTTTAGTAACAAAAACAAACTCCCACTCTCTGTCGGTGGCTAAATGCTTTATACCCTTCCATTATATGCTCTATTTAAGACCTCATCCTGAGAAAAACATCATTCACCTTTGATGAAAATTTCTAAGCAGAGTGAGCTAAGTATGATATTCAGTTGTAGTCTTCCCCCAGTATCTCATGTTTTTTACTAATCCTCGCAGATAAGCTACAATTACAATAATTTGCTGTCTATATGGTTAGAATAGATTTTGCCAGTTAATAATATTAATAATAAATAATATACTATCGTTAGGTATAAGTCACCTTGCCAGGTGAGCAGAGAAAGCACGAGCAAAAGCATCACCTCTTCTTTTAGCATCATCAGTTCCACCCTCACTTGCCACTGCCTAGCATATTTGACAAGCTCACAGATTACAAAGTAGTTGTAGGAGTAATTTAACTATAAATTATTTCCACTAATTGATAAGAATTTAATTTTCTTTGGACTTTATGTCTATTTTAATATGGCCAATGAACACAAGGAGAATTCCTTTCTCTCTCTTCTTCGGGAAAGGGGGATGTTCTTTCATCTGATCCAAAAAAACAAAGAACTGGATAAATGTACTTTAAGCATTTTATAAAGCTCTGTTACCCTTTAGAAAATAGAGCCAGGCATCAAAAGGTATGTCAAGGGAATGCTCAATTTGTTATATTCAATTTTGATTGCTATTGTGAAATTCCATCAGCTATCAGCAGCATTGAAACTGTAAAAATTCCACCAGGAATGGCTCACTTCTTAGAAAACAATTAATATATCTTCATGATTTAGGTACTCAATAATTATCCATGATCTTCTAAAGAGAGAGTGTCCTAGGGGCCTGACAGGGTTTATATTCCACATTACTCGAACTCAGGTATGAATGTCAAGAACAAATATGTGTTTGACAGGGGAATGTTCATTCCTTTATAAGTTTTTCCATATATTTGAGGGGTCCTTGGAGGGTTATATCTCCTATATTGTCCAGATACATCAGATACAGGTAATGCAAGAAAAATGAAAAATTCGGAGCAATACAGTTTTTATTTACCTTATCAACAAGGTCTGGCAAGTGCTCTGAAAGCACAGTGAACCAATACCTGAGGGAATAAGTATATCCAAAATAAAATGAGAAATCCATGTTTGTGGATCAGTATAATGGAAAGTAAGAAGTTATTAGATCTATTTTTCAAAGCAGTCTTAGGAAGTCTCGAATAAGTAGAAAGTAGCATATTTCAACTGCATACTTACTCAAGCTCGCAGTGATCTGAGAGATCAATGGTATTGGGCTCATACCTGTTTGAATGTAATTCAAGATAATAAATTAAAATATTGCATGGACAGATAAAAACTAACCACCAAAAAATTCTGTATAATTATAGTAGTTTTATAAAAGGTTCTTGCAGATCCTAGCATGCCAAATTACAAAGACAAAAGAGTAACATCCAACTTCGTTTCCAAAAAAAATCATTTTACCTCTGTGAGTAAATAGTAGCTGGGTCAAAATAAACATATTATATGAGAGAAAGAGAGAGAATCTCCACTTAGGAGCACAGCTTGCTTAGTTTACATCACTTAATATATTTCTATGCCATATTTAATTTTCAATCCAAGCCTCAAATTCCATTCTTTCGATTTGTAGATCATGAGTACAAATTTCAAATTAATTAAAAATTGCATAGCTATTTTTTGTTCCTAGTGCTAAATACATGCAGTGGATAGATATCAAATTGACTAGAAAACTTATGTGCATGATAAGCGTTAAGATATTGTTAAATCCAAACAACTGCTTTCTTAAAATATTATATATATATATATATATTGTAAAATTTATAAATGCTACAAAGATACACAAGTTCTTTTACGTACATTTTAGGGTTGGCTAATAATGGGAACACCTCCAAAGTGGGTACAAGATGGAGAACACCAACATTTAAAGCACTTGCATCAGAGCGCAGAGTACCACCTTTGGAAGAGGGAACTTCAAATCCCCCAAGTCCAGTGGTTCCAGGTGGAGCCATTGGTACTGGTGCAGTAATCTCAGTCCCCTTCAACACAAACTTTTCCATCCAAGAAATCTGCAGTTGAACCCACACAAACTGGGGTGTGAGGTCTAGTAGGAGAACTAAAGCTAAAAAGGAATTCAAAAGAGGAATTAGCTTTCAAGTTCTTAGACAAGAAACATAAGGGGAAAAAAATAAAACTCGGATTAAATAACATTAGCTCTCATGTTGAAATGAACGATTGAAAGCTTAACCTCATCTATTTTCTCTCCTTGATTTGGCAACAAGAATGCGAGGACTTAACTCTTGTTAAACCATCAAAATATTCTAATCCCTCTTTGGTCAAGTTTGCCTATAACAATCCAGTTTTATGGGATATATTCCTACACAGGTGCTTTAGGAATCAAGTCTTTATGATGCCCTAGAAAAACAAAGGTTTATGCTAAGATTCTAGGGAACCACCATAGAATTTTCAACTTTTAGTTGTCTTTTTTTTTTTTTTTTGTAATGCTAGGCATAAAGTGCAGGTTCTAAGAATCTGGATGAGCATAGTATAGCTCTTGAAAGCTAAAATGGAATATGTTCTTTGAGTGTTAAAAAGTATTCCTCACTCGAAAGCTACTCCAAACCTCTATCACTACATAGTATAGCCCCAAATTATTTGTCTACAACACAAAAATTGCAAATCATTTACTTTAATTCAAAATCTTCCATTTATTTATTGTAAATTATTAACTTGGAAAAGAAATAAAGAATTATTAAGAATAAAAGAAAGTAAAAGGGTACTAAAGTCAATGAATTGATTGCTACATCTAAAACTTTGTTCCATCGTACATGGATAAAAGTTTTTTGTTTTCATCCTTTTAAAGCAATACAGAGTCAAAAACCACGTGAGAAAGTGCATGGAGCAGTAATTCTGCAATTCATTGTTTTGCAGGATTGATAATTTTGGCTGTTTCAAGAAACAGGTTCTGCAGAACCTTTGTATTTGAAATACTGGAGAAGCTCAAAATTTCTCATACTGATAGATAACAGAGTAAACAGGGTAGATAAGACGACCCAGGTACTAAAAAGAAAGAAAATTGACGTAGAACATTAGTGCTATTGTTTTTTAATGTTATGAATGGTTAAAAGTTCATGTTTGCAAGTACTAAATTATGATTTGTCGATATACAATTCTCTATTTTATATTTCCTATTGGAATATTTTTAAAAAGCCCCGTGTTAAGCTGAAAGCAATTTATATCCAAGATTAACTCCTGGTACTAGATTTGTAATCAACTCTGCATGGCCCATAGAAAAGCCTAAACCTTGAAGATTTTAGAAAGTAGATATGTAGAATAGTTCCAAAATCACAGAAGGCGAGGTTGAGGCAAACTCAAATCCAACCCATTTACAGGCAACAACCCAACTCACACTCATTGGTATCTACGGCTTTGATGGTGGTCAGGTCAGATATGACAAAGTCTAACAATACTTGCCTTTTCATTCAAGTTACCAAGTGGTGGTCCATGTATCTTTCCTCCTGTGTATGGTGCGCCCATTGGAAACCTTTCAACTAACTGATGCACCATCAAGTCATCAAGGCCAAGCTTCTCATAACTCATAAATGCACCTAAGGCTCCCAAAAACCCTTCATGTCGCAAGAACATAGCTTGTGCCTCTCCCTGTGACCTTAGACCAAGGATGCAACATTTGATCATCTGAAGGGTACAGTAACTACTCATCAACATGTACAAACAAGGATAAACTTTCAACACTTACCAGAAATGAACAGCAAAAGAGATTGTATCCATAGTATATGCATGACCCCTAATGAAAAATCCTCCGAAAAAAATTCGCTTAAGCCCAAACCGAAGTGCATTTAAGTATGATATCTACATAGCAGAACTACTCAAATCAGAATCAGGACAACTAACAAACTAAGGAGCACTATAACTAATCTGTTAGGTTATATAGAAACATGTATAACAAATTTACAACATAAGCTAGTTACAAGATAATATACAAGTAAATAAAAATGTTTCCTCCTAGAGGTTTAAGAATTTTCTATATGTCAAGCAAATGAACTGTTCTTCACAATATAATTCCTCACCCTTCTCAAGAATATAAAGAAAATGGCAAGTATTGCCATCTTAGGAAGGATGATCCTTGAAGACAATTCAAGCAAGACTTTCAGCCTAATTCCGATCATAAATTCCTTCGAAAAGAAAACAACAATATATTTCAAATAAACATACTTTACATGATACTTTTTATTTTGAAATTGACCTGCCCAATATTATATGAAATCATTCGCAAGAGAGACAAGGAAATATCTTCAGGTCTGTGATCTTCAAGCTCCTTTTTGTCAGAAATAGCCTTGCCAAAACTTGAAGCTATGGTTGAAGCAGAGAGACCAATCTGCCATGATTTAAGTTAGAGGGAGCTAACAGTGGAGAAAAAAAATTTAATCATACAATTGATACATCTTAGAGTTCCCCAAGCCTGTTAAATGTTCAGGTAATAGAAAGAAAAGATGATAAGATATACCTTAGAATAATCCATACCACCATAAATGTCTCCAACAAGCATGTCTATGGTTCTGTTGTCTCCCCTTTGACTCAGTTCTAGCAGTTCATCAAAGCTGAAAAGGAGATGAATTTAGAGGAAGGTCTGGATAATATAATACAGAAGATGTAGCATGTTAGGATCACACAAAAAGGAAAAAAGGAGACTAAAAACAACCTGTTGCACTTCGTTAGTAGCCTTCCCAATCCCCAATAGGTACCACCTCCAACATTTGTTCCGCTAACACGCTGAAATTTTCCATCCCCATCAACCTGAACCAAACCAGTGTGTAGATTGTTTTAGACCATAATGAATCTCATATCCCAAGCAGCTTGAAAAAGAGGTAAAAGAAAAACTAAAAAAAAAATTACCTTTATCATACTAACACCCGATCCAACATTAACAAGAAGATAGGGGAACAGATCATTGTGGTCAATCTGAACAAACTCTTTGTGACCCTCCATGTGTGTGAAAGCTTCATGACGAATAGCCTGTTCAGAATAAATACCAAATTAACATTTGAGTGATATGCTGTAAACTATTGGAGCATGCATAAATTTTGTAAAAGAATATGAATACTTCCAAAAATCAATTCTAGAAACAATTGGTTACACAAATGCATGTTTAGATTTTAGATTATGCATAAGGGAAAGTTCCTCCTTAGCCAGGATAGGCCTCCTCAAGCATTCATGAGATTATGTATTAGAAATAATCATCAATTGTACACATTTAAGAATTATTACCACAAATGACCACATTCGACTTTCCCAAATGTGCTTATAAGATGATCTATCTCACTACTGTTATATATAATAGTCTCCTGAAAGTAAACTTAACCAGATCAAGAATATACTACCATCATCCATTTTTCTGCTTAAACAACTGGCATTTGGTAATTCTGTGTTCAATGTTCATCTATATGAACATTGAAGACTGCTAGACAAGACCATTGAATAACTAGTACAATTTTGTAAGTTATTGAAGAAGATAGAGAACCTTCATTCTAGCATTCAACTCCAAACCTCCAGATTTAGACATAACAAACAATTATGTGTATGTACTAGTTTATAAAAGATGCAAATGAGATTATGACGAAGAATTGACCTTTAGTAAGAAATTTGCTCCTGCCACAAGACAATCCATTTCATCTTCTTTGTCGATACTGACCCCAAGCCTTTCTTTAAAGAGGTCGGCAAACTTGTATGCCCCACCCCCTGTGGCCTTCTCACAAACTCAACTTGTTAGAAGAAGTATGCATTTAAAAAGGTATGAATGTGAACTGTGAAGCAATCTATTAACAGTTTAAACCTCAGCTAAACAACTCTTCTACCTATAAAGAACATTTACTATACCATTGCAATTATTACTCAAGCAATTTATTAACATTTTAAACCTCAGTTAAACAAGTCTTCTACAGACAAAAAAACATTTTATTTTTATCATTGCAACTATTACCCAAGAACAAGGCCTTAATATTCTCAAATTAATGAAATATTTCCATATTCTTCTAATGAAACCCCAGGAGAATATTTCATAATGTACCAGCTTAAGTAAAAGAAACAAGACTGCTAAATATTGGGGAAATGAATAGTCAAGAACTTCTTCTAGGTCATCTAATGACCAAGGTAAACACAGAATCTATGAGATGATAAGTTCGTATGATCAGTAAAAGAACAGACTGTAGCAGAAATGAGACTGCAGCATATACACCGACAGTAGTCATATATTCTTGTGTCTGAAATAGAAAAAAAATTGCTTAGAATAGCCAGTAACTCAAATTACCATTTTGTACAAATATTTAAGGATTTTGAAAACAATGCTTTCGTACAGGATCTTCTCACCAATGTAACATAAAATTGGTCCAACTTGTATGAAAATAGAACATAAAAAATGCTGAAGCCACTAAACACAAAGTTACCTTGATAACTGCATTTTCTTTGTTTGGGGCCTCAGAATTCCAGTAATGAGAATCAATTCCTATTTAGAAGAAAGAAGGAAAAGAACCAAAATAATCAAAAAGGTTAAATGTAATTGCTGAACATAATATGTTAATGCAGGTCAACAAAGCCATGAATATGACGCAACCAGCATGTGAATCTCCATTTATAAGGAAAGAAGATGGATCGAGGAAAAATGAAAAGGGAAAGAAATAAGAATGTTTACTGCCATTGTGGAGCTGCTTGGAAGAAATAAAATCCAAACACTCATTAAACTTGCTTGTCTCAAACTTCACAAAGTGAAGCCTCCCACCAAGAATAGGATAGCTTCTCCTGCTACCATTTGAAATTTCCTTGACAGTTTTCTTCCCCTTATCATCAATTGATTGACCTTCATGTCTTGAAAAATACACCAACTTAATAAGAGAGCCTGAAAAATAAGATTTTGAAGTTTTCAATGCTCTAGAAGAGGCAGAAAAATAATTTCCTTATAGGTTTGAACTATGATTAAAGAGCCATTGTCAACATGCATAGAGGAGAAAAAGAACAGAACCGACATGCACAGCAGGGGTGGGGAAAGGTGGAAGCCATTACAGTAAGGAATCTCATTTTACTAAAGAAACAATAAAAGCTTATGAAGTCGCGTCAGCTCTTCTGAAATAAGTTAAAATACTGAAATAAAACGCAACTTACAAGTACTCCTCAAAGAAACAGAATATATATCCATATCAGGTACAAAGTTGTGCCGTAAAATAACTTTAGAACCTAAGTTAGACTTTGAAATAGTTCCTTCAGAGTTCAGATATAGTAGTATCGAATATCAATTTTCTCCCATCATTAGTTCCACAGTAATTCATGCTAGATTATTGTAGAACTTCCATATAAGGGGGAGAGAAAAGGAGGAGAAGAAAACTCAGGTTTTCTCAAAGACTGAAAGAAAATAGCCAACAGTTTAAACAAAAAGCAACTCAGAATGCAAAAACCTTTGAGAACTAGACCAAGAGAATGAACCACAAGGACTAGTAGGAAAAAGAGAAGGTTGAATTAGAAATTATGATACCTCCAATATCAAGAGCAAAATGAGAAATATCATCAGATTGATTAGGCAACAAAATGGCAGGATCCCTTTCCTCAGAATTGCCTTGGATTGCAGCTTTGCTAAGGTCAAGTTGAGGCCTTGAACCTGACCTGTGAAGCGAATTGCTAGTAGGAGGAGCCATATCTCTCTCACCTCCCTGATTATTTTTATTGTTATTACTATTTTCCTCTCCTTTCACCACCAACCCTGCCTTGTCTATAACCTCCTTGTTTTTATTATTGTTAATAATATTATTTTGAAGTTCCTCAAACTTATCGTCAATTTCCAGAACTGGGTGTCCAGTTAGACCAGCCATTAATCCCCACAATATTCTCACCACCCTAACTGCTTTTGGGGGCTGAGCCTTTTTGGTCACTTATCCTGTACTCAATTGACCAAATTTATTATGTTAAAGAAAAAAAGAATACAATTATGTATGATAATTAAGCAACGTATCAGTCAAGGACTTGGGGATTAAAAACGAAATACTCAAACAAATAAGAATATAATTAAATCTACCAACAAAAAATATATATAATTAAATCATTATCCCAATCAGTAAGGCAAAATATGAAATGGGGTCGTTGAATTTCAATTGATAAAAGCTGAGAAAAGTGGGCTGCTTTGAGAATTGACCATACGATTAATCGAGACCCAAATTATATATATATATATATAAAGAAAATATTTAGTGTAAATTAATGCGGGAAAACTCCAACAAGAAAGGCAGCCAACATTGAATGATCCAGATAAACCTAAAAAAGAAATAAAAACAAAATAAAAATCAAAGTTGAACACCAGATACTGATGAAAAAGTCAAAAGAATGAGACATGGAGTAGGTGGGAAGATGAAATCCAATCCAGAAACCCGAAACGTAAGACGAAAAAGCAAACAATAATAATAAAACTTACTAGCAATAAAACAAAAATTGAAAAAAGAGGGCAAGAAAAATGGCCGACCTTTGAGTTGATGATTTGTGAAGGCAAAACAGAGCAGCGGGTCCTGGTATTATGGGACACACGATTTGCGGTTCCAGAAAACCTTAACCCCATCGATGTTCTTTGCACACTGATATAGTGAAGCTCAATTCACTCCCACCCGCAATGAATGCACGTGATTTTCACCTCCTGTCTTTCCACTCGTCCAAACTAGTAGGAATCTTTAATTTTTTGGCGGCTTTTAATATTAGTCCTATCTTAAAAATAGGCGGATTTATACTCCGACATTAAACACTTGAATTTAGCCTGCATCACCAGGTTGAGACATTGCAATTTTTAAGGTTTTTGGTTCAAGTTTTTTTTATATTTTTAGTTAAAATTAATCCAAGCTCTCACCAAAAGATTATTGGTAATTAATCAAAATGGATATATTTACTTTATTGGTAATTAATTCAATCTAAAATATATATTTTTAGTTTTTCTTTACATTTTTAATTAATCAAATGGATATATTTACTTGAGTTACTTTATTAGTAATTTTTTTAGTCTATGTTCATATATAATCCTTGAAAATTAAAAAGATATTGGTAATTTAAATATTAAGATCTTTTTGCCATTAGATATTAGGGTAATCGGTACTGTAAGTCACTTTAAAATAACGTCTTTTTTATTTTCGTGACTCTAATTTTTTTTATCAATTTAATCATTTTAATTGAGATAATTATTCGAATCGATCATTGTCATTAAAATTTTTGTTAATCCACTAACGAATTAACTTTCATTTTTTTTACTTTTAACTAAAGCTAAATATCTCTATCTAATTAATCTGAAACTTTTTTTTTTTTTTTGTTATTTGAAACAAAAGAAGTTTGGACTCTTTTAAAACAATCCAACCTCAATAAATGAGGCCATTACTACTCCTATTAATATTACACGTGCAGGAAAAAATTAAAACACTAAAACTTTAATTTTTTTTCTTTAATATTTTAACTCCAAATTAGCAGATCTAATATCTAAATACATTTATAGATTAAAAATATCCGAATCAACTCATCAAATTAAACAAATAATTTAGCTTAAAATTTTAATTTTATTAAAATATAATCCTACAATCATTTTAACTTTGCCCTTAGTTAATCCCTAAACAAAATTTGTAGCTTCAAGTGATTATGGTTTTGAGCTTTAAATTAAAATGCAGGTTAGATTTTGTTTCTGAGCTATTTGGGATTTGGCCCAATAAGAAGGAGCCCGCATTTGTTTTATCTTATCATTTTTTGTTATTCTATCTTCCGAACCACTTTCCTCAATTGAAAATAAAAATGCAAATCAAATCATGTGAAGAAGTTGAACATCAATTTCAGAATCAACCATTCAACAACTGGAACTCTAAATATACATTACTTGTCATTTCTTCTTTTATTTTTTTCATTTATTCACTGTTGATGGTAATATAAATATCTTTTAAAGAGATAAACGATTAATTATGTAATATGTTCTATCACCATGAACTAAAATTCAATCTCCTCTGATCTTATAACTAATGGAGATTTACATTTTTTTTAATATTAAAATAAGGTTGGGGTGTTCACTATAATTTTTACTAAAATTATTTTATATTGGTTTTCCATTGAATTTTTCAGTAATATTTATTATATATTCCCAAACAAGCTTTGAAGTTTTCAAACAAAGTTTCCAGTTTTGATTGTAGAATCTATAATGTTTTCAACTCTAAATTATATGTCTCATCCGATTAAAATTTCTTAGATTAAATATGGGATAAATATTAAAATTATACATAAATTTTGGCATAATTTACAATGTTAAACATGAATTTTGATCTTGTGCAATGTTAAACATAAATATTTACTTATTGTATATACAAGTAATTATATTTATGAAATATATTTTTTTAAATGTATTTTTCATATATGGTTTATAGAGACTAATATTTTTAAGTTTATATTTTTGAAAGGATGTTTTTCGATATTTTTAAATTTATATTTGTAAGGTTTTCTAAGAGTAGGATAATTCTATTACAGGAGAAAAACAATACAAGGAAAAAAGTAAAACATGATATAAATATATAGTAAATAAATAACCTATTAAAAGCTATATAGATATGTACGAAGACACAAGAAAATAATTACTTATTAAAATTGAAATAATCTTTAATTTACACTTGTTCTAATAGTTATTCAAAGGAAGAATATGAACTTTTGATAGGTATATCCCATTAACCTCTAATTCAAGATAAGTCACTAAGAGCTAGTTTAACAATACTTTTTAAAAGTGCTTTTGAGAAAATATTTTTTATGCTAAAAATATTTTTAAAAACTTAAAAGTATTTTATTTAATAATATTTTTATCTCAAAAATACTTTTAAAAAATAATGTTAAATAAAGCCTAAATATGTTATCCTCCATTTAGTTTTAGGTTCATGGAAATCTTCAAGTTGGATAGGCAGTGAAACTTGCTAACAAAAACCCACGTATCCCTGTCCCTATCCCTATCCCTATCCCTCCATTAGTATTTTTATATGCTTAACTATGTTTCTTGTATTGTTTTTTCATATATAAGATGAAGTACAAAAATGGATATTTGGTGACACAAATGATTGAAAGGAATTGCTTTCTCATCTCATTCAACTCTTCGTTTGCTTAACACGGGATCTAAAAAGTCGCCTCCTAAGACTTACGGCCTATCCATCCAGTTTGCATCCTCATAAAATTAATTATTTATTAGCCACCCCAATTTTTAATTATCAAGTAAATTTGATTCGATTAAAAAATCAAAAAAAATTTAATTTTAAATTAATCGAATTGAGTTATTTGAATTATTAGAGTCAACATGAATAAAAAATTTCGGATTTCGAGTTTGAATCGAGTTGAATTTTTTAGAATTTGAATAACATATTGGTATAAATATCTTTTTTGTCTCTGACAATTTTGAAAATGAGCAAATTGATCTCTCTTAACAAAAATTACAAAATAATCAAAATAATTTTAAAAAATTCAAAATATTTGTAAAAATTATAAAAATTATAAAATTTATATTTTTAAAAAAATTATAATTTTTTTAAAAAATCTAAAAATATATAAAAAAAATTAAAATTTTAAAAATTTTATAAAATAATAATTTTGGAATTTAAATGAGTGATTAATGATTCAAGTTATCATACTAAAATAATTTTTTCATTTTACTTTAAAATATGTGTTCTAACATGAAAATAGTTATATTATAACAATATTTTAATTTAACATTATTAATTTTTCTAATTTAACTCGAACAATTTCACTCAATTCGACCGAACACTCACCTTTAATTCAAGTTATCATAAATTCAAATAAAAAAAGACAAAACTATATCGTTTTGATAAATATTCACTTTTTCTAAAGTTAAAAGTCAAAACTATCAATTTAAAAGGTAAAATTACGTCATTGTGATAAATGTTTAAATTACTTTCCTTCCCAAATAGTCTCACTTTCCTTGTTTTCTTTTATTCAAAATTAATCTAAAAGCTTGTATTTCGTTTACTAGTTAAATAATCGGTACATATAAATGTAACATTGAATATAAATAATAAAATTCATCAACTCGACTTGACTCGATTTAAAAATAATTTAAATTAAATTTAATTATTAAAATAAGATTCATCAACTCGACTAATTCAAAATTTATTGATTCAATCAGCTCCACTCGATGAAATACAAACCCCTATTGCTGGGTTTGTTGACCCCTACCCTATTCATCACCCAATTCTGAGTTGAGCAAAAGTTTTGATAGATATGGTTTCCTTCCTTCATAAATGAAAACTTTGGAAAGTTGTATACTACTAGCCCAACCTAGCCTATTTCTGTTAGCTGTCAACCTCCTCCAATTTATAATTTATGGAACATCATTTTTGTAATTTTTTAAATGTTCGATTGATTCGTGACATCAACTAATATTATAAAATTGTTTGTTGGGAGAGGAAACAAATTCTAGAATAGTAAGAAAACAAAATTATAGAAGATTAGAGAAAAATAGTTGAAGCAATCAATAAAAAAGAAAATGAGTTGCATGGCCCCATTTTGATATATTTAGTAAATAGTTGATTTCATTAAAATATGGGATTAACGAAGTTATTCTAAATAGAAAGAAATGCGTAAAGTAGTGAAATGTCAATTATGGAAAGCAATCAATTTTATATTAGTATTAAAATCTGTTTAATATTGAGCAATATATTTACAATCAAAATAAAATTTTTGTTCCCGCAAAACCATTATTCTACCTATCTTTCATAAATTTTAAAATAATTCCTCTACAATCATATTTGTTTATGGTTGAATTTTTTTATATAATTTGGAGTTTTGAAGATTTATTTTAATATGTTACGAGGAATTGTTCATTTCTTGAAGTATTGTGATGGGTAGATGATTTTTATATTTAAATGATTGGTAATTTAATGAAACGGATTTTTGGGTTGTATTAATATTATGGATTATATTTAGTCCATCAATGAATATTATACCATTTGGAAAATGTATTTTAAAAATCGGATCGAATCAAGTCTATTTAATCTCTTGGATCGAAAATACTGGATCAAATTGAAACGTTGAAGACTTAACTATCAAAAATCCTTATTTACTTTGATAGTTATCATTATATTATATTCAACTGGTTTAGTTGTTGTTTAATAGGGAGTAATATAGGTCTTCATTGTGTAAATAAGTCTCAAACACTATATAATTAAAAGATTTGTATAGGTTATTTACTATTTTTTAGAGCACTTAATTTGTTCAAGTAAGGAGCATTAATTATGAGTGTGCATTTGATTATAAAATTTTTGTGTTATAGTTTTACAAACTAAGTTCATAATGGTGAATTTAGTGGTGAGAGTATCAATTTTCATACTACAAAAGTGAGGAGATTGTCACTAAGAGTGATAGATTTAGATTCACTTATTGTAAGTATTGAAGATAGTAAATATTTTTCACTGAACTAGACTCCGCAAATGTAAAAAAAATGGACTGTGTAAATAATCTTTCTCTCTCATATTTTATGGATTGTTTCGCAATGCTTAAAAAGTGTAAACTTTTCCTATCACTTCTTTCAGCATTTAGCAAAATTAATCCATTAAGTTAAGAGTTAAAAAAGTTTCAAAATTTAATTTACTTATCTAAGCTAAAACTAAGAACGGGTGTATAATTCTTAAAATGAATTTCGAAGAACGAATTTGAGCACTTCAATTTGCAATTTCAAATTTCAAAATTTTCATACATATATTAGCTTTTTTTCAACGTCATTATTATATATATTATTTCATGAAAAGTATAAATTTATTTATTTTTTTAAAAACTATTCAAATAAAACAACTATAAATGCTTTCATTTTTTAAAATATACCTTGTATATGTCTTTAGGTTGTGGTAATATATATTATCAATGCTGAATTTAATTATGATATATATAACGAAAGTCGTTTTGGTTTTATATTAACATAATTAATGTATAAAATTGTTCAAAATATTTTTAGTTATTGATAATAAATTTTTGAGCTCATAATAATATATTATGACATATATTTACAAAGTAATAAGCATATATAATTTGAAAGATCAAAATAAAAATACTCAAAGATTTTAACATATTGATAGATTCATGTATGCTTCCGCATCTATTTTTA
Source organism: Gossypioides kirkii (assembly GCA_005610355.1). NCBI lineage: Eukaryota > Viridiplantae > Streptophyta > Magnoliopsida > Malvales > Malvaceae > Gossypioides > Gossypioides kirkii. The sequence continues at coordinate 56,524 of CP032253.1, read as the reverse complement.
TTTTTACTAATCTAGCATGACATGTCATGGTTTGTTAAATATTATATTAAACACCCGGCCAGGAACCTAAAGGGACATGCTGTAGGCAAACTATGATCTGGGCAAAGGTTAATGAGTAACAGTCGATAATCTGACTTGATTCTCACTAAATGCGTTACCAAACAATTTGAGAAAGTCTGCACCCAGGTTGTATTACTTAGCTCAATCTAATCTTTCATATACTCCTCCTCTCTGCCAAGTAAATGTGGGTCCTCTCTGCCAAGAAGCTTTGGGTATATAATGGAGACATGGCAGATACATTGGGGCAACTCACCTCAAGGCTTAAAAACTAGAATAAAAACGAGTATGGCCACCTAGGGACTCGTAAACAAAAATGATTAAACTCCCTGAATTGGGCACAAAAGGAATTGGAAAAATCGAATTCCAAGGATCTGCTTAGAAAAGAAATGGACATTCGAGAAGAGCTTGAAGAAGTCCTCAACCATGAAGAGTTGCTTTGGAAGAAAAAAATCGAGGTGTGATTGGCTCAAATTAGGAGATAGAAACATTAAATTCTTCCAGAGCCATACCTTGTAGAGAAGAAAGGCTAATCGCATTCACGCACTGCGAAATAATAACGGAGATTGGTTGTACGAACCAGAGGACATCCAAATAGAAGCAGTTAGCTACTTCCAGAAACTTTATGGGGAGAAACCAAGGCTCGAAGGGGATTTACCCTCCAGTTGTTTTCCTTCATTGGAGCAAAGTGACAGAGTTTTTAGGAGCAGAGGTTTCAAACGAAGAAATTAAAACGACTCTCTTTGATATGGCTCCATTAAAAGCACAAGGTAGTGATACCTTCCTGTTAAAACTTGGATTCAATCTAGTATCAAACGATAATGCATTATGGGTACATGTATTAAAAGCAAAATATGGAAAGAAAGAGTTGATCCCCAAAAGCATTACAAGAGGAAGCTGCAAAGGTTTGGCCGTTGCTGAAAGAAAATCTTTGCTGGTCCATTGGGACAGGAGCAAACATTCGTTGTTTGGAAGATCCTTGGATTCCTGGAGTAGATCCACTAAACTCACATATCCCACCTTCGAAAAGGTTAATGATTGAATGTAAACTCCAAGATATGGTGACAAGTGAGGGAGCGTGGAACTTAGAGGCATTCAGGGAAAAGGTACTAGAAGAAATCGTTAGGAAAGTCACTACTTTATCACCCCCACACCCACTAGTCGGAACCAACAAAATCTTCTGAGCTCGAACCTCAAATAGGAGATTCTCGATCAAGAGTGCATACCAAATGATAAAAGAAGACACGTGAAATACACGGGATACTCGGTGGAAGAACATTTGGAAATTCCAAGGCCCTCATCGGGTTCGCTTCTTTTTGTGACTTGTTTGCAAGCAACGTTTACTTACAAATTTTGAAAGAAGACGTAGAGGGATTGGACAAAATTCAGCATGTCCTTTGTGCCAACATGATACAGAAGATATTCTGCACGTATTAGAAATTGTCCATTTGCTAAAGAGTTGTGGTTGAATCTCGTGCCTACCAAACTGCCAATCACAATTTGTTTTTTAAAAAACCTTTTGGATTGAGTTGAGTCAAATTTGGATATACATAAGTAGAATTCGATTTTTTTCAATTCCATGGGCATCTTTTTTTGGATTGATAGCATGGCAGACATGAAAAAATAAGAATCTATTTGTTTTTCAAAATATATCGTGGAGTTTAGGGAAACCAATAAGATCTTAATTTACTGGGCTAAACAATATAACATTACTCACAAATAGAAACCTTTTAAGAGTTTTTCAGATGTTTATGGTCATTCTTTAGGAGAATCAGTAGGAATATTTAGTACGTAAATTAGGCATATGTTTATTTAGATTAGTTTGTTTTTCACCAAAAAAAAATGTTATATTTGATTTTTTCCCATTTTACCAATTACAATAATACACGTTTGATTAAATTAGTTTTGTTATTATCATATAATAATTAATAAATAATAATATAATATATAGGGATTTTAGTTAATATTATTTTTGTTATTATGGACACCTATTATTATTTTACAACCATATACATCAAACTTGAAAGGGTTTTACAATCAGAAATTTTGCAAATTGCTTAACAATCTATAACTCTTATGTTTTTTTATTCATAATTAATCGCTTGATAACTTAATATTTTTCTTTCTTTGATTTTCGATTAATAATTAGAGATTAAGTTGATCAAATTACATATTTATTATGATATTTGCTATTATCGGTCCATAATTTGAATGGATTTAAATCGAATTCTACACGGTTCACATGTTGAACTCGCATGATGTTAAGTGTTCGCAGGAAGGATGTGAAACCTACCTAATATATCACATCAATGAACAATACACATATCATATAAATATACAATCTTGCCATCTAAAAAAGACAAAATAAAACATTGAACAATATTTGATTTATATAAAATCAATTTCGACTGTATCATTAAAATTAAAAATGATGTAAAATACTAGAAATTGGGCATAATTTTAGTTTCTAAAAACTGAAAAAATAATAAATACTCTATTGTTTTTCTCATACGAGGGTGCATGCCAACAAAAAGAAATTATCACATCTAATCCCAGAAATATTAGGCACAACCAAGCCCAATGAAAATGTATAGGTATTATATTTATTGAAAAAAAAGGCAAGGAATATTGTTGGAAGCGTTTCGGTACATCTTATTATTGAGTTTTAAGTTTACGAGATCAGCCGCCCGCTATGACGGAAATTCACCATTATATTTATTTTTGAAACAAAACCACCAATAATCCACAAAAATCTTGAATAGATTATAGATTTCGGAAACTGGCTATGTACTTTGAAAAGACAATTCATCCATTATATAGTTATTTAATTTGATCCAAAAGCTATTACCACCCTCTTCTTCACCAACTGTAAAAGTTGCGGTGATATTGATTGCTTTGCTATGAAGATTGGATCAGTCTCTTGTCTAAAGCAAGTGGGTAGACTCTAGCAATTTTTGGATGTCAAACTTTGCATACTGAATTTGTTATAAGCATTATTAGTAGATGGATGATTATTTGCAAGTTTATTTTTATTACACTTACCAAACAAATTTTAAATTCATTTGAGATATAATAATTTAACATAAATTGGGCAGGGCGTACATTGTCTAAAGAGAGACGAATATATGTTTTTATATATTGAAATGGGTATGTATAGCAATAAGAGAATAAATGCATGTCCATTGAGCTTCTTCAACTTTGAGTATAAAACAAGAGATTGGTTAGGTTGGCTTTCTGATAGGTATCACTTTCAGTGACCTTCAATTGTTAAATTTTGTTACTGAAATCTATTATAGATGAAATAAAAAATTCAATTATTCTAGTTTTAAAATGTTGATATCATACATCACACATGGAGGTAGGGGTGATATTATGGAAGCAACACCACCACATTAATTTAAAAGAGAAATCACGAAAGATGATTGGCAGCAAGGGTCAAGGCAGATTGCACGTACTACGAAATTGATTATCACCAAAAATGGTTGAAAATAGAATCACAGTGGTGTAATGAAATCAGAAAATATCCAAGGCCAAAATGCTTTTTCATTCATTCACCGTACACTAACAAGCCTAGCTCCTTTCACGCCAAAATCCTTCTACTGTCATACCAACAGTTTGCATTCAATTCCTAACTTTCCTCAACTCTACTACTACTTGTCTTCTTAGCTCCTCCTCCTCGTTATATATACGTCTTACTCCTCTAAGCTTTCTCACACCCACCTCATTCTACTCCTCTGCTTCCTTCTAAAACAAATCTCTTTTCTTTGTTTTGATAATGTAATCTTTGAGTAATGCCCATTTCCTCAAAGCTGATGGGTTTTCCATAATTTTCTTGTAGCTTGCTTCGCTCAGATTTCTGCCTGGTCATGTAATCTCTCAATTCTAACTACCTTTTTCTTATTTTGGCGGCATTTAGTTGATGCCAATCATGCTTTTTTCTTTCAACATTGAGGTAAAAACACCAACTCATCATGATTTGTTGAACTTGATTGTTAGTTAGCAATTAGCATCCTTGTCAATGATTGTTTATAATTTCTTTGAGATGTAAATTTCTTTTATTCCCTGTATTTAGATAAAAAAAAACACCTAGGAAAAATGATAACTTGGCATAACATTTACCTCTTGAATCCGATAACAATAGACCACTTGCTCGTAATTTTCGCAACCTAGTTTAGCTTATGCTAGTCTACTTACTCGAGTCTTCAATCTTTGTGTGTTTTTGTCTCCTGTCCTTAGCTGTCTCTCAAACTTAGAAAAATTTACAAGTTATTAGAACGATACTGAGCTACATGGAAGAAACTTTTGTTCCCTTCCGCGGAATCAAGAATGATCTGAAAGCAAGGCTTTTATGCTACAAGCAAGACTGGACCAGTGGCTTCCGTGCTGGTATCAGGTCTGTAACATTCATGCCTCATCTCTGTTCAGTTATGGAATACAAAGACTACAATCTTTTCCAATTTATATATATATATTTAACTTTTTTTGTCATTTAGGATCCTTGCTCCAACAACATACTTATTCTTTGCTTCAGCAATTCCAGTTATATCTTTTGGGGAGCAGCTGGAAAGAAATACAGGTAGGAACCAGACACTATACATATATATTTACATGTTATGTTTCATTTTTCTTCAAATAGCTTTATTCGTGTCTAACGCATATCCAGACATAGGTATGGGGGATACGGAATACATAAGAAAAATTTGAACATACTCATGTTACATTCCCCTATCTCAAGTAACATTGCTGGTATGTCTCTCATGATTTATAAGAGATAATACGTTGTTGTTGTTTCAGATGGCAGTTTGACTGCAGTACAAACTCTAGCATCAACAGCACTTTGTGGAATCATTCACTCAGTTGTTGGAGGACAGCCCCTGCTCATACTTGGAGTTGCAGAGCCTACTGTATTGATGTACACATTTATGTTCAACTTTGCTAAGGACCGAAAGGATTTGGGCCATAAACTCTTCTTAGCCTGGACAGGATGGTATTTCTTCAATTCTCTACATACTTAAATTAAAATACTGAGCCAGATAGCTCAAGAAACAAGAGTTTGTAACTTTCTGGTGGCACTGACTTTGATGAGTTCTCAGGGTTTGTGTGTGGACAGCTCTTTTGCTTTTCTTGTTGGCAATTCTAGGGGCATGTTCTATAATAAATCGATTTACACGAGTTGCTGGTGAATTATTTGGTCTACTAATTGCAATGCTTTTCATGCAGCAAGCTATTCGGGTGAGTATCCTTTTGCGGTTAAATCCTATAATCAGGAAATTTGATGAAGATTCTGCTTTTCTGTGCCTTAGGTTGTTATTTCAAGTTAAAAAGCACCAATATTTTTCTCCAAATTAAATTGAGTATTATCCTACAGGGACTTGTGGAGGAGTTTCGCATTCCCCAGAGAGAAAATCCTCAACAGACAGCATTGCAGCCTTCTTGGCGATTTGGCAATGGAATGTTCGCACTAGTTCTGTCCTTCGGCCTTCTCCTCACTGCAATAAGAAGCCGTAAAGCAAGATCCTGGTGCTATGGAACTGGTATTCCTTCCTTAATATATCATCGTGGTATTCTAATTATGTTCATAAGGGATTACAAGGCCATTGAGAGGATAAGGTTCATAAACCATGCAACTGTGCTTCAGTTCTTTCTTTCATTAAGTACTGCTTTGTTTAGCTCCCTGGTTGCAGAAAGCCCATACTTGTGTGTATTCCTTATGCACCTTAATTTAATAGGCTGGCTTCGAGGTTTCATAGCAGATTACGGGGTGCCACTTATGGTGCTTGTTTGGACTGCTATATCTTACATACCTGTTAATGATGTTCCAAGAGGGATTCCAAGGCGTCTTTATAGTCCAAATCCATGGTCTGCTGGTGCATATTCTAATTGGACTGTTATCAAGGTGAATCCTCCATGGTTTCAGTCTTCTTGGGAGCTACAGTAATATCCTGCTAAGTAACTCATTTTATTTATTCAATTGTGTAGGAAATGGTGAATGTGCCCCCTCCTTACATACTTGGAGCATTTGTTCCAGCAACCATGATTGCTGTGCTTTACTACTTTGACCACAGTGTAGCATCTCAACTTGCTCAACAGAAAGAGTTCAATCTGAAAAAGCCACCTTCCTACCACTACGACCTCCTCCTTTTGGGTTTTCTGGTGATAGTATTCTCCAATGATGAACCTATTTATCAAGTTTGACATGATATATAGTAACTAATGATATGGTGTTTACTAGGTCATATTATGTGGTCTTATTGGCATTCCACCATCCAATGGTGTTATTCCACAATCTCCAATGCATACAAAAAGCTTAGCAACTCTGAAACACCAGGTAGTCGATAGTTTGATTCTAGCTAATGATATATGAATTCACAGTGGCAATTAACTGAAATTCCTTCCATCATTCTCTATGTGGTTATGAGTTTCTTCTTGTCTTTAACAGCTCTTGCGTAATAAGCTTGTATCGACAGCTCGAAAATGTACAAGTAAAAATGCAAACCTGAGTCAACTATATCGAAGCATGCAAGAGGCATACAATGAAATGCAAACTCCTCTAGTTTATCAACTCCCGTCCACTCTGGTAACATCATTTTAAATTTACACCATCAATTATCATCCCCTGTTTGTTCTTACCCTTTGAGTGAAATAGGGACTCAAACATCTAAAAGAATCCACGATCGGACTGGCCTCAAGTACTGGCTGCATTGATGCACCTGTGGATGGCACCATATTTGACGTGGATAAGGAAATCGATGAGCTTTTACCTGTTGAAGTCAAAGAACAGCGTCTCAGTAACCTGCTTCAGGCACTGATGGTTGGTGGGTGTGTCGCAGCTATGCCTCTTCTTAAGAAGATCCCCACTGCTGTTCTTTGGGGTTATTTTGCTTTCATGGCCATTGAAAGCTTGCCCGGAAATCAATTTTGGGAGAGAATATTACTGCTGTTCACTGCTCCAAGTCGAAGATACAAGTATGCTTACTTTTTCATTGGGTATATCATAAAAACTATCATGCATATACGCAGTCTATTTGCTCAAAATCTGATGTGATAGGGTGTTGGAGGAGTATCATGCAACTTTTGTCGAGACAGTTCCCTTCAAAACTATTGCCATTTTCACCTTGTTCCAGACAATATACTTGCTCGTATGCTTTGGCATAACATGGATCCCTCTAGCTGGAGTCCTTTTTCCACTTTTGATCATGCTTCTTGTGCCAGTGAGGCAATACTTGCTCCCCATGTTTTTCAAAGCTGTCCATCTTCAAGACCTTGATGCTGCAGAATTTGAGGAAGCACCGCCCATTCCTAACATGGCATTTGAAGTATGCTTGCTAGTTCTTTCAACCTTACTTTTTACTTGCTTCATCATGAAGCTCAGTTTTGGTGCTTCAATTTGGCACAACAGGACCTGGAACTTGAGGGAAGGACCACTACTACTATGGATGGTGCAGAAATTCTGGATCAAATTATCACGACAAGTCGTGGAGAAATCCGCCGTATGCAGAGTCCCAATACATCTTCAGTCTTGGAAAAGGCGTATAGCGCCCAGATTAGGCAACTGAGCCCCAGCTTGACTGAAAAAGGGCTTGAATTAAGTCTGACTCCTAGTCCTGCTCCATCTAAACTTGGACAAAGCAGTCGTGATTCATCATCAAGCTAAAATATACATACATACATACATACACAATTAAAGAAAAGCATGCTCTTCGTTTCTGATTCTAATCTCTAGAGTCAACTTCATGAAGACGATCAGCATCCATTCCCTTATTGGCTGCTTGCTCTTAAACGTTCACATTCTAACATACTAAACATTCGGTTATATGTAAAGGCGACTTTAGAAGGAAATAAGATTTAAAAAAGTATTCTGTCAATTAATTAATTAATTATAAAAAATTATCTATTATCTATATAAAATTATAGAAAAAAATTGTGAGCGGGAAAATATACTCTACATTATTCATTATATTACTGATTTCATAATTTTAAATATATATTTTTATTATAGATAAAGATTTATAACATTTATATATAAAAATTTAATCTTATTAAAATATTTATTAACTAAATTTATTTAATAAAAATATTTATCGTACTTATAAAGTAAAAATTCTAATTATGTTTAAATATCTTTGTTAATTAATCTATACAATAATATATTACAAAAAGTTAAATTTTAGTCTATAAAAGTTGAAATTTATATTGAATTATTTATATTTAAATTATTATTTTTCATTAATAAAAAATATATATGTTTTAGATTGAAAATTTATATTTATATATTTTATATGATTGTTTATATTTTTAAAAAATATATTATATATAATATTGAAAAACAAAAAGAATGGTGATGTGGTGCGTTCTAATAGCACTACTTGGATAATCATAGTCAGTCAATGATGATCAACTACGGTGAACAATTAGTTAATGATGGTCAATTTTGGTCAATGTTTTTATTTTAAATAAACTTGAATGTCACATGACACATTGTGATTGGTTGAAAGCAGTCACGTGATAAATTCTTATTTGTGTCACGTGACAATCGTTTTTTTTGGTATCGTTATATAAAAAAAATAATTGAACTGGATAATGAAATAATAATTTAAATACCAATTTAGACAAAAATAATAACTACTTAAATAAAAAAAAGGGCATACTTCGAAAGCCAAATTGAGGAATGAAATAATAGTATAAGTAATAGAGACCAAAAAAAAATGGACGTAGCTAAATGAGAAAAATAGGCATGAAGGAGAAATTAAGGATTAAGCTTATATTTTTTTGAAGTAAGGATTAGTTATAGATTATAGATGTGGTAATGATGACTGCGCTGGATTGGAAGAAAGCGTAGGGACTTGAGAGTGTAATTGAGTTTTGGTTTGTATGATTTGGTTAGAGAAGAAGTAAAACATTTTGGTTCATGACAAGACGAGTGAAGATGAACAAGTGTAAGAAAAGGTGAAGAGCAAAGAAAAATTAAAAAGTGTGCAAGGGACTGCCATGTGGGGAGAAGGAATATCTAGAAATGGGCTGAATAAAGCAAAGAGAAACAGAAATTGAGTTAAATTCTCCCTATTTTCTTTGGTTGCCATCTTCCTCTCTTTCACACAAAAAGACTCCAGACCTCCCTAGGAATTAGAATCATCTCTCCTTGTCCAAACCCTTCAATCGTAACAAGACAAAGGGTTAGGGAGAGAAGAGAAAAATGCGAATATTTTGCTATATATATATAAAAAGAAGAAAACAAAAACTGAGCAGAGGACCGACAGAATTCGATGCGATTCTCAGTCCAGCATCCTTTGAACATTATAATGATATGGATGTTGCTGATGTTTGCTTCATGTTTCTCCCCTTCCTCCTCTGCTCTTCTATCCTTCGGATCCCACTTAAGTGTGGAACTAACAATGAAACCTCCCAGAGATTCGTTAGCAGTGTTGACAAAGTGATGGGAGCTTTGTCCAAATTAATTGCTGCTCAAGGCTGGGGAACCTTCTCTGATGTGGATCCACCCTTCACTGTCTTTGGATTAGGCCAATGCTATCAACATGTCAACGGAAAAGGTTGTAAACTTTGTTTCAATACAGCCAGAGAAGAACTTAGAAGGTGCGTCCCGGCCACATCGGGACGAATCTTTCTTGATTGGTGCTTTCAACGTTTCGATAATTATATGTTCTACAATGAAGGGGTTGATGCCAAATATGATCACCTAATCTGTGGCTCGCCTGCAGGTGTTTATCAACAAGATTTTCAAAGGAAATTGGATCAAGTGATCTGGAAAGTAACCAATACAGCGTTGGAGAACAATGGCTATGCGGCAAAGGCGGCCAAAGGAGGGATGACCACCGTTTACGCATTGGCGCAATGTTGGAGGGCAATTGATCTAGAGACTTGCAGCGAGTGTTTGAGGCATGCAGCCTCGGGGTTGAGGAAGTGTGCCCCTGGGGCTGAGGGCAAGGCTATGTTTTCTAGGTGTTATATGAGGTATTCCACCCATAGGTTTTTTGGCCCAGAAGCTGAAACAGAGGACAATAAGGGTGGGTAACAAAGCAAGTGAACTTAACTTGTTAAAGTTTTTTTTTTATCTGCGACCCATATCATATTTTCCTTCTGATTGCTATTATTTATTGTGCTCTCTTTCAAGGGTTTAGTCTTTGGGTCATCATAGGATTGGCTTCAGCAGGAGTTGCATGCGCCGTGCTTGGTGCTATTGGTGCTTATATAAGCTATAAGAGATTCTCCAAGAAGAAAGGTATGCGTACGTATGTATGGAACCCATATTGCACCATACATATGTGATAAGATTTAAATGACGACAATGAATAAATATCGCAAAGAAAACAAAAAGAAAGAATACACAGGTTTTACGTGGAAACCCTTTCGGGAAAAAACCACGGGCAGAGGAGAAGAAGATTCACTAATGTCCAAAATTGAATCAATACAAGAGGAGATAACTACGCTTATTTATAGGTTGAAAAACCTTATTCCAATCAACAACTAATAGAAGTAACGTAGTAAGGTTGAAACACCTTATTCTAATTAAAATAAAATAGATGACTTATTTTAATTAAAATAAAATAAAAGAAGTCTAGTTTATTTGGACTTTACTTTTATTTTATTTTACCACTATATTTTATTTTAACAAGAATTCTAGTCACCTAATTCTAACAATCTCCACCTTGACAAGAATTCTCTACGAACAAGAACTCTCAACGAACAAGTTCTGCACCTCTTCCACTAAACCCCTTGAGGGGTATTCTTCAACAATGAACACCAACCAAGTCCATGCAATACTCAAACTTGGTTATGGGAAGTGACTTCGTCATCATATCTACAGGATTTTCATGAGTATTAACTTTGCTGACAACAACATCTCTACGAGCAATAATATCACGCACAAAATGATACCGAACATCAATATGCTTTGTTCTCTCATGAAACATTTGATCTTTTGTAAGAAAAATGACACTTTGACTGTTACAAAATATTGTACCAATATCTTCAACCACGCTTAAAGCATAAGCCACTAGATTAGCCTCGGCATACCTTTTCGGAGGTTTAATTTCTCTTCTAGGTCTATTCTTGGCAATAGAATATTGTGGTGAAGAAGTGGCTCTATTATGAACTTCTGTGCTAACTTGAGAAGTTGACTATGTTATAGATATTGGATCAATCTGAAACTTCACCTGTTTTTGTTGTTTTTTACTAGAAGAGTCTTTAATAGATAAGTTAGGTAACATAGCAGTTTCATCAAAAACAACATTTCTGCTAATCACAACTTTTCTATTTTGAGGACATCATAACTTATACCCTTTCACACCAGCCTTAAAACCAAGAAAAACACATTTAATGGATCTTGGTTCCAATTTTCCATTATCAACATGAGCATATGCAGGACATCCAAAAATCTTTATATTAGAATAATCAGCAGGCTTACCAGACCATATCTCTTGTGGAGTCTTTTTCTCAATGGCAATGGATGGAGATCGGTTGATCAAAAAACATGCAGTAGAGGCTGCTTCAGCCCAAAACGACTTCGGTAAATTAGCATTCGACAACATACATCAAACCTTTTCCATGATTGTTCTGTTCATTCGTTCTGCAACGCCGTTTTGCTGTGGAGTATGACGAACTGTCAAATGTCTCATGATCCCTTCTGATTTGCACAATTCATTAAACTCATCAGAACAGAACTCTAAGCCATTATCTGTGTGGAGGTGTTTTATCTGTTTTCCTGTCTGTTTTTCAACCATAATTTTTCAAGACTTGAATGCGAAAAACACATCACTTTTCTGCTTCAGAAAGAATGTCCAAACTTTTCTGGAAAAATCATCAATAAGAGTTAGCATATAATTAGCTCCACCTCTCGCAGGCACTCTAGATGGTCCCCAAAGATCAGAATGAATATAATCTAATATTCCCTTCGTGTTATTTATTCCTCTGGTGAATCGAACTCTCTTTTGCTTCCCAAAACTGCAATGCTCACAGAACTTCAGTTTATTAATGTCTTACCCAACAAGAAGTCCTCTTTTACTCAATTCTGCCATGCCGATTTCACTCATATGCCCTAGACGCATATGCCAAAGTCTAGTAATATCATCATCTGACAAGGAAGAGGAAGCGACTGTAGCATCACCAGTAATAGTTGAACCTTGCAAAACATATAATTTGGAAGTCTCTCTCTGTCCTTTCATCACAACGAGGGAACCCTTACTAATCTTTAGAACCCTACTTTCAACTGTGCACCTGTGTCCTTTTGAATCAAGAGTACTTAACGAAATTAAACTCCTTTTCAATTCTGGTACATGTCGCACGCCACTAAGAGTTCGAACAACCCCATCAAACATCTTTATTTTGATTGTGCCAACACCTGCGATTTTACATGAAGCATTATTTCCCATTAAAACAACACCTTCAGACACAGCTTCATATGTTGTAAACCAATCCTGATTGGGACTCATATGGAAGGTGCAACCAGAATCGAGGATCCACTCCTCGTTCACTTTAAAATTGTCGACAGAAGCAAGTAGGAGTTCACAATCACTGTAGTCTTCTACTACATCAGCTTCACCGGATTGTTCTAGTTGTTTTCCCTTTTGATTCTCTACCTCCCTTTTGATCTTATTTTGTAACTTGTAGCACTCTTTCTTAATGTGCCCTTTCTTCTTGCAGAAGTTATAAGTTTTACCTCTGTTTTAAGATCTCGATCTATCTTTAGATTTACTGCGGGGATTTCGTTCTTGTGTCCTCCCACGATTATCATCACTATTACGATCTTGTCTTCCACAAACAATGAGACCCTCTCCCTGAGAGTCAAATCTAGCCACAAGATGCTTCATCTTGTCATACGAGGCTAAGGAAGCATAGATTTCATCAACTGTGAGAGATTCACGGCTATACAAAATTGTATCTCTGAAGGTTGAATACGACGGTGACAACGAACAAAGGAGAATTAACCCTAAATCCTCTTTATCATACTAAACCTCCATGCCCTCCAAATCCGAGACAATTTCTTTAAACACATTTAAGTGTTCATGCACAGATGCTCCTTCTTCCAAACGATGAGAATACAGACGTTGTTTCATATGCAATTTACTAGTTAGGGTTTTCGACATACATAACTACTGTAATTTTGCCCATAATGCAGTAGTATTCTTCTCCTTTAATACATCTTGTAGAATTTCATTCGACAAATGCAGCTGTAATTACGTCAAAGCCTTCCTATCTTTACGCTTCTTTTCTTCATCTGTCAAATTCGAAGGCATCTTATCTAACCCTAACAGGGCATCCTCCAAATCCATCTGTGCAAGAACTGCTTGCATATTTACCTACCACAACGTGAATCTGGTGTTGCGATCCAACAGCGGAATATCATACTTCAATGTCGCCATTATCGTGATCGAGACTACTAACCTGAAAAAGCTCTGATACCAATTTGATAAAATTTAAATGACGACAATAAATAAATATCGCAAAGAAAAAGAAAAGAAAAAACACAGATTTTACGTGAAACCCTTTCGGGAAAAAACCACAGGCAAAGGAGAAGAAGATTCACTAATGTCCAAAATTGAATCAATACAAGAGGAGATAACTACGTCTATTTATAGGTTGAAAAACCTTATTCCAATCAACAGCTAATAGAAGAAACGTAGTAAAGTTGAAACACTTTATTCTAATTAAAATAAAATAGATGACTTATTCTAATTAAAATAAAATAAAAGAAGCCTAGTTTATTTGGACTTTACTTTTATTTTATTTTACCACTATATTTTATTTTAACAAGAATTCTAGTCACCCAATTCTAACAATATGTATAGCTTTGCTTACAAATTAATGCTCATTCAACCTTGCTTTTTCTTGTGGACTTCTCTCAGGGCTAGATGACATTCCAGCAACTCGAAACAATACTAGTTTAAATTACATGTATGGAACGCTTGAAAAGGCGACTGACCATTTTGATGAATCAAGAAAATTAGGACAAGGAGGAGCAGGTACTCTGTTCAAGGGAATTCTCCCTGATGGTAACGTTGTTGCAGTTAAAAGGTTGTTCTTCAATACCCGGCAGTGGGTGGACCAGTTCTTTAACGAAGTCAATTTGATCAGTGGAATTCAGCACAAGAACCTTTTAAGCCTTTTAGGTTGCAGCGTTGAAGGTCCCGAGAGCCTTCTAGTTTATGAATATGTACCAAATAGGAGCCTAGATCAAATCCTGTTTGGTAAGTCATCTCTAAACTAATTCGATTCTGAATGTGAATGGCAGTTTATAGAAATATTGTTGCTAATTTCTCATTTCTCCAAGACTGTATTAAAGCCTTTTTTTATCTGATGCAGTTAAGAACACAATAAACATTCTAAGCTGGTCACATCGGTTCAACATCATATGTGGAGCAGCTGAAGGGCTGGCATATCTTCATGGGGGTTCTGGAGTAAAAATCATTCATAGAGACATAAAATCCAGCAACATTCTCCTTGATGAGAATCTCAATCCAAAGATTGCTGATTTTGGACTTGCTTGTTGTGTTGCTTCGGATAAATCCCATGTTAGCACTGCAATTGCTGGAACATTGTAAGATATTGATCTCCTACTGTCAAGTGGTTGCTATTGGCACATATTTGGCATCATTATTTTCAACATCCAATGTTAGCTTCTTTAGTAATAAATACCCCACAGTTATTATGCGAGGAAGCCAATGAGAGTAGCTTTTTTAATTTAGACAAATATGATATTTCCAATATCCAGTTATAGACTTCAATCTTCCCTTCATACAAATTACATCTGTTTTCTATCATGAATATATTTCCCAAGTAGTTGTGATAAATATATCTATGTTGCAGAGGATACATGGCTCCTGAATATCTGGTTCGAGGACAACTAACAGAGAAGGCAGATGTTTATGCATTTGGGGTGCTAATGCTTGAGATTGCCACTGGTAGGAAAAACAATGTTTTCTCTGAGCGTTCAAGTTCTACTTTGTACTTGGTGAGATCCATAATCCTTTTTCATTGACATGATAACCGTAATCATAAAAGGCTTTTACAATATCCCTTTCCAGCTATAAAAAAAAAAATGAAAGTAATACAAGGCAGAATATGGTCATGGATTAACCTTTGTTCTATCAGGTGTGGAAGCAATACAAGGCAGAAAGTATTACACAAGCTATCGACTCTACCTTAAAGGGCAGATTTGATGAGAGGGAGGCATTGACTGTGCTTCGAGTTGGGCTGCTGTGCACCCAATCCTCAGTTGCACTAAGACCAACCATGTCTGAAGTAGCTCAAATGTTAACTGATAGACGTTGTGTGATTCCCTCCCCAAAACAGCCTCCCTTCTTGAATGCTAGTGTGCTAAGACCAACCATGTCTGAAGTAGCTCAAATGTTAACTGATAGACGTTGTGTGATTCCCTCCCCAAAACAGCCTCCCTTCTTGAATGCTAGTGTGCTAAGTCCTGAAGACACAATGACTAGTTCTTTTATGGGCGGCTCTTCAGCTTTAAATGACCCAAGAACTCAAAAGCCTGGCACCTGAATCAAATAATTGTACACAATTAAAGCATTGAGATCAACATAACCTTCACTCTTCAAGCAAACAACTAAGATTGGCAGGGCATGCAAACAGAAAATATTTGCCCCACGTGGAGACTGGAATTTTGTACATCTGAGATTAGGCAGAGGTTCTTTTTTCTTTAGCTTTTTTTTTTCTCCCTTGTATTTAACTGTGTACATATAATTAGAAGGAAAAAAAACCTTTTACATACTAAAATTTAACCCATCCAATGGATGGTTGACAGGTGTTGAATGAAGTAGTCCATGTTGGTAAATAAGTACGTGACAGAATCGCAGTATCAGCCACTTGGGAAATCCTTGTGAGATTGGAATAGTGACATGGCAAGTAGTTTTGGACAAATTCTTGAGCTGAGACGCACAAAACACGCCATAATTCGGCTACAGCTTCGCTTTCGAGTCCTCTTCATGTGTTGCAGGCTTCATCTGAACAGTTATTGTTTGTAAACTTCGAGGTTCAATTTGTTCCTAGTTTATGATGAAGAAATGAAATTGAAAGGTTTTGCATTGTCGCAAAACCATTAATAGGAATTGTCACATTTAGGTTTTTTTACCCAATAATCCAAAAAAAAAAGCTTGTTATCTTAAATGGCATGCTAAAATAATATGTTTGCAATAATTATCATCTTACAAGACACCACCACTTTTTCTTTTCCTACAATCATCAAGCCGCCACAATAAGATTTAAAAAAAAAAAAAATTCATATCTTTTGATGATGCCAACCTATATGGCGACATCAATATTGTCAAAATACGGGATTGAAGGGATGGAGGGAACTTGTCAGGCACCACCCATTATCTTTATTGCATGTATTTTGTAATCGTAATTCAAATTTTAAAATTTGTAGTTTAGACATTTTTTCTTCACTGGAGTACAATCTTTTTATTTTATAATTAAACCAAAATCCCATCATAATTAAATAGATTTTAATAAAACTAAGAGTATAAAAATTACATTTCAGTGAATATTACAGAAAATGCCTTGGGTGGATTATTTTCATTTTATGTAGCTTTTATTTTTGGGAAATCCATCACCATATGGAAGGACCAAATTGTTTTTGTTTTGATTCGATTTTATGCGCGGAGAGATTGAATTTTCTTTTTCATTATATCTATAGTCCTTTTCAAAATAAATGGGAATTTTAATTCGTATTCGTTTTCTATTTTTTTTTAAATTGAAAAATACATGTTCCATATTTAAAATGGATTTGAAGTTTGAACCAGAATTAATGTATTTAAAATTAAAATTTTTGTTTTCAATTACAATATATTTTTAATAAAAACAATTACAAATTTTCGTTTTCTAAAAATCAGCTTCAAATCAAACAACTTTTTTAATTTATAAAAAAAAAAAACGTGAGTAGCTGAGGAAACTAAAACCCTTTGCCTAACTACAATCGAGAGAGAGAAAAACGTAATAGTTGGCAAGGGTGCCCATACCCTAGAACTTGTAAAGAATGAGTGCAAATGTACAAAATAAACCTTCCCTTCGTTTCACACCTCATATTCAAAGTTTCCTAATTTCATTTTACAGAAACCATTTTCTCTAGGTGGTTTTTATTTCTTTTTATAAAAATAAAATAAAGATTCATTTCTCAAAATAAAATTCGGGAATAAATCATGTTGTGTTGTGAACGCAACAAGACAACGCTAATACTCACAAACGCACTCTTTCATATCAAGACAAACACCAACTGTTCAAAAAGATCCCATAATCATGGCTTCTTCTGTTTTCGATAATCGGCAAATGTAAAACATCTCAATCGTATGCAAGAAAAACAAATTTTTATGGACGTTTGGTCGATGAAAAAATATAAAAAAATCTGGTAAAAATTATTTCATGAGAAAAAATAAAAGAAAATGGGTTAAATAAATAGATATTTATGTGGCAAATTATGATTGGCTGAATTTTTTTAACAGGATTAACAGTTGAGGTAAAATAAATAACAGTTTAATAATACCAATTTAAGAAAACTAGTATAATTTAAATACCATTTTGTTGTTTAAGTTTTTTTTTTAAAAACAAATAAGGGAAGGTCTTTTTGTTGTTTTACTGCTTCAATGTTTGGCTCATTTTGATTACATAACCTTGAGAAGGAAATTAATAAAGCGCTAAACATGCAAGCAACCTTAATAAAATCTAAAATTGACTTAGAGATTAATGATAATGACTTGAGACCTTTTCCATTCTGGACGGTATTGAAATGCAAAACTCGTCTCTTTAATCTTTTTTGTCTTCAACTTTGTATTCTATTTCTTATATAATCTTTTAGAAAATAAGAACACAAACACCACTAACGTTTTAGCTCTTACTGCTCTATTTAAGAGGACAATTATGCCGCTAAAAGTACAAAATTTCTTTGATTTTTGGCCTACTTTATGTTACATCTCACCGTCCAGCGATGATAACATACCAAGAAAACAAGGGGAATATCCAGAAAAAAAAAGTTCAAGCTGCAGTTGAACAGTTATTGTTCGTATATTTAAAAAAAAAAAAAAAACACTATTTTCAGTTGGAGGTTCAATTTGTTCCATGTTTATGATGATGAAGTGAAATAGAAAGGTTATGCATTGTGGGTTAAAGTTGTGGTCGCAAATCATCAAAGGAAACATAAAAGGATTAGAATACATCGGGAATGGAAATTTTCATTCATCTTGATCAGAGCCAACATCAAAGATATGCAAGAATGGAACTACTTGTTGCACAGGGTTAGTGGTAATGGAACCTGAAGTGTTCCAACCCAAGCGTTGCATGTACACTGCATCGTAGGCTTCAATGTTCAATCCTGAAGCAAGAAATAACTCCAGCTCGTTCACAAACCGATCTGTTCTTGCTAATAGAAAAGGCTTTGCTGCTTCAGTGATGGCAATCCTGAAGTTGTCTTGCCAATATGCTTCAGCAGGTTTCTTTAATACTACACGAGTATGTTCAATTCTGGACAATGTAAACCCAGGTAAGACTGAGCCACTCGATTTATTATTTCAATCACTAGAAGCAATGGTTAATACCTTGTCCAGAATGATTCAATTACACCATGTATGTGATGCACAACTATGTCAACATCTTCCTCCTACAAATTCAGTGCAAAAAATATTTAAGCCACTAGGTTCTATATTTCTTCTAGGCATTCTCTTTGATTAGTTAATGAAAATGCAGGACATCTTAATAAATGGACTTTCCAAACAAGCATGGAAAGGCATATGTGAAACAAAATGACCTGCATTAAAGCTTGAAGTTCCCTTTTCAACCAACTCTGAAGCCACATATTTGATTGAAGATACTTGCGGGATTTCCAAAACCGTGATACATCAAATATGTCATTTAAGATACCTAATTGATAAAAAGTAAAACCCCCCAGTGACTGTCCCAGGTAAACAGATAGAATCAATAGACCAAAGTAAAATGAAATTCACCAAACCTGGTTCACTGTAATAGCACTGTAATCTATACTTGTGTGCTTTCGAAAAGGAAAATCTGGGCATCGCAATCAAAGGTAAGACATCTAAAAAATAAGAAACGGAAAATTGAGACAACCAATAAACAAAAATAAGACACCTATTCCCAAAATCTTGATCTACATAATGTCGCTGAAAACAGGTTCCATCAAACCCACTGATTATTGAAAAGTTGTCTGTCTGCACATTAGCCAAAAAATAGCACCTCAAATTTTACCTAAATATCCAGTCAACACAAGTTAGAACATTGCTTTTAATGGAAACAAACCTTGCATAAAGGACATTTTATAGAGGCTGATTGGCCGGAGCTCTTGCTAGCAACCACCCTACTCCAATGTACAATACAGTTGTAACAAAACTTATCTGACACCAAAGATTGAGAAGGGTGAATAAAAAACTCAGCCACCTACTTTTACAAATTTATGCCACCACCATAATTTACTCTTCAACTAACCAAAACAAAATAGTGCCCCAATCCACTCTTCCAGATTCAATTACACTCCAAATTCTATTCCATACCAATATTTAGATAGAATTTCACCTTTTTCAATCAATTTATTCCCTTTCAGGCTTTCACCACACCAACGAATAATCCTTCGAAAATTTCTAAACAATGAGTTTTTCTCATATATCAAAAACACTCAAGTAACTAACTCGTAAAACCCAACCCAAACCACAACTTTATCAATTCAGCAGCCATGAATAAGCAAAAAAAAAAAAAATCCAGAACTCTATCTCCCACAGATACTAACACACACACACACACACAGAGAAAGAGAGAGAGAAAGAGAGAAACCTACGGAAACATGCATCGAGATAGGATTCCTTAACCAAGGGCGCAAGGCAGATTGGACATGGATTCCGGTCTTGGTTTGAAGTATAAGAGCCGGTCTTGTCAGCTTGTTCTTCCCGGTAATTCATTGAGATTTCCTCTTCTCAGGCAGAAAGGTAATGGATTCGTACACCCGAAGCAGAGGGCTAGTTTCGTGACACCCAAATCCTATTTTTATTTAGTAGATCAGATTTGAATTCAAGTTTTGGGCTCAGCTTTGAAGAAACCCAACATTATTTGAAAAATGGGTTGAAAATCTGTTCTGGAAACTGTGGTCTAAGATTTCACTATTTAGTATTATTATAAAAAAAAATTTAAAATTTTAAAATATCTTTTTAAATTTCATGTTGTAAAGTGAAAATAATTTAATTTAAATTATATTCAAATTCGTTAGTATTATAATATATAAAATATCAAATTTAAATTTTTGTAAGTAATTAATATAAATTATTTGTAAAATTTAATTTAAACATATTTATGATATTTTAGATATTAAAATCACATATAAATATCATCCTTATAAATTAATAAAAAATATCTTCCTTTTCCATATATTTAATATTACTAGTTTTAATGTCATGTTATGCTGTAGATGATTTTACGTGTTTATTTTTTAATTCATTAAATAATATAATTTATAATTTTATAAAATTTAAAATAAAATTCTATTGTTTTTAATAAATTGATCGTAAAATATTAAGTAATTAAATAAATAAACATTAAATTAATACATAATATTAATAAAATTAATATAAAAATTTGAAATAAAACAGAGGCATAATAATATTATACTACCTTATAATCAATTAAAATAATCTCTCATTTCTCTCCAGCTCTTCAATGTTATTATTCTTCGAAAAACCATTAGTTTAATGTTCCATCTTTTTTATTGGCAATTTTTTTAGATGCTCCCAGAATGAATGTACCTAGCTACTAGATACTATTTTTATAGCTAAAATTATTAGATAATTTATCAATTTATTTTCTATATTTTATAAAATTCTATTCAATTTAAAATTCAATTTTACGTGGATTTTTTTTAATTGAGAAATCATACTACTAATATACCTAAATTAAATTATAATTAGATTTAAATGTCAAGTAATAAATCTAATTGAATTATAATAATACCTAGATGTCTAATTGTTACTACTACTACTTTACGTTTTAATGTTAATTAATAATTTTAAATTAAATTGTAATTATGTTTATCTATCAATAGAATTTGTAATTATCACATCTACTTATCACAAATCCGATACTAATATTTAGATGTCAATACTATTTTTAATTATAACAATATTACTAAATTATAATTATTTTATTTGCCAATTTAGTAATATAATAGAAAAATATTCTTATCAATTCAATTTTTTTTAAATTGGTACTTTTAAATATATTATAGATTATTATAATTTAAATGATAACAATAAAAAAAAGCTCTTGTAAAATAAATGAATAATCAATTAAGCCTTAGTCGAGAACAGCACCCAATTAAGATTCTAATAAAAAACAAGTAATCAATTAAGTTAGAAATTTTATTTTTTGTTGAAGCCCTTGACACTACAAACATTGTGCTGACTAGGCAGATGATGCGGTGAATGGAGAAAATATTAAAAAATCAAAAATAAATTGTAAAAATATTAAAATTACAAAATCCTATAGGAATGCAAAGTAGATAATAGAATGGCCTAAAAAACATGAAAATCTACTGCTAGCGTCTCCTCAATAAGATAAGCAAAGCACTTCGTCGCCATCAACTGAATAATGTCTGTTTTATAAATGAGCTTAGTTTGGAGATGCAGTTTCACCCAACGAAGCATCATGTAAACCACCGCCCTCAAAACAACCTTAGTTTGGCATAGAAAGTAGGTTTTTACACTTGATATATTATTTCCTATAAATAGTTAATAGTAATGAGCAATTGAAATAAAGAACACGTGAGTATGGTAGCTGCTGACAAGCTCCCGGATCAGGAATATAAACAGAGACCGGCTTCTTAGTCGGTTAGACCTAACTTCAATTTTTGCAAAGATGAATGACGTGAAAATGCAACGTCAAACTTCAATTGTCTCAGTTTTAATACCTCATTACAATAACATTGACGGCATAGTTGCATGACTAAAACTACAACTAGTTGATAAATTAGATAAGATTAAAATTCAGCATCAACCAGGGCAACAAAGCCATGATAGACCAGAAATGGGTTTAGAATCAAAATTCGGTGACCATTTAATTAGGAAAAAAATTAACAAGGGAAAAGAACCAAGGCATGAAAGATATGCACTAAAACCAGAATGGGCACCAATCTCTAATGTCTGCCAAACATAGCGCATGATTGCCAACAGTTATAATATCTACAATGGGCAACTCATCTGCATCATAACAAAATCAAGGAACGATTGGCATGAAAAACCCAGACAGATTCTTTTATGATAAAGTTGATACAGCAAAAGGTGGGGGTCGAAGACTAAGAACGGCATCAAATGGCTCACTTACCACCCAACCTCTAAGAGCACACAGGTTCCTTCTGGGGGTTACCCCATGCCTATCCTTGAATAACTGAAAACAAACAACATAAAACTGGTCACAAAGAAAACTCGTAATTCTAATAAAGTTCCTCTCCGTCTTGCCACTATCAAGAGTTGACATGGAAGTAGCAAAATGGAGGGAAGAAAGTTAAAGGCCTTGCCAAAAGAAGATGAGAAGAAAAAAAACATAAATGACTTACAAGCTTTCATGGGTCACCAGATAGGGACATTTAAGGATTCCTACTACCATGGAGATTGCTTGTATCCATCCCAACAACCCTCAAGTTCCTTCATTTTCAAAACATCACCTGCCACTTGATACATCCTTGCTTGCTCCTCTGCCAGGGCCTGTGAACTCACAACAGACAGTTGCCTAGATGCAAGCGCTGTTGTCTCATCTCTTCCTTCAATGTCCAGGCCTCCAGGCCCTGCATTTAAGTCTAGACCTTGTCTTCCCCATTTCCTACCACTCTCAGCAATAGTATTACCATTATTGTGTACAAGGCTAACAACATAGGGCCTTGGGTAATGGGAAGGAACAGCACCAGCAGGACCTAACAATTGTGCATGGACTGAGGGTAAACAAAGCCTCCCACCATGAGATGAATCAGAATAAGTTGCTGAGCTGCCAGGAAAGCTGGTTGAAGGAAGAGGAAACGTTGCTCCAAAGGGGAACCCGGGATACTGGAAAGGAGTTGATAGGTAGGGCACTGCCGGTGAGGATGACAAGACTGGTCCTCTATATGCATCAGAATTAAAGGGGGTGGCAGAAGCACCAGTAAGGGGACCAGGACCCAACACCCTTTGTGGTCCACCAGTTGCAACAGGAAAATGAGGTTCTCTATCAGACAAGATTGATGGGAGAGAGACAGCCGAGTATGTATTCCCTGTAGGAAACCATGACGAGAAATTTGCTATCTCAGAATTGTTTATTCGCAGGCTGGAAACTGGTGGTTGAGATAATATTTTGCTGCTTCTATTACGCTGGCTAACTAGTGCAGCACTCACCTCATCAAGAACAGGTCCATCGTTCAAATCAAAGTCACTGCAGAGACTTGCCTCACCATTAAAAATACCACATGATGATGACTTTATAGGCTGCATATCTAGTCTAAAGTTATTGCCAGTTGAAAGATTACCTAAACCAACAGGCACATCAACTCTATTCAAATCAAGACCAAGTCCCCAAGAAGAAGGAAATGTTAAATCACGATTATTTGTAAGGTCCGTTGCAGAGTCGGAGCCCAAAGCAGAACTTCGAGAAGCTAGATCATCAAGTAGTCTCTCATCAGGTACATTCAAATCAATATCCAGTGGAGGACAGCTTTGTTTCCCTGTAGTAGCTTCAGAAATGGAAGCATGACTTGCACCCAGGGGCATTTCCAAAATCTTTCTGGCAGCCAGCCGAAATGCACTAGTGGCTGCGGATCCCTTCCAACCAAGTGCTCCTTTACTCCTCAGTAGGTCATCTGGCGGAACAAAGGGCCCTTTTTCAGCAGCAGTAACAGTAATTGAAGCAGGAATGCTGCTAGATGCAAAAGAAACAGGTAAAGGCATTGGGTTAATTAATTGGACAGAAGCAGAACACAGTGCTTCTGCCAAGTTAATTGGTTCCCCAAATTTCCCATCATCCGCATTAAACCCTTCATTCAAGTCAAATTTTACTTTTGCATCTGCACATGTAGCAGGAGTATCTGCAGTGGTTGATGTATGCTCCTCTGCACCAGCCAAATTGGATCCCCTTAGCCTAATAGGTTGTTCTGTTTCTATTAATATGGATGCCTCACAAGGAGACAGTCCACAGCATGGTTCAGGACACTCACTACCTTCTAAATTCTCCTCCATATGCTCAACTTTCTGGGCAGGGACCACTGAACCACAACAGATACAATTTAGTTAACCATTCTAATGATAAATAAATAAAAAGTTAAATAGTAAGTACTTCAAGTTTAATTAAGAAATCAATAACAGGAGAAGCATTACTTTCCCAATCAGGTTTTTGCTTCTCTTTGTCACTGGCTTGTCTATGAACATCTGCCTCAACATCCATCTCAGCCTTTACTTCATTAAAAGTTTCCATCATATCATTAGAACCAGTAGGCAATGTTTTTTCATCTGTTCCTTTGGTAGAATGTCCAACAATAGCTGGTGACTTCTCAGAAGTATGTGAACCTCTGTCCATACCTTCAGTGACATCTGTTTTGCACTCAACATCAACTTCCATGGAGGGTACAGATGAAGATCCTTCAACAACTTCTTTCAGAAGATTTACACCCAGATCAGAAATCTTATCTTCATTTGCCCCAAATGTGATCTTCTTTTGTTTAATATCCAACCTGCCATCATTATCAACAGCACCAGCCTTTTTCTCCAGATGTTCTTTGGAAGCTCCAATATCACTTGTCTTCTCCAAAGTGCTTGCAGAGGGAAAATTGACTAAAACAGCCGTCATTATTTCCTTTACTTTACCATTTTCAAGACAATGTTCTGTAGTCCGTGGTAAACCAATAATTGACGAAGTTAACTGCAGTCCAGATGTTTCTTTAGAGGAAACATTCATGATGTCTGCATTTTTAGCCCATGATTTACCAGCAACAACACTCTGCCTCAGATGCTCATCATATAAATATTCAACAGATAGGTTTCGATCTTGAACATCCTCATAACCAACAGAAGGTTTTTGTGTTGTATAATTGCCCATAGAAGAGTGCTCAACAACAGGGGCATTTCTTTGTGGAGAATCAATTATGGAAGCCACATCCGACTTAGGGACCTCTCCAGCGGCTACACTAGCAAGCAAATTCATTCCAGCATCATTCGCAACCGGCATGAATGCATTTGCTTTAGTGTACTTGACAAAACTATCAATTAGAGTATTAATGGAGTTGAAAGAAGCCCTCTGCATCTTCCTTGATTTAATTTCATTTCCAGAAGATGAGGAAGCAACTTTTGTAACTTCGATTATTTTCTTAAGATCTTCTCCAGTTCTACAAGATTCATCATTAGGAACAGCTACGGGTGGACTCTCTTCCTCATCAGACCCAGTCAGCAGATCTTTTACATCATTGCTCTGCCAGGATTCATTATTTACATCAGTTATAACATTTTCCTGGTAAGTATCATCACTCTTCTCCTTCATGTTATGTTCAAATTGTTCCTGCTTCTCTGAAAGCACAGGAGAAGAAACTCTGCTGTTTGTAAGCAATTGATCTTCAAGAAATCCTCCACTGACACTTTGTGCTGGACCTCTACCTCGATTTGGGATTTTAACAATGAACTTATTACCATTACCCTCAGCAATAGGAGCATCCACTGCCTTTTCACAAGTTAAACTGGACTGTGATATTTTTCCAGGAGCAGAATTTCTGTGCAAAGAAGAATTGTTGCATGGTCCAGTTTCCCTTTGAGCCCCCAGTGGCCCCAGCAAACCATTAATGAATTTCCGGTGCAGTGATGAGCTACCTGAGATCTTAGTCACAGTTCCTGAACCAGCTGCAGAACTTCTTGCATCCTCCTTTACCGGAATTGCCCCCATCTTCGCATGATCACTAGAGCATGACAGAGTATTGTTGTGGGATTGACTAGAATTGCTGATTTTCTCATCCCTTGTGGTTGTTTGAGGATCAGAGGTGCCAACAATAGTAGCATTTCGCACCTTTGTTATGGCTGAAGCAGGTAATGTTGATGCCTTCATAGGTACCGGCGTTGCAGAAGCAGACTTGGTTGCAGTCTCTCCTTGAACAAGCTTAACGAAACCAGTTTTAGTTGCAGAGAATTGTGTTACTGAACTCTTCACTGCAACCTCTGAAGGTCTACAGTGCTTGATTCCACATTTAGCAACCTCAGACCAGGGAACAGGCTGATTTGGACCATATTTAGCATCCAACTCAACCTGAACTCTTTTTTTCCATGCATCAACTAAACTCCTTGCTTTCTTCTGTATTTCAACATTTCTATGAGTACGCAAAAGATTCACAGACTTGCCTATGCTACACATCTGCAAAACTGTAAGATTTACTGGTAGCTTATCAAGTGCTTGGAGTAAGGTTAAAAGAAAATCGTCAATTGATCTATCATCCTTGGAGCCACTACTACCACCAATCTTCCTTTTGTGGACTTCCTGGAGCCATTCATCAAAAACATTCAACCCTCTGAGCTGAACAAAACGACTAAGACAGTCAAACTTGTGCGTAGCTGCTATAACACCAGCAAGCATTGATCGGCTCACCAAGTTTGTTTTCCTCTCATTTCTCTCACGAATAATGAGCTGAACCAATTTCCCAACTCCTCCAAAATCTTGTAGTCCCCCTTTTTCGGTAATTTTTGCAATCTCAAATTTTAAATTAATTTCTGGTATAATATGACCAGAATCCACATCATCCATTCTATAAATACATTCTCGTTTGACAGGTTCAGAAACTTGATCCCCATGCTCCCTTTTCTTCCCCTTACCCTGAGAAGGAAATGAAGAAGCACTGTTCTGTACACTATCTGAACCGGGTTCTAACAGTGATGCTGATGTCAGATCATTCATTGGCTTTGGAGAACAGCCTCCTGTCTGCACTGTAGCGTGCATTTCTATACGTGTCTTACGTAACAGTTGATCTACTTCTTCCTGCAGTTCCTGTAAACTGAAAATTTACCGACTAGAAGAGCATCTATAACTCACATTAATATAATCTTGATCAGTTAGCCACCATAAACACTTTTTTGTAATGTCATAAACTCATCAGCACACAAATGAGCAAATCCCTGATGGAAGGTCAACGCCTTTAGGAAGGAATGAAACTTTACATGGATGAAGCAACAATCCAGCAGGAATCTCATCCTTACTTCAGCAGGTTGATATAGCCAATTCACACCCAACAGTAACTTATTTTCTTTAGCAGCAGTTAGAGAACAAATTATTCCAATAAAAAGTGGAGAATCTTGGGCTGATTTGAAGAGAGTATAGTCACCTACACTGATTCTGTGACCATCCTATAACAAACAAAACGGGTGATGTCAATAAACAATTGAACAACTAAACAGGTAGGAGAAGCTTACGGTGACGATATAAAGCAATTTGTATGGGGAAAGAACTACAAGCTGGATCAACAGCCAGACTGGCATTGAACATTTATATCTAAAAATCATAAACTTATTAACTCATAGAGGAAGCAACCAAGCTTAGGTAGAGATGATAATTCAATACAAACAAAACCAAGGGAAAAGAACAATCATTGGCGGGCAATGCAAATTGTTCAACCATTCAGAACTGTTGTGACTCCAATAATCAAGCTTAATTAGATACGAAAGACTTCAGAGAATCATATCTACAAATAAAGTTGCATATAGTGCC
The DNA here is from genome assembly GCA_005610355.1 of Gossypioides kirkii. NCBI lineage: Eukaryota > Viridiplantae > Streptophyta > Magnoliopsida > Malvales > Malvaceae > Gossypioides > Gossypioides kirkii. The sequence goes on along the minus strand of CP032253.1, from coordinate 28,759 downwards.
ATTTAGAGCATGACTGATCAGCTACAGAACAAATTTTTGAAAAATACTTTCTCATTGGTAGATCGACAACAGATGGTAACAAGCTAATACACATATGAATGTACTATTTCAAGGCAGCTGAAGAGAACCCAATGCAATATATTATAATTAATAAACAAAAATTATTCCCACGTGACCAGAGTTCATCATTAACAGAAACATGTTATAGCAATTCAGATATGTTCAAAGATTATACACAAATCTACATATCCTCTATACAACCATAACCAAGGAAAACATTAGTCATTTGAATGTGTGATATTATATCACACGCTCCTCTCTAAATCCTTGGATATGTTTAGGGTGCTGCTTCTAACAGATATTATAATCATATCTATCTCCATTGAAAATATGCTAATACATTTCTCTGGACTCATACTACATGCTAGAAATAAGGTATGGTACGATTCCAATGTACATTTTAGTACATTTTAGCACAAGAAAAATCATGTACATTCTCATTCATACACAAGTTAAACCATGTGTATAAATGGGAAGAAATATGCATACAAAAAAACTAACTAATTACCTATAGTAGAATAGGTTACATTTGAAGAAGCCCAGGACTTGCCTTATAGGATCAAGACCTAAAAGCTAGCAGCTAATAATTAATTAAGAAGCAACTATTGTATTTACAGCACCAAAACCATCAGAACAATAACACCCTGCAAACTACATAAAAAACTTCGGGAAGAAACTTGTTAAGGAAAATTTGTTACTTAGGTATTTAAGCAAGTAAAACCTTCTGCAATCATCAATCCACCATGTAAAACTATATATTTCTCTCTTTCTATTCCTAGGTAATAAAAGTATATACATGTCCAGCAAAGACTAATAAATATTTACTTTGTCCTATTTTCCTGTTCCCTGACTAAATCAATGATACAAAACTATATCCTAACGGAGTAAATCACTTCATGATTCAAGCTATTCCAAATATAGGAAAGATTTCAAATATCTTGAACAACAATAACTCTGGTGATTACCCCTCAACCTCGGTAATGATGATCCAGAAACTATTTCCTTTTTGAGTATTTCACGTTTCAAGCTGTTGAAAATGGGAAGTTTCCATTGTTCTGGTCAACAACAATGCTAGTGAATACTTCTCCTTAGCACTCCTTGAAAGAAGGCAAAGTCCTAAATTCAGGTGCATTTACAGTGATCTATATGTAATGCAAATATCTCTTTCATCTCCTAGTACTTTCTTCCTGGAATTTCCTTGTGCTTGGATTAAGTAATAGAACCCATGAGGCAGTAAAAATTCAGATAAGTCAATAGAAGTACCACAACATCTGTAAAATAGCTTCTAGCAGATGAAAAGTAAAAGAATCCTTCTTGTCTCATGATTTTGTACACAAAAGGTTTACACTAAGGCAAACGTACATGGAAGAAAGGGGACATATGCGCCTCAAACATAACTAATTTATATTGTAGTATACTCTCCATACCATATGAACCCATAAAACTAAATCGAACGTTCTTACAAATGCACCTCAGCAAAACAATCCACCCAAAACGTCAATAAATATGCCTTCCTGCCAATCAATCCGAAATTAAAAACTTCCCACAAAAACCCATTCCGTTGCCTAAATTTTACCAAAAACGAGCACAACAAAATTATCCAAAAATTTCAAAACCAAACCAATAAAATAAAAGAGAATCAGGACCATTCCACACTTTCCCGGGAAATCAAGCCTCAATCTCAAAATTCCCAAGAAAAATTAAGGCCCTTTCTCCATTTCCTCCTAATCCCTTAAATGGGAAAAAGTGAAGAAAAAATCAAACAAAAAAGGGGGGAGGGACTGTAAAAGAACAATTGAATGGAATCAACGTCAAAGACATTGTATAAAAATGTTATACCTTTGAAAATGAATTAATGGTAGATGAGAAAGAGAGAGAAGCACTACTATCACCACTCAGAACCGCGGTGGCAAGTGTAGGGACTGTCAACATGTGCCGTTCTTTTTTCCTCTCTTCACCTCTTCCCAGCCCATGCATAGCCTTGCATTTTCCCCTTCGAGTACCATCAAACTTTCCCTCCTTATTTCTATCTTCTTTCCCGCAGTTCGATTTCCCCCTTTCTTACCCTGCATCCACCAAAATCCAACCGTTCACTGTCTGCCAAAAATCTTCCCTCAAACAAACCTTGATTTCCCCCAATTTGGCAATTTCATATACAAAGCCCTAATTACATTCGCTCGCGATTCTCCCGTATACCTGATCAAATTCAATCTCCGATCCATCCACCGCGTTTGATTTCTTAAGCCGCCTTCCAATCTATAGAACCAATAAATAATTTAAATACTAAAAATAGGAGAGAGGGCAAATTATTTTGTCTAGATTTTTAGAGAGAAAAATATATTCGAAGAGAGGCAGCAAAATGAAACGTGCACTTCGGTACAAGGTAGGGCGGAGCGGGCAAGTGGGTTGGGCATAGCGGGCAGTACGTGTTCTAATTATTAAAAAATATTTATCTACAAAGTATCAATTTTTTAATATGATATTTAAAAATTAACCACCTAAAATCATATAATTTGGACAAACTTTTTGAACTGATAAAAAAATAATTTATTGTTAATTATATATTACTAAGTTGACACTAAAAATTAATTTTTAGTATATTAATAATTATGAGCAATAACTTAAATAAGAATGATCTTAAAAATTAAGGTATTTAAGCATTAATAAAATTTTGTTACATCATCAAAATTTAAAGATACAAAATTATTATTATACACTTATCTAAGAGAACTTATTCCGTAAATCTTTCTCACCACACTATTCATGGCTCTTTTCTAATTATTTAATGACTTTTAAAAATTTATTTCATGTCATTTACATATAATATTGATAACTTTTACCTTGAACCCAAAATATAGAATCTCGTATCGTAAATCGAACATCAAACTCGTAACCTCGAACACTTAAACCTAAATCATAGACCTCGAACTCAAAACAATAACCTTGAACCTTAAACTTGAACCTGAACCCTAAACTCAAAACACAAACTTGAACCCTAAACCTTAAATCTCATATCTAAACCTCGAGATTCAAAGTTTAAAATTTAAGGTTAAGGGTTTGAGTTCAAAGTTTTAAGTTTTGGGTAAAATAATTATCAAAATTATGTGATAACGACATGGAAAAAATTGTACCAAAATATTAACTTATGATATAAAAGTTGTAAAATAAATATTATATATAGATGAGTGTATAATAATAATTTGTTATTTTTAAAATTTAATGACGTGACACTATTTTATTAGTGCCTAAAACCTATGCTTTTTAGGATAATCCTAATATAATTTATTCACATAATTATGATATGATAATAAAAGTAATATTAATTAATTATAAAATTGTTAAATTTAGTAATATTTCTATTTAAAAATTTAAATAATATATTTTTAATTAATAAAAATTTTAAATTTATAAAACCATTGAATATAACTAATTAAATTAAAAATAATAAAAATCTAAGTTTTTTATAATTAAATGTTTTAATTAAATAATATATTTTAATCAATATTATGATTTTATTTTAAATATGATAATAATTAACTTTTTTATAATTGACAGAAAATAAATATGTTTGAACTCAACAAGTGGTTTTAGTAAAAAAATAATGAAAATATAAAAAAATTAACTACCAAATATTGTTTTTATAAGAGGATTTAAATTATTTTATAATTTGGATGAATTGAAATCAAATATTGATGTTGAAAATGTGAAAGAGTAATAATATTTATATTTGACATTCAAACAAATTTATAAATTTAAATTCAAATAGGAATAAACAAAAAGCTTAACTCCCAACACCAAAAACTAAGGCTTCCTAAAAGTTAAAGAGAGTTTTCATAAACAATTCAATTTTCTAATATTATGGTAACACAAAGACTTCTCAGAAATTAAAGTCAGGGCTCAATAAACCAACCAACTAAGATTAATTGTACTAAAATCATGTAAATTACCAGACACCAACCACCCTCAAGTCAGATAAAACAATCCTTGAACACCTATTTGATTCACTGTTCCCAAAAACATCGAATCAATAAAAAACAAATACAAAAATAAAATTTCATAATAGTTATCACATCAAAAGCCATTCAAACACTAAAAAAGAATTCTCATTTAAAAAACAAGTTAAAATCCTAAACGGTAGAAAAGAAAAACCTACAGTTTTTTAGTTTAGTACTCGCATTAAAAGATTTTTTTTTTTAAATTACGACTCTGCCAATCATTCATCAATAAACTATGAGTACATCTTTTGTCATTTTGTTTTTTTAATATGTTGGTATGATTATATGATAGTATCTATTTATATTTTCTTAATTTTTTGATAATGCGCACATACCTTGCACACATAAGTACTCGAACTCGAAACCTCTAGAATAAACAATATCCTCTTTTTCATTAGAACCACTTGTTGGGTTCTTGTCATTACATTTCTTAAGCATTTGTTTTTTTTAATATACTAGTGTGATTACATGATAATATCTGTTCATATTTTCTTAACCCTTTGACAACACGCACACATACCTTACACACAAATACTCGAACTCGAGTCTCTTAAAATAAACATCTTCTTAACTATTAAAACCAATTTTTTTATTTTATATGTAAATGCAAGTTATGAATTTGAGAATTGACAAGCAAAGAAGAAACAGTAAAATGGTCTTATTAACAATTTGTATTTCCCACAAAATTTACCTATTACCACAGAAAGAAAATCAATGTATCAGAGGAAGGAAAATATACATCAATAAAAAAATCTAACCCAAACCATGCTAAAGGCCCAAGATGAAAACTAAATACCCAAAAAATAAATTTTGGGTTATGGTTTAGAAAAAAAAAAAAAGTAGTAATAGTAGTTCAACCCTCTCATCCTATCCTGTTTTAATTTTACTCAAGGACACCTTACGTTCCTTCCTGGGCCTCCATAGTAAAAGTAATTTCCCCAAACATTGTTTCTTCCTTGTCTGATGTCGTAACAATCAGAATGATCGGCCAATAGGTGAAGGTTTGTTAGGGGCAGCAAATTATTATCCCAATCGACAGTTTGCAAGTTCCGAAAATAAGCTGCCTTTCCAAAGCCTTCTTCAGCAAAATGTCCACTGCCCATTTCTGTTGATGTGTGGAATCCTGACGATCTAGAGTTCACAATTTCTCCTCCAAATTGTATCATGTTGGCATGGCTTCTCAAGTGACTGAAAAGAAATGCAGGCCAATATCCAACCAGTAATCCTGATCCAAATTCTAACCACCAATGTCCATGTTTTGGATCCTACAAAAACATTCACTGTCGATGTTGGAAGAGGTTGCAGTCCATTAAAGTTTTATTTGTCACGACCAGGTCGAATTTTTTTTTCTGGATATTCCCCTTGTTTTCTTGGTATGTTATCATCGCTGGATGGTGAGATGTAACATAAAGTAGGCCAAAAATCAAAGAAATTTTTTACTTTTAGCGGCATAATTGTCCTCTTAAATAGAGCAGCAAGAGCTAAAACGTTGGTGGTGTTTGTGTTCTTATTTTCTAAAAGATTATATAAGAAATAGAATATAAAGTTGAAGACAAAAAAGATTAAAGAGACGAGTTTTGCATTTCAATATTGTCCAGAATGGAAAAGGTCTCAAGTCATTATCATTAATCTCTAAGTCAATTTTAGATTTTATTAAGGTTGCTTGCATGTTTAGCTCTTTATTAATTTCCTTCTCAAGGTTATGTAGTCAAAAGGAGTCAAACATTGAAGCAGTAAAACAACAAAAAGACCTTCCCTTATTTGTTTTTAAAAAAAATGATGCCATACATAACTTTGTATAGTTCTACTTTGGGGAATTGTGCAAGCACCCACCTTCCAAATCATTATGTCGATGTCAAACTGTCTGCCATTGTAGGAGGAGATTGGAGAGATTGCTGCTCCAAGAGCAATCTTATTGTTGGTTTGGACAAAGCCCGAACACAGCAAGTTGTAGCATCCAGTGGCTCGGTACGCATCAGTCTGTCAATTCAAAGCCAATTAGCAGTTGGTTTGTTTTTCAAGGAAAAATAAATATTTTCAAGCTTGATTCCAAGATGTTTACTCACCGTCCAGTATGTGAAGAATCTAGGGTAATTGTCTCCATATAGCTCAGGGCTAACCTGAAGTAGCATGAATGCAATTGTTCATAGATTTAGAAGCATGCAGAAGATGGTGGTTCAACAGCAACATTTTGCGACAAATTAAACAAAAGAATTTTGCACGTTGAGAATTGAAAGCAACTTGGAAAAGGGTTTTGCAGAAACCTCGTGTTTCACGCACCATTTTGATGTTTCTAGGATACTATTTGAAAGTTAAATATAACATAATTACGACTGAGGTTTTCTTCTCAGCCCCAGAGTATCAATTGAAGATAGGGACTTGCCAATACAGAGATTCTGCATTATGTACTAAAAATTCAGGGACATGCCTGCCAACCAGCTTCAATGGTGTTAAGATCATTGCCAAAAGAACCAGAGATGATCCATATCTGTGACAAGCTAAACTCGTATTCATTAGTCACATGAGGCGCCCACACGTTTAAGCTTGCCTTTGCTCCATAATACTGATCTCCATTCACAGACACAACTGCGTGCTGCAACGAGAAAAAATACACTTGTCAAAACATTTGCATCATTTCAGCTTGATGAGAAGCATTGAAAGGATGGTAGATGATAAAGGATTGGCTATCATTAGAAGTAACAGCTGAATTAGTTGAGGGCAGTGCTCTATAATTTAAATCAACTTTAGAGTCCAATGCCTCTTCACTGTCTGCCTTTTATTGTTTTTCCCCAACCAACTCCTGGCGAACTGCTAAAACAGCGGAAAATCAACTTAGCCGAAAACTATCCCTTCGGCTGGATTAAGAAATGGAAGCTAAGACAGCTTTTTCGCTCTAAATCATCTCAATGCTGGGTTGCTAATTGATAATAAAAACGAATCACGCAACTTTTGGGTCATAATGCGAGAAAATATGTTGTTCAGTTCTCAGGTCGTAGTAATTGTCGGAATCCCAATCTGATAAATTTTTTACTGTTTCGGTGACGTAAAGATCAAGGAACTAACCTCATGGCCGCTGCCTGTTGAGTCTCTCCTTACATGTCTTCTTCTTGTTCTTCCATATCTCCTAACAGAACTTGCTCTCAAAACGTCTTTCTCTGTAGTTCTTCGGATTGGAACAGTTCCTTCGGGGCAAGATTCACCTGAGCCTGTCCATAGTTGCAAGTTCTCAGGGTTTGCATCGGTAGAGTTGTGACGTTTTGGCCTCGCCGCTGGATCCTGTCAAAATGAGGTTGTTTCATGGCGGTGCTCCAAACTTGCAAAGTTTCAGATACTCACCGACATTGAATTTGTTTATTTCTAGATATCAGCTAAACTGGTAGAGCAGAAATTTACCGATGGTTCCTGCCCTCTAAGCTTAGGGTGATCGAAAGCAGGTTGAAGATGAGAGACAACACAATCTATGATATCACCATCTGGACTCTGCAGCAACAAAACTGTTTAAAACTCGTGGAACAAGACAAGAAGAAAATTCCAAACAAGATATGACAAGGGAAAGAAGACGCCAGCCTGAATTGTCTTCACAGCAGGCTTATTGATCTTCTTGAGATAAGCATTTATTCTCCTTAGCTTCTGAATCTCCTTAGCAGGTTTAAAAGTACGGGTTTTCATTTGCCGGTTACCCGAATCTGACATCAATGGGGAGGACAGGACATGGCCAAGGGAGGAAGCAACAACAAGGAAACCAACAAAAAGAGGAATCGTTGAGAAACTGTTGTGGGAAACAGAAGAAGCCATAGTTATGGGACGTTTTTGAGCAGTTGGTGTTTGTCTTGATATGAAGGAGTGCGTTTGTGAACATTAGCGTTGTCTTGTTGCGTTCACAACACAACATTGTTTATTCTCAAGTTTTGTACCGGGAAAGGAATCTCTCTTCATGCCCTTACGAAACAGAAGAAGGTTTTTTAGTTTTATAAAAAGAAATAAAAACCACTCCTCCCGAAGATTTGTTCTAGACTTTTACCCCCATTGTCTCTCTATTTTTCTAGTATAAAACAAAACCCTCAACTCTTTCTGATTGTAAATTGGGATAAATAAAAGAAATGGAAGAAGAGAGAAGATGATGAACTTATAGAAGACAAGATAATAACGTAAAGAAACTCCTTCAATACTTGAGAAAGAAAGTAATTGAAGGGGAAAAAGTAAGAATGACCATAAACTCTTTGTCATAAAAGGAAAGCTGAAAAGCGTGCATTGATTGAAAACCAATTCTATGCTTTGTAAAGTTGCGAAAGTTTTTTCTTTTATACAAAGTAAAAAAGAACCCGGATTGGGTTAAGTTGCTAGTTGGCTCATATTTTGAGCCACTTAACGCGTGCAATGTCCAGTTAGGACTGGGATTATACAACATTGTCAAATTTATATCACATCGCATCAACTATATTTTCTGTCCATAGTTTCGATCTAAAAATCAAATTATTGAGGTCAACGAGTGGTTTCAGTAAAAAAAAGATATTATTTATTTTAAGAGATTCAGGTTCGAGCATGTATGTGTGCGTTGTCAAAGAATTAAAAAAATATTAATAAATACTACTATATAATCACACCAATATATTAAAAATAACTTTAATTATTTAATTTTAAATCAATTGTATCACCTATTTGCAATTAATAAAATTTTCATGTTTTTTCACTTTCAGAGAAAATTGTCCCAACTAATTGATACATTCTTATATTTTTTTCTTCTTTTCATTCGAAAAGAAATGAAATTAGAAAAAGAAAAACACTTGGTCCTCAATCGGTTGCAATGCGATCACATCAAAATTAAAGGTTGACCCCTCCATCCATATAATTAGCAACTAATTGTTCCCAAGCCATTCAACATCCGGATTAAATCTTTCCTAAGCACTACTAAAACTGTTCCAATGTGATAATAAGGCAGGGACAATGAGGTGCAATGTTAGAAATTTTATGTTAGGTTTGAGATTAAAATTATAAAATTTTAAACCACTCAAAAACTTATTTTAGAAAGACCTGTTAACTTTTAGACAAAATATATTTGGATACACCCTTGGTCATAATATCAATGCTTAACCTTAAGTTTGATATGAACCCACTATCAAAGTAGCCATGCAAATGTGTATTTTACAGGCATCGTAATGGTAGAGGTTGCTGTTAAGCTTATGGGCTTAGTGGGGTGAAGATGGCCTACTGCCTGCACCGTAAGGAAATCTCTCAAGGCTATAGCTATCCTAGAGTAAAAGTTAAATAAAGACAATTCTAACATGAATCCGAGAGAATTAGAGGGGAAGAATCATTATTATAGTAATCTAAAAAAGTACATTCATCTTGAATACCAGCAATAGATTTTTATAATCCTTTGGACTAGGGTCTTGGATGATTATCCCGTGGGTGTTGGAGCACAACGATATGGGGCCTTTGTCCTGGTTAGCTTTTAGGATCCTGGGTCGTGATGCTTGCCAGTTGCCACTTCCAATATCTCCCCTTTAGTATCTATCTATATTCTCTTATTTATTTTTATTTTTCCTCTCTTCTTTTCACAAATACCCACTTACATTCTCACCCACCTCTGCAACAAATTAAAGCAAGCTAGCCGCCGAGGAATATTGGGCCACTAAAAGTCTCCCCAATCTTTAAAACAACCGGCGTGACCACGGGGGGGATTATTAAGGTATTTCAGTGCAGGCAACATGCTTTTTTTGGGGGTAAAGTTAGCTTCAGGAATAGATTCCAGACCCCACCCCTAGAAACTATATACACCGCTATTTGAAATTTTTTGAATGCCACTGTCATGAAAGTTTGTGTTTTTGTAATAATAATAGTAATACTTTTGCTTTTATTGATAAAGAGAATGATTTAATTACATTATAATTATAATGTCTCTGACAAAGGTTGTCAAGACCATGCTCCTTAAAGGATATAAATAGGATTTTTTCATACAAATAACTCGGAAAATTTCATTATTTACAAAATAATTTAAGTTAAAAATATATATCGAAATGACTTAAAATGAACAGTAAAAATATTAAAAAGTTCATGTGATGGCCGACACTCGCTCAAATTTTATTCCAATAATTAGTGTCAGGTATAAAAAATAAATTTTTTGAGTGTTTGTCATTCTATGACTCTGTATTTTTTAACGCGGTATTATATTGATATACAAAAAATACGAGATTTTGCAAAAAAAAAATTTAGTGTCTGTCAAGCTATAATCGACACTCAAAAAAATATGAATAAAAAATATTTTTTAGGTGTTTGTCATCCAATAATTTACACCACTTTTTTCAAATTTAAATTTTTTTGAGTGTTAATCATTCAATGACCTACATCACTTTTTCTAAATTTAAATATATTTTTTTGATGTTTACCATTAATAACCTACATCATATTTTTTAAAAATTAAAAAATAACTAAATTTTAAATAATTAAATTAAAATAATTAAAAACGATTTAAATAATTTTTAAATTAAAATATTACAATCTATATTTCAAAGTTTTCCATTTTTCAGAAGTATTGGGAACTGTTTTTTTTTTCAACTTTGTTTAGTTTATTAAACAAATTAATTAAAAGGAACAGACCGAGAGACTTTACCATCAAAGGACAATACAATAAAGTCCAAGCACGCGAAGCTTGTTGGATGGTGATGCTTGTTTGCCAAGCACAATTAGACTGTCCAACAAATCATAGTGTTTGCCTGCAAGTGTCTACTTTAATTAAAGGATGACGATGGTGATGTGTCATCCGATTGAGATGTGGAGACCATGTGACATAATATATAATAACCATCTTTGTCGAAAGAAAAGCTGAAAATATTTGGAAGACTTTCTAAAAGAATGGCTATCCTTTAAGCTAAATGAAATTAACAATCACATGGGTGTCAACGATTGGCCCAGCATTGTTAGCAAGGATGTTGTTTTATTGGGAGACCATAATGTTCCTAAACAAAAATTTACCCCAAAATGGATTAAAAATACTACCACCGAATATTCAGGCATAACATTCTCAAGTACTCAAAGCATTCAAGTAATAACTATCGTTGCCGAATTTGACCATTATAAGGAATCGACAATGATGATTAATTGAAGATAAATGGAATTTTTTTGAAACAATTTTCCTTTCTTAAGCCTATAAGTGATTTTTTTTTTTTGTTATTTAGTCACTCTTTGTTAAATTAGTTTCGATTTGTCGTCACTCTATCGTTACATATATTTGGTCATCAAACAAAAAAATATCATGATTCAATAAATTTAATCATCAATATTTATACATTTTGCAAATTTGGTCTTGATTCTAAAAACTCAAAAAAAAACTTGTAAATGAAAAATAAAAAAAATTATAAAATTTTCTTAAAATTGTTAAAATTAATATATTATTTAAAATATTTAATGCCATTAAAATTTAAGAGATAACTAAAATATATATGTCAATTTGGACTTTATTGTTAGGCACTTTAACGATCATGCCTTATGTGGTCAGCTAATGGATAAGATCAAAGAGGAGATGAAGTCAATGCATGGTGAATTGTGACAAGTGAAAAATCGATGCACCCCAACAAATATGCAATTGGCTGACATCCAAGCCCAAGTTAGCCGAATGATGAACATGATGCAAAGGCAAGTTGGCACGGGCATCCCAAGCAATATTGAAAATAACCTTCAAAGAGATGGGAAGGAGCACATGAAAGATATTACGCTCCGCTCGAGTATTATTCTGGAAACTCGAGTGTTCCAACTTCATAAGACTACAATTGGCTGATAGGTCCTTGGTACACCCTAAAGGTGTATTAGAGCACTTATTAGTCAAAGTTAGGCAATTAATATTTCTTGTGGATTTTGTGGTCCTTGACTTCAAGAAAGATCTCGAGATTCCCGTTCTATTAGAAAAACTTTCTTAGCCACATCCAAGTCTACCATCGATGTAGAAAAAATGTGTAGATTATGAAAATCGGTGGCAAATAAATTTGCAAAACAGAATGCTAAAATGATATCGATACTAAAAGTAAGTATTGATACCTAAAGGAAGGTATTGGTACTTCAACCATACTATCGATACTTCTCTATTTAATTTGATTTTTCTGAAACTTTGAAGCTTAAAATGGTATCAGTACCTAGTAGTGGTATAGATACTTGTTTCTGAAATTTTGAAAGTTTTACAGATTGGTCCTCATTCATTCTCTAGTCAACTTGAGATGCTTTCGTAAGCTTGATTAAGGTTCAAATTTGATTGGGTATCATAATATCTAGATGGTTTGAGTTGGTATTAAATATTTAAATGATTTATTTAAATTTCGGGTTTATTTTACAGCATACATAGGCTCGTGTAAGACTCGAGTAAAGTTATATTTGGTGATTATTTAACTGGATTGACAATGATTGTATGAATTATGCTTATATTGAATGTATGAATTATGTTTATATTGAATGTTAATTACCAATTTTTGCTGGAAATAATTGTAGCATCCCGTAACTCGGACCCGATGATCGGATTGGGTGTGGATTGTTACACTTAGTAAAAGGTTAGGATACAGGTTATAACGAAGTCTAGCATTTGTTGCAGATTCTCGAGTTATTTATATCGTAGGTTTAGTCTAGACGGGTAACCTTGATATAGTGTCAGCTTGTGTAAGCAAACTTGATATATTGTCAACTTGTGTGAGCAACTTATTCTCGTGAATCCGAGTCTGTTTTACTATAGTTCCATTGGACGATATTCAATTAACTAGAAATGGAAACTAAAATGTGATTTGGAAATGATATGGTATATGTTGATGTTTAAATTGTAATTGGCATGTGATTCTATTAAGTTATTGATATTACTTATGATTTGGGAACATGTCTAACACATTTTCTTGGTCATGTTGTCATATGACTAGTTATGCCATAAAAATGTGATTTGGAAATGATATGGTATATGTTGATGTTTGAATTATAATTGGTATGTGATTCCATTAGGATATTGATATTACTTATGATTTGGGAACATGTCTAACATATTTTCTTGGTCATGTTGTTATATGACTAGTTATGCAATCATGTGGCAAGGTTAGCCATGTTAAATTGCAAAATGATTAGTTTAATTTTGCTTAAAATGATCAAGGTATGTTTAGTGATTCAATTTGAACTTACTATAAGCATTCTTAATGCTTATTCTAATTGTTTCCTTCCCTGTAGATTGTCGCATTGCGAAACTTGCTAAGCCAGATCAGCGGAGAAGCACACACTGTAACACTCCTATACCCGATTTACACGTATAAATCTGGTATAGAAGTATCACATACAGTATCGGAGATTTTAACACTAGTATAATAAAATTTTTCTTTCAAACAATGTGTTTTAAAGTTATTTTATTCAAAACTCATCATTTCAATTCATCAATTCGTAGTAACCCAAAACAACATTTATAACCATCCATTGGAGACACATAATAGTACCATTTGTACATGCCATTTTTACCAAAAGTAATGTACCTAAACTGAAGTCTTCTAATAGTGATGTGATGTGATGTGATGAGAGGTCCCCTTAGCTTGACTTCAAGGTCTCGTAGTTTTTGTACCTACGTGTTAAAATAAACGCGTTAAGCCGGTGAAGGCTTAGTAAGCACTACAAAAGTAATGAATGATCATTTAAGTACTCATGCATATAAACTTCTTGCCTTACTTACATGTAACATGTAACTTACCACAATGGCACAATTTACACTTTTATCCACTTTCTATAGCATAGCCTATAGTAGACTTTCATAGAATCGTTAGGATATACGGAACAAACAGAGAGTACCAAAGTACTAACAGAGAGCACATAAGTGCTAGACAACAGAGAGCACACACAGTTCTAAACAGAGAGCACACAAAGTGCTAATCAGAGAGCACATAAAGTGCTAATCAGAGAGTACACACAGTGCTAATAATAGAGAGCGCGAGACGTGCTAAACAGAGAACACGCTAGTGTTCCTTAATGGCATACCACTAATATCACAATGGTTCTAATTTGTCTAATTGGGCACAATCTCAATTAGCATCATTTCTCACAAATGATATATCTCACATAAATACATCATCAAATACTTCACATTTATATCTTCAAAGCTATTCAATTGCATCACAGTCACTAAATTATTTATATCTTGAGCTACAGAATTCAAAATTATAATCCGCTTGATGTTTCTGAAAATAGACTCAATCATATTTTTACCATAAAATTTATAGAATTTTTACTTTAGTCAATTTGTACAGTAAATTCTTTCAATTTACCCCTTTTCTGCTGCCTGACAGTTTCGACCTTTTTTCACTAAAAATTATATATCTTTTTGTACAGAGATCAAATGATGTTCCCGTCTATTTATTTTGAAAATAGACTCATTAAGGAATTAACCATATAAATTTCAATCTCTAATAATTTTCATATATTTTTCTATGATTTTTCAAAGTCAGAACAGGAGAACTCGAACCTACTCTGACCTTGTTACACAAAAACTAGTATATCTCGAAATATACAATTCGTTTTAATTCACTGTTTCTTCCATATGAAACTAAAGTCAATAAGATTTAATTACATATATAATTAGACCCTTAACTCATTATATACAATATTTGGTGAATTTTCGAAGTTATTCCCTTGATTCTGTCCAATCTGTTTCAATGAAAATATTTTCTTTTTCAGGTTTGATTACACTAACCTCATTTAATCATCTTTATAACACATAATTAAACAACAATTTCCATGCTAACAATTCAAATATATTTTGGAAAATAGACTATAAACTAAAATTTTTGTAGTACTTACAACAAAAGGTTGATATTCTTCTCTTCTGACTCCCTGCTCTTCTCTTTGCCCTTTTATTCAATTTGGTTCCTCTCATTCTTTCCTTTCTCTTCAATTTCATAAAAACACATATAAGCTAAAGGCTAAAATTCAATGATTTTCATGCTAAATTATGAAAATACACATGTATATCATGAGAATTTAATCATTTCTTACTTTTGTTCATGAAACCACCAAATTCTAATTCAATCCCTACACACTTTAACCCTTCAAAGTGAGCTCTACAAGGAAATTAAGGTGACTACTAACTTCTTTCTAGGCCTTTCTTAAATAAATTTCAAAGAAAATGGAAGATTTTGAAGCTTGAAAGGTTTAATAATGGTGGAAGGACCTAATTGAAATAAAAACAAAAGTTAGAAATAGAGGATATAGGCATGGACGGTTGGTTATGAATGAAAAAGATGATATTTTCATCTTTTATTTAATTTTTATTCCTCTCAAATTCTCTAGATCTCTCCACTAAAAATATCTCTCTTATAAAAATGGTAAAATTACACTTGTAGTCCTTGAGCCTTCCAACTTTACACTTTGGCCCAAAACATTGCCTCCTAAAATATCTTCCAACCAAATTACTCTTTTGCCCCTCCTTAATCAATCTAATTCCCATAATGTCTCATAGGGGCTTTTAGTATTCAAATGGTCATTTTGGAATGAAAGTCTTATACAGCTCGCAGCTGACGATCAGTTCAGGCAAGGGGTCACCGCTTCCCGATTTGCAAATGCTTAGAGTGTAAATACTGCAAAAATAGAAAGATAAGAGTTAAGTACGAGTTTTTGCAAGCGTACAATTCAAATTGTGATATAGATGTGTTACAACAGAACACTTTGTAAGTATTTTAATGATTGTACCCAAAAGATTGCAGATAAGAGAAAACTAAGAATGAAATAAAATCTGAAAGCTTAACAATAATCTCTACTCAATCCCCCCATTGAATATGGTTATAATGTTGTTTATATAGGAAAAACAAGAAAGGACTAAAGTGCTCCTTTTTTTTATAGTGTTAATTAGGGTTTTAGGTTGGCAAAAGACCCTTAATTACCCTAAAAATCATAGTCGTCACATGCAAGGATTTTTGGGCCGCACATATGTTGCAACATAGGATCTGATCCGTGTCGCGATACAACATGCAGTTTCGTTCGAGGACTTATCTTTGCTTGTCTTTAGTTTTGGGACAATAATGTCTTGGTGTTGCTACATGGGCACTAGTTTTGGCACGAATGTGCATCGTTAGCTCCCGATTTGACTTACATAATCACATAACCTTATTTGGAAATCTAAGATGTAAATAAAAACTACTAAAAAAACATAAATTACTAATCAAAGTATAAAAACATAGATACATACTAACATAACTTGATTTAACTATTAAACAAGCTAAAGTAATGTGAAAAAAAAAGATGTAAAGATAATGTAATTCGTGACGGATCAAAGGATGTTACAATGACTATAAATATTACAAATCTAGATTTTTAAAAAAATTATAAATTTCATAGTGCTTAAAAAACACGATTTTCTAAACTAATTTTTTAATAATAAATTACAATAAGGTATTTCAATGATTGAACCCTCGAAAAATGATAATTAAATTAACTAAGTACAATTAATTAAATTAACAACTAATTAAAAAATCAAGATTTTTAGGTTTTCACTATTTTTACCAGATTTTTAGGATTTCACTCTTTCTACTAGACTTTTTAAGGTTTCACTATTTATATTAGATTTTGGTTTTCATTATTTTATTGGATTTTAGGAGTTTGCTATTACTACTAGTTTTGAAGGTTTTGTTATATTATTAGATTTTTAGGGTTTCATTATTATTTAAGGGAAAACAGTTAAAAGCGACTTGATTGATGTAACCGATCAATTTAGTTAGATCAATTTCGATTAGCAAATTTCTTAACTGAAATCATAATATTTTTAATTATTTTAAATATATTATATGTATAAATTGGTTAAGTAGATTTATGTTTTCATTATATTTTATAATATTTTTTTAAAAAATCAGTTAAATTAATTAATCGATTGATGTTAAGTGGATTCGATTAAATCAATTTATACCATGATTCGATTATTTCATAACTAGATTTTATGGGAATTTTAGGGCGTTGCTATTCTTACTGGATTTTTAAGGTTTCACTATTTTTGTCGGCTTTTTAAGATTTTGCTTTTCTTCCCAGATTTGTAAGGTTTCATTTTTATCGAAATTTTAATTTACCTATATGCCCATGGCTAATGCGACGAATTATATTGATATCTAAATAAGATTAAATTGTTGTTGTCTCATTATTTAATTGTAATCAAAATTAAAAATTAGACTAATATCTCCAATTGTTTGGACTATTTGTTGTCCACCTGTTGCAGCTAACCCTAACGTAGTAGAAATAGAGAGTCGTCTTGGATCATCAAATTAAATGACACCCTTAGCCGCATGATATTTCTCATTTACATACATATATATGCATATTAGTAAAGCGATAAGACGGACATGTTAATCTTGTGTCACACGCACTTGCATAATCTTATGTTGTGTTTGGTTAATTAAATTTTTTGTCACAAAAAGAAAAACTTGAAGAATATCAAGCCAGATACGAATAAAGATAGCAATGAGGAAAGAAAGAAAAAGAAATGGACAAAAGTGCAAAAGTATTAAGCTTGGTATAATAGTAAGGTCTAATCCTTGTGTAAGGCATCATCGAGTTCTACTTCCAATCCTACACGATTCCGGATAGATGTAGAGGCATCCAGAGATGTTTTGCTCTTGTTTTGTAACTCCTTCAACCTGCCAACGTCAAAATTATGCTTCTTGAACAATTTTCTTTGCCTGGACAAAAAGAGCGTCTTCATTAGATCTTGATATGTGGGATCTCTTGAAGTAAGCAAGAAGTAAGCATAGCCTATGCCTACGACAGTGGCTGTGGTAAAATAAGCAATAGGTTCCATTACATCCCATGAGAATTCCCAAAATGTTAGCCGGAAGAACAATCCATATTGTGCCCCAATTATTCCTAGACCACTCCAAAGGATGCGACGAACTTGCTTATGTGCTAGCACATCAATTTCTTCCTTCTTCTCTTGCAACCTCTTTAGCTCATCTCTTATAGGGTCATCTTCAGGAGCCAAAGCAAGAGGTACTGCTCTTCTAATCAGATCTACCACCTACGAAAGTGAAGAAGTTGATGCGTATCCAGTTAAGAGAAAATATTTGGTTGTTCATGAAATGACAAGCACAACCTTAGGAAAAAGGAAGATTGGAGGCGAATTGAAGATCTCCCAGACATGCCAAAGGACACAACGTCCGATGATGACTTTGGAGTAAAAAAAGAAGTTATTCTGTTTTTACAATCAAATAAGATTCTGCATGTGTTGAACTTGAGAAAAAGCCGAAAAATTTGAAGGCAAGTCATAGTGTAGAGGTTATTAGTTTTCCTGAGGGTTAAGATAAAACTTTTTTTTTTTTTTGCAAAAAAGCCTACATAAATAGTTGGAAACTTAACTGCTAGCATGATTATTATTTTTATTTGAATTAATATAAACTATAGGTTTTTTTAAACCCTAGGGTATCTAGAGTTTCATCTTCTTTCTTACTAGTTTGTTCTCTTAATTCTCTCTATAGTTGTTATTTTCTCTCTTAAGACACATCAATTTCATTCAAAGTCTTGAGGTGACATGACATGATGATACAATGAGATGCATAAATAAAAAGATTTCATTGAGTAAATGGAGCATCATAAATAGAAAGATGCATAAAATCTCAACAATCCTTAAAACTTCACCAATTACCATCATTCAAAAAAAAATAAAAATGGAACAACACTTGTAAAAATAGCAGATGACTTTAGGGTGCATGTTTGATGCTTAGATGAAAACTGGAGAGGAATCTATTCTTAAACAAGCACGTGAAGAAAATTACTTACCTTCAAGGATTATAGGGTAGATAATAATGCATAACTTTTGGGTAAGACATGGTATATTAATAAGAATTAGCGACCAGCTTCATTTAATTTTTTTTCTTTTTCTCTAAAAGAAATCTAATAGTCTAATAGGTGCTCGTTTGTTTTATTTAATAATCTACCGTTGAACATATCACATAGTATTTGCATTGAGAAACATCAGTTTATCTTTTAATCAATTCAACTGGTTTCAATACTAAAGAAGTGAAACTGATTTATCATAAAAATTGGTTACAGTCTCCTTATTTCTATATTTTAATCACAAACAGTTAAATTTAAAAAAAACTCATTATAAGATCTTAGCTCAAACGTTATCCAATACCAAATACTTCAAAATTAAAACAAAATTTTCAAAATAACTTTTTATAGCAGTTTTAGAAAACATTTATAGGAGTATAAAAAAACAATGCTAAGCTAAAACTAATAATTCAAGAGAGTAAAGGAGAAAAGAATGATGGGTACCTTATCAGGATGAAGATAAACTTTGTCGCGGAATAGAACTACTATGCCTGCCTCATCGAGAACAAGTGCAAAAGCGATGGCCTCGTCCAGAGATTTAGCAATGCCCATGCTCTTGCACGCAATTAACAACTCCGAGTAGCCGACCACTTCTTTGCCTTCCACCCCTAGCTTGGTCTTGAGTGATTCCACGTTGACCAGGCTCATCAACTTCTTGGCCTCCGCAAATGTTACGTTGTCCACTCCTGCTCCTGCCTTTTTGGAATCTGAGGTTGCATCAGCATCAGAAGATGAAGATAACCAACCTTTTGTACCACGGAATACTGAATTGGTTCTCAATGTCATTTCTCGTAACAGCAGCGGGTTGCACGGAGAAGACGAAAGTCTCCTCCCAACGGCCGCAGACACGCCCTGCTTCAAAGCCTCGCACCACCACAACCTTCTCCACATGCTTCAATATATCTCACACTATATTTTAAATGTACTATGTGCGTATATTTTTAAATATGCCGACGTATGTGTGTATCTTGTGTTGGTATTTTGAATGATTCAGTTTTGAATCAGATGATGATGATTTGAGGCTCTTTTTTGTTGGTCTTAAATTCTTAGGATTAGTGAATCTTAACAAACAGATCTAGCTTTTTCTTCCAATAAGAAAAACAAACAAAAGTAGAACAAACCATTTTTTCCCTATAATAATAAAATAAAACCATAAATATGAAGCTGCACTGCACACAAAAGTAATTAATTTTAATTTTAGATTTACAAAGTTAAAAAGGGAAGACCAAATTTTTGATGGGGCGAGAGAAAACCTAGGCTCAATATGCGGAGGTAAGACGAAAGAGCAAGGAGCACAGACCGGCAAAGGCAAAGGCAAACAGGCCACCTCTTTTCAATTTTCAATCTCGATTATTTTATCATTATTGTTTTAGATATTCATAGAACAATATCTCCCAACTAGTGCTACCAGTGCGCATAGTTTTCCATTCCATAATAATTAAGGATTGAATTCCTTTAGACATAAACTCCATGACTTTTGTTCATATTCAACATTAAAATTAGGTTAAGAATGTGTCTGTGTGTGCATACATATAACATCATTAATTCAAGGAACTTGTTATAAGTAAGGTAACCCCTACCGTATCGGGTTATTCATGAGTGTATTTGTTTTTTACTAGTATTAATTAGTACATATCGATATTGATAAATTTCGGTGTATTATTTTAAAATTATAGTTATTTTAAAACATTTGATATATGTAAATAAAAAAATATTTATAAATATCAAATAATAAGATTACATAAATTTTAAATAAGAAATACTCAATTATATAAAATGTAATATCTAATATTTATATTTAAACATTTTACCGAGGTTATGTTATCTTAATTGGGTCACTAAAATCTCTTCTTTTAAATTATAATTAATATTATTATGGTGGCACTTTTGTATTTTTTTTGAAATATTTTGTATTTTTTTATTTTTATATCATTTTCAGTTTTAATTGTGAACCTAAAATTTCATTAATTTTATAAATTATTAAAAAAGAATTCAGGATTTAATTTTTTTAATTGAATTGGTTTTTTTATATAATAAATCCAATCAGCCAACTATTGATGATTTTTTTTATTGAAATCAGGATTAAGTTTTTTTATATTCTTCACTAATTTGTTTGTCCCTTTATGCTCTCTCTTTTCACCCTTTTTTTTTTCTACAAACTTTCATGAAGTTAGTGAGTCCCCCCTCCCCATAAATCTCACGAAAATTCAAGTCATTTACTTTTAATTAGATAATTTTATCATTTTTTTTATAATTCAAAATTTTAAATTGTTTGCTCTTTTATATTTTTAGATTTTTTATTAAATTTCTAAAAATAAAATTATTTATAAATGGCTATTAAATACATAAAAAAATATAGGTAATAATAAATTTGACTTTTAATATTTATATTTTTTATATCGATCTTTATTTGTTTTAAGTTAAATTCCGTATATTTTTTTAATTTTTTTCGAAATAATTAAGGAGTTTTCTTATTGAAAAGAAAAAAATTACAGAGGGTTTTATCATATTGAAGAAACATAAAGTACAAAAACAAAAAAAAATCAAAGTAATTTGGATCACAACCCAATATAAACCAAATTCACAACCCATAACCCTCACCATATCCAGAATAATTAAATAAACAAATAATAAATGTTGTTAAACAAAGAGTAATCCTTATTATTGGCTTTTCAAATTTCTCCCTAAATACTCAAATCATGCCTCATTTTCTCTCTCTCTCTCTCTCTCTTTAAAATTTTGCTCTCAAATTTCAGGTTTGTCATTTTTGTTTGTGATTTTTCTCTTTCGATTCTGTTTTTTTTTAGACTTCCTGCTTAATCGGAGTGGACAATGCTGTAATGAATAGGAATCAAAACAGAAAGTCACAATTTGTAAGTATTACCTAATCTGAACTTCATTTTTTTGATTAGACTCACTCACTCAGAAGTTTTTAATTTGTTGCTTGCTACACTCATTATTTCTCAATTTTGGGAAACCAGAGGCCCAAACTTTTTAAACATTTGCATCCACACACTCATTATTTCTATGGTTATTTACCAGGATCTCAATGGATTATTTTAGGATTTTTTGTTTTTGCCTTTATCTATGTTTCCTAATTAAAATACTTGCATTTTATTTCCCACACGACTTAAGAAAATATCTACCTAATTTGTAATTTTCGCTAAACAAAATACTTTCCTTTGTGTTTTTAGTTTCAAATATATGCTTCTTTTTGCTAATATGTTCAATGGGTTTTTGTTAGGGTGATCGGTTGAAGAATTTGGATTGGGGGTTCTGGTTTGATGAGTTTAAGTATTTATTTAGGGTTTTGGTGTGGTTCATTAAAAAAATGAATATTGAAAAAAATAGGTCAAAATATATTGTTAGTCATTCTATTTTTACGAAGTTTGAGTTTAGTCTTTATACTTTAAAAAATTAAAAATTAATCTCTTATTTTTATGCAAAAATTCAACTTTAAAACAGTTAGAAAAAAAATCAGTTTAAAGACTTAAATGATATACCCAGACTTTTAAGTTATTTCTCATGCTTGTGACAACTCTTATAGAGATAATATAACCAACGAAAAAGCCTCGATTGACCCTTCCTCAATTAAAATCTTTTTGGTCTGTCTATTCCTACTAATGAGTGAAAACTCTAACGAAAATAAACGATTGTAAACCAACTCATCAATGTAAAAAATAGGTGATAACTGTACACTTTAGTCTTTTTAGTCAAGTTCACAATTACACCCCATTTAGTGCTAATTAAATGTTTTTCTTTTTTTTGATGATGCCACCTAGCATGTGGCATGTATATATAATCTGAAATGGAGGGTATTTTCAGGGATAGACAAATACTAATATATATAGAAAACGAAAGAGCGGAGCAAGCAAAGGATGCGATGGGATTGGAGCTGGTTGCCACCTAGCACGTGGCATGTATATAATATGGAATGGAGGAGTATTTTCAGGGATGGACAAATACTAATATATGTATAGAATATGAAAGAGCGGAGCAAGTAAAGGCTACGATGGGATTAGAGCTGGTTTTTTCCTTGGCAATTTGCATCCAACTTGAAACCAAAATGGAAGTATTGGAACCACAAATAATCAGCATGTACAATGCATTGTACAATTTAGTCTTTTCAATCAAGTTCACAACTACACCCCATTTAGTTATCAGCTAATCATGCAGCTGAAATTTGGTTATAGTTTTTCGTTTGATGAGTTTAAATTTGGATCTAAAATTTTGATTTGGTTCATTAAAAAAATGAATATTGAAAAAATAAATCAAAATTTGTTGTCAATCACTCTATTTTTATGAAGTTTGAGCTTAACCTTTATATTTAAAATAATTAAAATTATTCTCTTATTTTTATGCACTTTCCTAATCTAAGTTCTCAAAAAAGTAAAAGCTTATATAAGTAAAAATATAGCATTTGCCAATGACACATCTAATATAAACAAAGACCTCGCATAATTTGCAAGAGAAAAAGTGATGTCAAAGAGGAAAAAATTCTCTACAGTAGAATTTAATCCACATAAAGTAGCAAAAACAAGATTGTGGAATAAGATTCCACTGAAACAGCATATTGTCAAAACAATATGTATCTTCCAAACAGTTTGTATACAAAATGCCAAACAAGATCCAAATACAAAAGAAATTTGCGGGAGGAAATGAATTGGAGCCAAGACTGAATAAATTATTCCACTTGATTCTAATCATAGTGCGTTCTTTAACTTGGCATCCTAAAACCATATACAATTCATTGAAGTAGAATGGTGTATCGCATGTTAAATTTATAAATTTAAAAGTAAATAAAGGCAAGACACACATACCTTGTCATAGCCACTCAATTTAGTAACAATTATCCACAATCTTATCCTCATGAAGGTGTATAAATGTCAGTCAAATAGAAATATTTCACAAAACATCATAATTCTAAAAAAAAAAAAAACAGTAATGCTATTATCGATAAACTTACTTAAGGCAAATCAGCAGTAACAACTCACCACAACCTTATCCCCATGAAGATGTATAAATGTCAGTCAAATAGAAACACTTCCCAACACATCACAATTGCAAAAGAAAACAGTAATGCGATTACCGATAAACTTACTTAAGGCAATTTAACCCTTCCCCATAAAATTTAGGAGGCGTAAATTCCATGCCTCTCTCTTTGAAGAAAATTTCCAGTTGCTTCATGAAGATTGATGTTCCTCTTCTGTTTCTGACTCATTGCCATTGGAAAAATGAAGATTATTTAGTTTTTTATTAAAATGTCTTTAAATTTTATGATTTTACAAAGTAAAATCCGAATAAATTTGTTTTTTATTATTTTTGATATTGATTATTAGATTAATTTAGATCTAAAGTACTTTCTATTACTCATTAGTGAATATTATTTCACTATATTATTGTTGATTCGTTGTTTAGAGTTAACCGATCGAATTTTTGAAAAAAATTTAATAATTTAATAATAATTACTCTTCAATAATTCAATAAATATTTTTAAATTTTTTGAAATATAAAGATGAAAATATAAACTTAGTAATAATTACTCTTGATTTTTTTTATATTTTTTATATATTACATAATTAATATCACCATTAACTATAAATATCTCTATTAAAAGCATTTTTTGATAAATCTTTTACTCTTAATTTTCTTTTTTTTTTTCATCTAAATGTGTCCCCTTAATAATATATTTTTCGAAAATAACAAAACTTATATATCACATCATCAAAGAGACAATACTCTTTTCGTAAATTGTGACTCTGCTTTGCATTCACATTTATCCAAAATTACAGCAATAATATTTAAAATAGAAAAGCATAATTAAAAGAAATTAAATGTCAAATATATGTATTCCCTTGTGCTGGCATTAGTTGCTAAGGGAGCATATTATTTGAATCTGATAGTCTAATTTCTGACACAATCTCTGATCTTATCTAAAAAGCAGAAGAAGAAATAATAGCCACACAAGAAAAGCTAAAAGCAGAAGAAGAAATAATAACCACACAAGAAAAGATAAAAGCAGAAGAAGAAACGGCAAATGAAAAACTAAAACTTTCCCACCAAAGCAAGCCGAATCCTCTTCAGAAGCAGATGAAATCCCAAAACCAAAAGAAGAGGTCGAAACCTGAGTAAACCAAACCATGGAGATTCGAGACGAACTTTCTCCAAACCCAAGTTTCAGCAGAATTAACGATGTCGATTCCGGTTGCGCCAGTCTTCAATCGTCCTTCTTTCGACCAGATCTGCATCAAGGGCAATGAATTATTATCATCTCCTTGGGGTTTAACCGATAAAAAGAAGACACTCAAAACAGTAACTCACAGAGGTCCTTTTTTTTTTGCTTTAATGTATTCTGAAGGGCATTGAGTAGTTTTTTTTTTCTTATTTTTTTTGTTCCTTTGTTTTCAAACTTTTGGAGTTTTCTTGGTGAGTGTTTTCAGGGGATTCTATTATTCGCTTTGGGCTGGTGCGTTTTTGTTTCTTTTGGGAGGAGTTGACCTAAAAGGCTATTATTTTCAAGGTCTGTCCTTGTGAAAAGTAGCTGGGTTGAGTACTTCTGCTTGGTGCGTGTTATTTGTGCGAGGGTTTAAGTAAAACAGGGGTTTTCATTTTAGATTTAGAAAAAGCCTTTGTTTTTAGGCCACTTCTGGTATATTGCCATAAACTAAGCGGTTCCCTTGAGTTTCCCATTTTGATGCAGGGTTATAGTTTTTGTCTTTTTGAATTCTGGAGTAGCCGTGTTTGGAGTTCTGCTGCTGAAGTTGTTTCCGTTTCCACTGCGAGAAAATGGTTTGCATGAAACTTGGATCCAAAACCGAACCCTAAACCCAATCCCAAACTCATCAAACCCGAACCCCTAAACCAAAACCCTAAAAAAAATAACCGTTGCACTAAAATGACCGTTGCACTAAAGAAATGACGGTTTCATTAATAATAAATGCTGTCAAACATGACTCTCTCTCTCTCTCGTTCTCTTATCAAAATTTTGCTCTCAAATTTCAGGAATGTCTTTTTAGCTTTGTGTTTCTCTGCCCTTTTTGTTTGTGATTTTCTCTTTCTCTGCCGTGAGGCCAGCAGCTGCAACTTTTAAATCCTTCTCTGGTGTCATCAATATACAAAATGGGACGTATAGAGCAGTTAAGAGACATCTGAGCAAGCAAAAGCTAGGGGTGCAAATTCTGTAAGTTTTTAATTTTGCATGTTTAGGGATGCAATTTCGAATCTAATCTTTTTAAAATATTATTATTACTCTTTGGTATGTCATCCTTTATGTGCCTTGATATTGTATTTCTTTGAGGCTAACAAGCAAGAGCCATGTTTTGAAAGGACTTAGTTTCCATCACTTCTTTCACTGGTAGTGTCAAATATTTAGGATACATTTGTCAGGCATTATTGATACAACATTTATAACTTCGAAAGATGTTTCATGTAGCATAATTTGATTTTATTCAACGCATTTGAGTCTACAGTGGTCAATGTAACTCCTTATACTCAGAAAATGTCTTCTTAGTAAAAATGGCCAAATTCTCTTAATTGTATGTGGTTAGTGTCTCGGATGAACCTTGATGAAGATGTGGAGGAGGATGAGATATAAAGATAAGAGAACCCTTCTAATTCTAAAAGATTCTAATCTTTATTGGATGTCTCGGAACAGAGTAGTATTATTTTGTGTTAAATTGGACAATTGTGGATGCGAGTTACATTGGGCATTGGAACAAACGATTGCCATCGTAGGTTTTGCTATTGCAATTTACGACTGAATGATAATTGAATGTTTTAGCTGTAGCTCATACCTTGTAAACATATAAGATGCCTTTCACAAGCTGTGGAATATTTGGCTTACCAAAAGTTATTTTGGCCATCATGATGAAATTGTGCATAACCTATAGGCTTGTTCATTGTAGGCTTCACAACTAGTTTTATAAAAGAAATGGCTTGCTTGACCTGCTTAGTGGGGTTAGTTGAGGTGGCAAATGTTTCAATTGTGTCCATTAAATTCAGAAATTTCAAGTTAACAATCTCACTTCTGCTTTTTTTGTTATGAACAAGGATGAGGTTGCTGGACTCAACTGGTAATATTTAAATTTTAGTGGCCTTGATCGATTTGAGGCAGGGAAGAAATTGTGGTATGATCTGGAGGAGAATTGATCATTATTCTTGAAAGATTTGAGAGAGTCATCTGGGACCTTTCTTATTTGATCGATATTTTACTTTAAATTTACTTCTGTAAGCTAGTTTCTGCCTTTGCTCACTTCTGCATCCATATATTTTACATGTATTAAACTAGTTTTTTTCTAAGATATATTTTACTCCATGAGTACAGTAAAATTACAGTTATTTTAAAATATTTTAAAATATTTAATATATGTATAAAAAATGACAATTATTTTAAAATATTTGATATATAAAATGTAATATCAACATATAATTGAAAATAAAAGAAAAAACCTCTCTTGGTAATAAATAAAAAAATAAAATTATTTTTTGTTTATTTTTATTAAAAATACAATAAATAAAACTTTAAATGGTAATCAATGAAAAAGCAAAAAGAAATAAATATTTTAACTTTTCATGTTGTGTTAAAATGATTAGATACAATTAAAAAAAATTATATTATATGTTATTTTAAGTGCTTTGAGGAGACTTATTTTTGATCCAGAAAATTCAGCACCTTTATTTACTTGTATTTACTTTAAAAATTAAATATAATAGAAATTATTTTAATTAAATGTTTTATAATTACTTTAAGTTATTTATTTATAGCCTTTCCTTGACTTGTCTTTTCCAATCTCAATTATCATTTCTTATGTTTTTTCTGTTCAGATTTAAATTTTTTGAATGGTTTCATAATCCTTATTTCCTTTAGTCGTTTCTTCTTCTCAACCATTCCTCTTTTCTGTTCGCTGTTCGCCGTTCTCCAGTTTTCTAAGATGTTCCACTAGTGCATTCGCCTCACACCGTGGTAAACAGGGGCCAGGTCAGTATTCTTTCTTTCCTCGAACGCTTATCTCCCCAATTCATGCGCCTCTCTAGCTAGGTTATATGCCTCTAGATTAGCAGATCTGTGTATATTTTGGAAATCAATTTGCTCGGAATGTTTATTGTTTCCCTCTATTTTTAAAATTTGATTTCATATAAGTTTTGTTTATTGTTTGGGTCCTATGGCCTGTGAAAAGCTTTTTGGGTTTGGGGGTTTAGGGTTTGAGGGTTTCGGGTCTTGGGTTTGGAGCTTGGAGCTTGGGGTTTAGGGGCTTAGGTTTAGGATTTGGGGTTTGGGGTTTGGAGTTTTGGGATTTGGGATTTGGGGTTTGGGGTTTGGGGTTTGAGGTTTAGGTTTTAGGGGTTCGGGGTTTAAGGTTTAAGGTTTAAGGTTTAAGGTTTAGGGTTTAGGGTTTAGGGTTGGGGGTTGGGGTTGGGGGTTGGGGGTTGGGGCTTGGGGCTTGGGGCTTGGGGCTTGGGGTTTGGGGGTTTCGGGGTCTGGGGTCTGGGGTTTGGGGTTTGAGGTTTAGGGTTTAGGGTTTAGGGTTTTGGGGTTCGGGGTTCGGGGTTAGGGTTAGGGTTAGGGGTCTCGGGTCTCGGGTCTCGGGTCTCGGGTCTCGGGTCTCGGGCTTTAGGGGCTCGGGGCTCGGGGCTCGGGGCTCGGGGCTCGGGGCTCGGGTTTAGGGTTAGGGTTAGGGTTAGGGTTAGGGTTAGGGTTAGGGTTAGGTTTCGGGGTTCGGGGTTCGGGTTTAGGGTTTGGGGTTCGGGGTTTCGGGTTTCGGGTTTCGGGTTTCGGGTTTCGGGTTCGGGTTTCGGGTTTCGGGTTTCGGGTTTCGGGTTTCGGGTTTGGGGTTTGGGGTTTGGGGTTTGGGGTTTGGGGTTTCGGGTTTCGGGTTTCGGGTTTCGGGTTTCGGGTT